>VXBW01004067.1:416690-574644 GCA_013400375.1 Thinocorus orbignyianus | reverse complement strand
TTTAAGGCCAGGCTGGATGGGGCTTTGAGCAACCTGCTCTAGGGAGAGGTGTCCCTGCCCATGGCAGGGGGGCTGGAACTTGATGATCTTTAAGGTTCCTTCCAACTCTAACCATTCTATGATTCTATGATTCTAATTAAAGAGGTATTTATATGTGATGTTTTTCCTGCATCTGAAAAGCCTGAAAGTTGCACAGAAGGACAAGAAGCTGCTGTAGGATCCGTTGGTATTTAACTTACATTTTGGACTTTTTATTTTACAAGAGGGTCACTGCTCCTCCATGCCAGCAGCTCTCCTCTTCCTTTCCCCACTGTAGATGCTTGGCATAGACCAGTAACCCAAAACCTGACTGTACAAGGTCCTGAGTAACCCACTTTCGTTGATCCAGCTTTGATCAGGAGAGTTGGATTTAGGCAGTTTCTTAATCTGTCCCGTCCAGCCTTGGCTATTCTGGCATTCTGTGAATGAGTCAATCAGAGACACATTAACTCCCTGGATTCCTGATGAGCTTTCATGCTCTTGCCAGGATTTTCATTCCCTTCAGTATAATCTACTCCAGGTGCACATTTGCAAAGGAATATTGTTAGTAATAACAATATTTTTATCACATGCAAAATTTAATCAAAGAAGTTAGCATTATTTATGGTCTCAATTTCTATTGGTGGTAACACTGCTGTATCTTGTGACAGGGGGAGATGTTCCTGGTTGTATCTGTTCTAAGAGTGGTTTGAATCTTATCTTTTGCAGACAAGACGAAGAATGAACTTTCCTTTCAAATATACATGAAGGTCTTAGCCATGATACCTGCATGCACAACCACGAGATAAAGCTAATATTTATTCCACAAGTGGAAGGAGAGCACGGTGCTGATAAATAACTTCTTTTTCAGTAAAGTTGATATAAAACACTGCTGTCTGTCAATCACATAATAAATTGGTTAGCATTTATTTTATTGAAGTGGGCACAAACCCCTCAACAAATATTATAACTAAATGTTACAGTTATGATTCTTTCTGCAGTTTTCTGTGCCACTTTTCATTAACCCTTGCCAGCTTTGCATCATATAATAAGGGTACCAGCAACTCAGCATCTCTTCTCGAGTTCTGCTGTAGTATGGAAGTCTGCATTGTGGATCTGAGAGGAGGATTGTGTCCAGTGGGTTTGATTACTCTTTCTAACACCTAAAGGAAATAAAATCATAGGACAGGTTCCTTCTGTTTCATCTGTGCTGTTTGATTATCTGCCACGGTTATGAATGCATGAAAATGAGAGCAGTATACATCAAAGGCCGGACCTTTCAGTGTATCCTCATTCCTCTTCCTTAGTGTCCTTGTTGTTGAAAAGAAATGCAAATTTGGGTTGTTCCTGTTTGTGATTACTGGACTCCTGTTTTGTTAGGAAAAGTTAGATAACTTTGAGTGCCAATATGTAAGAACTCCGCATGGTTAGTTTTTGTGAACTACTAGAAAAAGAGATTTTTCTACGTATTAACTTTGTTAATTTGAGGGAAAAGTATGAACCTTGGAAATTCCACTTATGTTAATTTTATCAATATTAGCTGGAATTCAGGATTTTTATCTTTATCTGAAATAAGGTTTCCATGTCTGTGTATGATTAGCATTGAAGTGAATAGGGGAGAAATTAACTCCGATGAAGTTGGGAGGATGATGTGATAAAGAAATGTGAACATTTATATGGCTTTATTTGCATATGTAAAGATGCATGTGCTCTTGGTCATCCAGTCTGGCAGCTGCTGTATGAACCTCTCAGGTGGTTCACAGTACCTTCCAGCACTGAAACATTCTGACAGAAGGAAAGCAAAAGGGAAAAAAAATACACTCCAAAAGATGGAAGAAGTAGAAGGAAATAAAAATGGTGATGTGTTACAGTTTATTAGGATGGGGGGAGTTCCTGTCCTTTCGATTGCTGATGTTTGCTTCCTGCATCTTTAATAATGGATTGGCATTTTATAGTAGTGTGTTGGAACATCATTTCACAGCAGAAAAGGAAACAAGTGCTTGCAAGTGGATTGGTGAGGAGATACTTTAGTGCCAACAGATTTTGTGTATAGTGCTTTAGTGAGCACTTCACAGATAGGGTACTCCTAGTCTTTTTCTTTGCACTGCTTTTTTTTTTTTTTTTTTTTTTTGAGGCAATATACTTAAAGCAGGTAATTTTGAAAAATGCTTCTATTGAATCTTCTCAGAGAATGTGGCCAGACTCACAGTCAGTGACAGCTTTGAGTTGTATGCACGTTCTCCTGCAGGAACCTCCTTCCAAAAAGCAAAGAGAAAAATCAAAAAATAGAGGTCTGTTTGACCAGCCAAGGTGACTGATATTTTTAACGGGCAAACAACAAGCCAACTAGATATATCATGCTAGAATTGCCTAATTCGTCATTCATATACTATGTCTGTGCGAGGCAGGAACTGATTTGATCTAAATTGGTGATTGTGTCAGTTTTATCAGGCTGTCCACAATCTTCACTGGTTCCTTCTTGTTGCTGGGGCCTAGGAGACCATACAAACACCTATACTGGTCTGCTCAGCAATGGGCAACCAGGGATGTCAGTGAGTAAGTGCCCAGCTTGGGGGAAATGAAGTGAAGAGCTACATCTGGCATTCAAGCTGTAGGATCTCAACCACTAGAAAATTCAGTGGCAGAATTGTATGATGTTATAAGAGCACTATTGGTAGTTGTTAATGTTGTTACAGCAGCTAATAAGGGCAAAAGAGATCACATACAAGTACATTTCATTCTATGGTGCTGTAGTCTAGAAACTTAACGATGTAATTAGAAATAAAAAGTCACTAAATTAATGAGATCTTTTTATTGAAATCTTTTTTACCTTGTTCAATCCACAGTCTAGCACAGATGAACTAACAGTTACAATATCATAGTAACCACATGTGTAAGGGGAAAAGAATGAAGCTTCCACCTGAACATTAAGACATTTGTTTGTGAAATTATAGTTATGTTGTTTTTCTTCAGTTGTTAACTAATATTTAGTGCATTTCTCAAAAAGTGTAAGTATAATGATCTGTAAATATGCTATGGATATATAGTTCAGACCTCACAATAAACAACGGCTGGCAGAGTGAATTGTAATTCACTCAAGTTCACTAATTTTTTGTTCACTGCTTTTGGCATTGTTCTTATATGGTACCTTAATAAGTTAACCTAATAAATTTATAGCAGTAGTGGAAAATGTAGTGCAGCTGTTACTAATAGTGAAATCTTACAGTCCTCTTGAGAATCCCATATGCATTGTTTTTCTTAAACCTGCCACTTTTGTGCCTTATGCAAGTGGATGAGAATATCTACTATCTTTAGCTTAAAAGGACGGAGGTGTTCTGTTTCTGTGGCCACATTAAGCATGCTGAAAAGGTACCATCTCTTTTTAAGTGGGGATTACTCTGATCAGAAATGCAATGCTTGCCAGTGAACTAAGAAGGAGCAGAAAGGAAAGAATATCTTTCAGGATCAAGATACAAACCCCCCTCCAAATATATATGCTTTGCTTGTTTCAGAGCTTTATCCGTGGCAAGACTTTTCCTATCTATAGAGTGACTATTTTAAGAACAAAAATAGAAGCCTTGGCATAAAGTTTTGACTAGCTATCGTATTGCTGATCACTAGAAAATGCTTCTGACATTCAAAAAGGTTGTTGAAATTGTCTGTGAATGTTTTCAGTGGGAGAGGATGCCTGTGTGGAGTAACACTAACAAGGAGGGGAACTTCTGTCATCCCGGCTGGTTTTACTCATCAGCCCTCGTTAAATTCAACACTGTGAGCTGGGATCAGGAGGAGAGCTGCCTTCTGTATGTTCATCTCCACAGGACTTTGTGAAGCAAAATTTTGTAATGAAAGCCTTGAAAGCGTTCTTGACCTGTTGTAGGATGGGATTACCAGGAGGTAGTTCTTGCATCTATTTTCACAGTGTAAGCTTCCTGATAAATAGTGACCTTGAGATATTTTGTACTACGTGTTCTGAAAGTCCTTGATAAGGGTAAAGAACTGAATGGCTTTAGATTTACAGAAAGATAATAATCACCTGATGATTTTTAAGAAGTAAATAATTAGCTTAGGCAAAGCTGGTATAGGCTGAAGGATTTATAATCTTCAGTCTAAACTACTAGCGGCAGGTGTCTTAAGAATCTATGAATTAAGGTTTCTGCCATGGAACTGCCTCAAATTTGAATAAAGAAAAGAACTCAACAAGATTGGTTTGCTTATGGAGAAAAATGTCTGAGGACCTGACCTCATTTTTACTGAGCGAGGGAGGTAATTATTTAAACACTTCTATCGGGAGGAGATTATTGAAATGGCTATGTTAACCATTTGGTAGCAGAGTCAGAAGGAAATGGCATCGTGCCTGTCCCAGGGGCCCAGGATTTTCAGAATTTTAGGAAACTCACATAGGATTGTGTGGTCATGAGCTCTCAATTTTGGTGCCACCGAAGCAACCATGTGATGTAGCTTCTAACCCAAATAGCTGTCAAAAAGGAGACATGTCACTGCTAGTTGTCTGAGGACAGGTTGATGGGCTTTTTATTTAATAGTTTACACAGTCACGGCGCTCTGCCTCCTCAGGGTTTGGCAGCGGACGGTCAGATGCTTCACTGACACTGTAGTTCCGCTAATCTCAGCAGGATTCATGAGGGTATTAGTGCAGTAAGTGGTTTATTACAAGAGATAATTAGCACAAAGCAGAGGAGGATTTCATAAATAAGGAGACTTGATCTGCATCACTGAAACCTATTTACGTGACGTGGGAAGTCCCCTTGTTGAACCTTCTTAGCTCTCAGCTCCCCAGTACTTGGTACACCCAGGATGGGCAAATCCAGTTGAGAAGCAGTAATTTCTGAGACCTACCTGGATGATAAAGTGATATGAACAAAAGCGCTTCAGAAGGCAACACACACACACCTGCAGTCTCTGTCTCCTGCAATGGGAGCCAGCAGGCAGCTGGAACAGACATGGGCAGCAGGGCAGTGAGCTGGGGAGTGAGGAGGCACTGGGGAAAAGCCAACCTCAGCTGATCTGTCAAAAGACTGCAGCTACCATCCTTGAAATCGGCTGCAGGCAGAGAAAGCTTTCTGATCTATTGTTCACCAGGAAACTGAGCTTTCCTCCGGTGGGAAAGGAGAAAATGAAGCAGAAGTATAGCATCAAAATGTCAGAATCTAGGCTACATTTAAAGAAATAACAAATCATTTTGCTTGCTCATTCCATGCTTATCTACGGATTGACAGACAGAAGTTACTTCAAGTCAATACATTTTCATCAAAGCAAGTCATGTTTTTAGACTCTATGTTATTAAATATGCATGATGCTGAGAGTCCACTGCTGCTCATGTGGATGTGTGAGTGAGTGGTTGTGATTGTGGTGGGAGACCTATTGGACTCCTGTTGCCTCCCCGTACCCATGGCCTTCCCTTGAATGTGGTTCCCCTCCCACCTTCCTCAGTCTGCTCAAACTCTTGCACAACTGCAGCACAGTTTATCTCCTATACATTGATCCAGAAAGGGAACTTTCACAGAAGCACTGTAGCGTTATGTTTAGACACGTAGTATTAAAGTTGATCTAGGAAACTGCTGTGTGGAGTAGGTTAGGATTAAGCCATGACCCATGTGTCTTTGCTTACTAATGGCAGTTTTTGCCAGGCACTGAGATAAAATATGTTTTTCAGCTCCTCTTCACAGCTTGCTTTTCTAGCCGAACATCTGATAGATTTGTATTACATTAGTTTCCCACAATAGGAAATCACTTTAAAACTTTAGGGAAGACGTCAAGCAAACTGTACTTTCAAAATCATATTTTTGAAAGTAAATATGTTTTTTAAGGAAAAAGGACACCACTGTTTCCCTGATCATTCAGTACACAAGATTATCTGATTGGTGATTCGTTAATGTGCTGTCAAGATATCCTCAGATATGAATATTGCCATTTATTAACCACAGACCCCCAGGTGAGGATTTGAAGCCAGATACACTTCCAGTACAGAGGAAACTGTGATTCTGTGAAAAAATCCTGCAGAACAATCTTCCTCCCTGTGTTTCCTGTACCACTGGTACCTGGGCTTTACCTTGTAATGATCTAACAAGCCTCTGATGCTGTTGGTTGTCTCACTGTGCAGACTAGCCTTCAGGCAGCTGTGCTCAGTCATGAATGACAGTGCATTTGGAAGGGTTAATGAGCTCTTCTATGAATCTGTTGCCTTTTATGGCAATAGTCTTCTAGTGTGTTTGTCTATTACAAAATTCTTTCCTGAAACAGAAAATGTGGTAGATACCATATTATCCAATTTATTGCAGGTGTGTTGTGAAGTTGAGATATTTTGATGGGTATCAGTGATATGTGTCCGAGTTTGCTGGCTTTACATAGGATGAGGACTCTCAGAAGTATTCATACACCCAATTGCCATAACTTCTTTTTCTAGTTGTTGTACCTTTTAACTGGACAGTATGATGCAGGTCTCAACATGTCACTGCCATGCTGTTGACATGGCATGACTCTCAGCCCATGTATGCTCAGGTTCAAGAGGATCAGACTCAATAAAGGAAAAGATCATCCCAATTTCAATGAGGTGTGAGGGTGTTCTTCAATGTGGGTATTGTTCAGTGCTGGACTTCACATCTATTCTATGTGGAGGTCTTGAGAAATCACTGAGGAAACAGACGATGACTAATTTGGAGACTTTCAGCTGGAACATGGTTTGGAAAGCTGATCATTTCTCTGTCTCAGTTGGGTTTTATCCTTTCTAGCTGAAAGCCAGTAACTAGTGGTATGAGTGCATCTGCATATGATTTGTGAGGTCTTGGGCCTTATATGTTGACATTATTTCTTCTTTCTTGATGTGGAAATAAAACCTGCCTTCAGTGTTTGTGTTTGTGTGTGTGCCTGTGTATCAGGAGTGAAATGTAGACTCTTTCATAATGACTCGGTGCCATACACGTACCATCACTACCTGTCCACTGTTTTCAGGAGAACAATACCAATTTACAAACTCAAAGTTACTCCAGAAAAAGCAGGTAAGACATAATCCCAGCATCACAGGAGAGCAATATACTTCATAAGAGCTTGACCTATTATCTTTCTGATGTAGCTTTCGTATCACAATAAAAATCATCAGTCTGGAACAGAACAGTTTGACAAGGATGACTCAGTAGAGCCACAAAATGACAGATGCTAGAAATAAAAAATAAACAAACCATGCCAGGTCATTGCTGTCAAAGAGGGATCCTTCACCTGTTATTCTTGCCACTTATGCAGTTAGCTAATAGTTTGAGGGCCGTGTTTTTCTGTTCCCAGAACAGATTATTGATATGACATAAAAATGTAGTGTGGTTTTATTTATTTTCTACGATTACACATTACATCTCAGGATGTCACTTCCATAGCAGCAGCAACATACTTTGCTTGCAGTTTCCAAGCTGGCCATCCTAGCCAGCCCTGTGAACCAGTGCACTCTGTCCCTCTGCTCCAGATCCACATGCAGCATCACTTCTCTTCCTGGTTGCTGGGCTTCCCTTGGCTCTCAACGTTTGCAACCAAGTGCTCCCCTTGTCCATGGAACAGTCCCCCCCGAAAACCCTCATACAGCTTAATTCTATCCAGACTTGGCAGTGCAGCCAGCAGAGTTGGGATTTACCTGCAGTGATATCCAGGCAGTTCATTCAGCCTGAACTGTGCCATCTATTTACTCTGTAAAAAGGATGGATGACTTGCATATCAGCTTTAATGCTGCCTGTAGCTGTCTGTAGTCAAGTTTTGCTTGAAGGCAGCTGTGTCTTCCAGAAAAGCGGGTAGAGCACATTAGAATCATAGAATCATAGAATGGTTAGAGTTGGAAGGGACCTTAAAGATCATCAAGTTCCAACCCCTCTGCCGTGGGCAGGGACCCCTCTCCCTAGAGCAGGTTGCTCAAAGCCCCATCCAACCTGGCCTTAAACACTTCCAGGGATGGGGCAGCCACAACTTCCCTGGGCAACCTGTTCCAGTGCCTCACCACCCTCACAGGAAAAAACTTCTTCCTAATATCTAATCTAAATCTCCCCTTTTCCCATTTTAAACCATTACCCCTCGTCCTGTCACTAGACTTCCCGACAAAGAGTCCCTCCCCAGCTCTCCTGTAGGCTCCCTTCAGATACTGAAAGGCTGCTATCAGGTCTCCCCGGAGCTTTTTCTTTTCCAGGCTGAACAGTCCCAGCTCTCTCAGCCTATCCTCACAGCAGAGGTGCTCCATCCCTCTAATCATCTTGGTGGCCCTGCGCTGGACCTGTTCCAACATTTCCATGTCCTTTCTATGTTGAGGACTCCAGAACTGGACACAGGACTCCAGGTGGGGTCTCACAAGCGCAGAGTAGAGGGGGAGAATCACCTCCTGTGACCTGCTGCTCACACTTCTTTTGATGCATCCCAGGATACATTGCAGTGTTCTGTCTGATCTGCCTGTAAACAGAGCTGATGACATGTCACTGAAAATGATGTTTTCATTATCCAAAAACAGCACATAAGAGCGGTTGCATATGCTGAATGGTTTTAGCTGGGAAAAGAGCTAGAAGATGCTGAAGAAGGTGGTTAAGATTCCTCTTCTGCCTTAGATCAGAGGCTGTACATCTTTCTTTACAGCTTCTCAGAAAAATAATTTTTGGAAAAAGAAGTGTAAAGGTTGAGTTACACGTAGGCCTACATGGCCAAGGTAGAAATGTTTGTGGTGGTGGACACATTTTTGTGACAAAGATGAGCAAAAAGGAATGTGGTTTAATCCAAAATGGAGGGGGTTTGAGTGCTGTACTGCAAAATGTTTTTTATTTCACTGTGCTTAAATCAATAATGTAACATCAGCCCACCTCTCTTCTTTGAAACTGTCTCAGAGTCACCAGTTATTAAGTTAGTACTGGAAAAAATGGAAATGCTCCTTGCTGCCTTGCTACATCTGGAAAAAGCTTGCATTGACTTTCAGTAGAATGACCAAGAATTCACTTTGAGAGCCAAAATACAAAGAAAATAGAAGTTTCTAGTAGTTCTCAGCTGGTTTATATGATTTCTCTAATCCTTAAATCTTCACAAACATGTATGATGAGGTGTGAAAGCTGTGAAAAGATGGTGTTTTCCAGTTCACTAAAAAAAGAATACCTTTTCCTTCCCTTCAAAGAAGCTTAGCATCAATTGGCATTCACAATGGGGAAGAGGAAAGCCTTTGCTTACAGATTTTTGGTGTTCTAAAAATGAGGATTTACCAGTGCTGCCCTGGAGGAGTGGTGCTGCAGCAGTAGGCAAGTTGTCTGCCTTGTCTCTGTGGAGTTGTCTGTCTATCCTGCCGGAAGTCTTTTGGAAGCTGCTTCCAACATAAAACATTTAGCGTCTGGTGAAGGGAGAGCAGAACATCTATCAAACATGGAAAGATCAAAAACTGTGACTCCCTGCGGAGTAACTGTCGGTAGGGAAACAGCTGAATAATGTTGAACATATTCAGATCTCTGACTTCACCTAATGCACACTGTGAAGGCTGTGTTTGTAGTCAAACGATGATTCATTTTTATGGATGTGGAAAAGCTTTTGTGCTTCTGCCTTAAAAGACACTGCTTTATCATTTGTTTGAGAGGCAACGCCAGTTGCTTCTGCCTTTTCTTAGACAAATATAAACATAAATATTACTCTAGAGGGTGATTTTTTTTCTTTACTGAAAAGGCAGGCCTGGCTGTAGAATGTCTTGGGAGGTGGCTTGGTTCTTGGTACGCTGAAAAGGCTTGAGAAATTACAAGGACGTTTAAAAAGTCAACTTTCTGAAGAAATTGAAGTTCCCTAAACTTCAGTGGTAATTTATGCCTTCAAGAGTATTCGCAGGACATGCTCATGCTCAGGAATCAGGAACCACTATGGCTTTGAGGACCTTTTTGAGCCTTTACTCATTGACCAGCCTTCGTAGTTTGTCATAGCCAAGGCAGGAGCACTGCAACGGCAGCAGCACGTCCTGCAGCCTCTTTTTCTTGTAGGGAAACACTAGGAGAAGGTGAGCTACTTCTGTCAGATACCACACCTCAGGTGATACAAAGTGACATTCTATGCTGTGCAAAAACTCAAACTACTGCCTTTTTCTGAGCCGATTTCCTCAAATTTTGGTTGCCCTTGTGCTCCCAGCAGTTTTGTCTGCTTTAGTGGATGGTGGTGGTTAGAAAATGCAGATGGTATTTCTTTGAACAGTTCTTGGCTGGAGGAAACTTGCAAATATTTTTAAAGTGAGTGCTACATGTTCAATGGCTATTATGTGGTATGTGTGCCTGACACATGATGTGGCTTTTCTTGTGATGGTTCTGTCCCAGCTCAAAAAAAGCATGTTATTACCTCTAAACAAGTCAGAATACTCTGAATTAGCAAAGTACCTTCTGCAGTTACCTCTGTAAGGAGTAAAATGTTGTCTTAGAAGCATTGAACTCAATGGGGAAAATATCCAAGAAGTGCATAGAATTTTTTCTATGGAAATAGTTTGATTGGGGATGAGCAGACAGAACATCAGAACAAAATGAAATACCACAGATGTGGTTGCTGTTTTATGGAAGTGACCTTCCCTTTTTCAAAGACAGAAGTCTTCAATGAGGAACTGGAAGAATCCAGCATGTGAATGCATGTCTCTAATATAAACATAGCTAATATTTTCTATTATTGCTGTGTAGCTCTCTCTGGGCAGCAATCAGTTCCATTTTAATTCGATGGATACAAAAGTAATAACGTTTGAAATTTCACTCTTGTATATACTGCAAGGAAAAGAATGTTGATTTTTTTTTTTTTTATTTTAATAAGCTGATAGTGAAATAAAACAAAAGTCTTATTCCTGCAACACAGCTAGCACTCTCTTTAATTCTGTACTGAATTTTTCAGGGTTTTGAAGGTGTTCCTATCCCGAACTGCTCAGCGTATTCCATACATGACAGGTGGGCGAGTGATGAGAATGCTGGCTGTTATTCTCCTGATAGTCTTTTGGTTTCTCGTTGGCTGGACTTCTGCAATAACCCAAAATCTGGAGAGAAACATTCCACTCATTGGCCAAGGGCAAACATCTGACCACCTGATCTTCAACATGTGCCTCGTAGACCGCTGGGATTACATGATGGCTATTGGTATGTTAATTTTCTAGTTTATCTTTTAATTTCTAAAATAAAACCTGGTTGCTTTTTTCATTTCGCTTCTTTTGGAATATCTTAAAATTTTGTCCCACTGCGTAACATCATGTGAAAAGTTTCTAGGAGAACAAAATATTGGCATATATGTTTTTAAATGAGCTGGGAAGATATACTAGTAAAATATACTGAGACTTTTATGACTTTCAAAGGTTTGTAACTTGGATTATAGTAACAAAGTGATGGGTGCTCAAGACATTTCATCCTTGAAGGCAGAAGATCGCTTTTGCTCTTCTACGCTATTGAAGTGACAAATTGTGGCTAGGGTAACAGAAGCTTTTTGCTTCTGCACCACAACTCAGGGGAGCTCTTGTGTGCAAGGAGAGGATAGTGGTCGGGCACACTGGTGTCAATGTGCCGGCTGGTAAAGCACATGGAGGGGAGCATAAAGGAGTATGTTTTGAAATGTGTCTCCATTTGAACCCTTTTGGAAAGCTGTGCTGATAAAACATAACTATATGTTGCAATAATGAAATAGTACACCAGAGATGTTGTAATTTTAATAACAAAAGAAAATGAAATGTGGTGGAACACTTAATGATGTCATCTGCACTAATCCGTTTTACATCAAAATTTTACTGCCTTTCATAGTCAGTAGTACAGTGTAGTTTGGTAGTGGTGGTTGTTGCATATTGGCAAATATTTTGTAGTTATGATGGTGAAATGATAAACAACTCAGATCTTAATATGTAGTTGTGATCAGTAGTCCCTTTTTGGTAAGAAATTACCTAAGTTGCTGTTTGCCTAGTGTTGGGGGGGGAAAAGGTCATTTTTAAAGGTATATTTACATTTAGAAGGGTTTTAAATTACTTTCAAAATACACTTAAAGGCAGTAGAGGAGAAGCCAGCTCTCGAGCCTGAATGAAATTGAGCAGAATTTCTGATGTTCTGTCATTTCACCTTCTTACCCAAACTACCTTATAAACAGAATTATGTTTGTGCAAGTCTTTAGTAAACTATGTAGCACATTTGTAGGTACCAGGAGATGTACGCCTACAAGTCTGTACTGCCATGTGTGCGTGTCTCTCTCTCTAGATATATACACTTATATATGTGTGTGTATATGCATTTCAAGATTTCTATTGTTAGTAGCACTCTGAAAAGCTTACAGCCAGTAGGACCTAGTTCCAAAATTAGATACTTCATCTCAAAGCTCTGTCAGGAGAAATACCCATATTGCAGACTCCCTTTTATTCCTGTAATTGACTGGGAGCAGCATTGCGAAAGATTCTGTATGATAAATTCACTGATAGATCATGATACATGATTTAAAGTGCTAAAATGAAAATGTTGGATGATAATTTATGAAAGACTTGTTATGGCATCGCATTTAGTCAGGCACAGTATTTTATATAAAACTAGTGAGTGTTTGGGAGTATATTCTGTCACCTGTAGCACTTCCTGGAATACTCCCTGTTTCACTTGGCATCGACACTTTACTGAAATGTGGAGAGGGAATTTTCAAGGTCGCAGATTAGTGAAGTGAGAATTAACAGGGCTCTGTTAGAAAGTAATAATGAAATGAATCCTTTATGCTACCAAAGATTATTGGAGTTAGGATTTATGAAGCATTTTCCATACTAATCATGCTATTTAGGCTCTATTGCCAGAGACTTTTATTGCAGTAAATGTTTTATATTCACATTTCCATTAAGTTTAAGAGGATGCTCTCTGTGAGACAAGTAGGGACTTAGACACAAGGGTTGTCACCGTTTCTAGCATTGTTTCTGTGCTCTGTGGTGTGTTGATGAGAAAAATTAGCACTCAGAAAATCTTATTTTATCTACATAATGTAATGTAAGTTAGTATGTATTTTCCTTGAGATTGGATACTTGTGGGTAGCTTATTTGTCACTTGCCTAGATTCTTTTATTTTCTTTGTGTTCATTTCTACCTCAGTTTCAAGGTTGGGGCATCTGTTTCATTGACAACCCATAGCATGGTTGACAATGTGAGATTTTAGAGAAAGACCTGAGGGCCTGAAAGCACTCACCCACAAAGCCTTTTTTCTATGGCCTGATTATATTCTATACCTCTACCTGTCACAGCAAGATACCAAGTTCAAAAAAAACCCAAGCGATAAAGTTTTGATACCTAAGGGCTCACAGTGTCACAAATCAAACTATTATTCTATATCCTGAAGGAAAAATCCTATAAGTGAAACAGATTTCAGCACAGGATTTAAACAAACTTCCCACAAACTGGGAAAAAAAAAAAAAAAGACGAAATAAGTTTAATGAACAAGGCCCCAGGCAGGAGAGAAGGGCAGGCAGAGAGAGAAGCATGTGTGCATAAACACAAATAAAAAGCAGAGGTGAAGTCTTGGCAGGTGGATGTTCCTGACTTCAGAAGGGCCAGGCTCCAGGCTTTCACCCAGTGTTGATAGGATTCAAACTAAAGTTTTTAAAAATCCCCCCATGTATTCTGTGTGGTTTTTTCAATGTTTGGGGTTTTTTTTAAACCAGAAGTGAATGGCAGGTATTAAGCTCAAGGAGGTTATTTTTCCCCAGTGCCTGGTTGAGTCCTGGCCGGCAGGAGCTGTGCTGCTCCCACGCAGCTGGCCAGGGCTGCTGTCATAGCCTGCTAATCAGTGGGTCATGCCTTGGGTTCTGGGCAGCAAGAGGATTTCAAACACCAGGCTGTGTCATGATTACTGCATGCCCTCAGTCAGGAAAAGGAACAATGTGAGTATTTCAGGCTGTTCCCAAAAGAATTCCCACCCACTGTTCATTTGTAGCTATTTAACCTATATAGTGTTTGCATCTGAAGGGGGTATGAGTTGCCAGGACAGGCTCTAAGAGATTATACATTAAGACTGCCTGTACAGTTTTGAGCTAGGGCATTGTAATACAGCCTCACAAGGCCCTTTATTATAATTTTCTACAGGCTGCATTCCGCAAATGAGTGATTATTATTTCTTTTTGTTATCCCCATTTGATGTGGCCCTATGCCATATTTGGGAGGGTATTTGTTCAGAGCATGCTGTGAATAAAGAGCTGTTCAGTTCAAAATGGGTGTTTTTAAGCTGTGTTCTCCTTAGCATCAATGTGCAAAGATTAAAGCCAAATTTGTCAACAGTAGCTATCCATTTTAAGTTTCTGTCTTGAGACATCTAGGAACTGTTTTTTGAGAGTACTGTTTATAGCCTCTTCTATGTGGAAAGCACAACCAGGAGGTACTTGTTAGAATTCAGCACTGATGAAGATCTGGCTTCAGTTCTCACATTAGATACTCAAAAAATGTAAAAATACTGATCGCTTGTGAAAGCTTACTCTGAGTGACAACAACAGGACTGTATAAAATGTCTGCAGTAGAAATAGGAAAAGAATTCTGTTTTACAAAGGAGCCTTTAGCTCTGTTCTGTTCCTGCTTGTGACCCAGTCCTTCTTCCACCACGTACGTCTCTTTCACAGCCCACATCACCAACACGGTGTGCTGTTTATGTCCCTCATCTCTAGGATATGGTAAATCTGGAAAAGGTATGGAGAAGAGCAACAAGCAAGACCAGAATGTCTTTATGAAAAGAGAACTAACTGTTTATTCCAATTTAATTTAAAGTAAAACATGCTGAAGAATGACAGAGAATTGAGCTTTTAGAAAACCAGATTTTATTTTTTCTAACAATGACCAGCCAACATTTTTGTGTTTTCCTTTCCCAAAAAGAGCTGGAACAGGTTGAGCAGTTTGGGTTGCATTACTCCCTTCACTAATGTTGCTTTTTGTATTTCCTGCATCACAGGTGAAATCCTGTAGCCTTTATTTAGGCACCATTTCTACACAGCATTTCTGTTAAGGAAACCATATTTGGATTACCTTAGCCACATGTTTATATATTGGTAAATGCCATATTTGGATCCTTCTGCAAGCCACCTGCAGTAAGTGATGGCTTTGAAAGAGGCTGGAAGATGCCCTGACTTATTCTTGGCTTTGCACCACCCTGTTTGGAATCCGCTTCTTGTGCTGCCCCAAGTTTTTCCAGCCCTTTGAGTACTTTGGATACCATTGGCAATTGCTTGTGTCCTCTTTAAGATGTGATAGAAGAGGTTCCACACTCAGCTTGCTTTCAGCTGCTGGTCGTAGATCTCTTCTGATTCTGTTCTCCCCCTTTTATCCACACAAGAGGGTGATGGGGCAAATGGAGCTGGGAGAATGGCCAGCTGGCTTTAATAATGGCAGTGGGCTATAGAAGGAATGAGACAGGACAGCATATCTGTGTAGAGCAAGGAGTAAAATGCATGAGCAGGACTAAGAGAAGTACAGAAATGAGGAGAGTTCTTGGAGACTGTAGACCTGAGTGCTGGTGTATGTTTTGTGCAGTGAGACTCCTGGGCATGTTGCTCACACTCAAGTCAGTGGATATGTCTCCACTGCCAGCAAAAGCCATCTCTAGGTCACGCTCAACCCATGAAGCCCATAGACCATGGGTCAGCATGTCCCTTTGTGTTACTTTGAGGGGACCTGCAAGCCAGACTTGTGGCTGGGTGGGAAGTGTGCTGTGCCCCCCACCAACCCATGGACCCCTGCTCTTCTTTCAGCCTTGCACTGCAACAGGCCATGGGAGTTCTGGTAGAAAAAAAAAGATCAGTTTGACACCATTAATTCTTACTCCACACATAGGTCTCTGTATTGCTGTGTCTAACTAATAAAAATGATGCTGAGATATGGTGAGAGAGACAGATAGACCTCTGGTAATTTATAATTTGCAAGGAATTACTCTACACTAGACGTACATCTGTAATCACAGTTCATTGAAATATATGAAGAACCTTTCAGTTGAAGAAAACAACTTCTGCTTTGGCACGGTGCAACTCTCCAGGTGGGAGACTGGACGCAGTGAAGCAGAAAGAGACTGCGCTGGCTGGCAACGCAAGAGCAATCGAGGACATGGGTTTTCTGCCTATTTTAAAATGGTGCATGCTTAGCTCCAGCAAGCACCCTGACTGAATGGGTGGATGGAAAAGCTGTGCTTACAGATCTATAGCTTTCCTCATTTCAGTAGAAGGTTTTTAAAATGTAGACATTACTCTGATGAAACTAAGTGTGATGGAGAAGTAGATGAGTTGTTATAGCTGTGTGGTGAATATAAGTAGAGGAATTTGTGTCTGAAGCCTGAGGGAAAAATAGTGTAACTGTTAAAATGGTTTTGCTAACAGTGCAAAGTGCAGAATACCGAGTGAGCTTAGTCAAGTCACAGTTGTAAGAGGCTCTCACTCATTAGTGTAAGGAAAGGACACAGACCATGTCACTGTCTCTGGAGAGCAGTGACCTGTTCTTGGCCTGCGATGATGCTGTTTAAGCAAATGAGTGTGGTCAGACTTAGATCGTACAGAGTCGTGAAAATGGGCTTTATCCTTCAGGGATGTCTTCTTTTTGCAGGTACCTTTTGGACAGCAGAGTGTAAGCATGCATAAGGTTGGGCATCCTTACTCCAGGGAGCTCCTTTCGGCAGCTCTAGCCCACAGCCATCTCCACCAAGAGGCTGGCCTGAGGAAGCACAGAAGGGCATTTCTGGCAGGGTAGGAGGACTGAGAAACGAACCAGGGCAGCCTGAAATAATTCAGTTTCCTTTCCTGACCATGACGAGAAGGAAACTCACAGTGCAGGATTTAAGCTGTTCAGAAATATGGGTACATTTATTTCCACTGTCATCTTGCAGCGACAGGGTGGCATTAGCTCCATTTTACACAGCCGGAGCTGAGGCACAATAAGATTAGAGTTATATGGTCCATTTAATCTGAGTGCCCATTTTGCAATGCCTTTGGCTCAGTTACAGAGCTTAGTCAAATCTATATATAACATGTTATGTGTGGTCTCACTGGCTACAAATACAGCCCTGTGTGCTTAGTTCTGTTGCAAATCGCAACAAAAATGCCTAGTTTGGCACCCAAATACCAAGAGAAAATCTCTCTGTGATAATTTCTGTGAAGCTGAGCCTGAGTGGGGACCTTTTGCATATGCATAGGAGCTTGAGGTACAGACAAAGTCATTTGTGTATGTGCACAAGTCTGCAGTTTTTCCCCTGCAGTCTTTTCTCTCAGTCACTAGACATCTAAACGTTATTTGCTACAAAGTACAGAGCTTTCTTCGTTAGTCAACCTTGATTTATCTCTGGAATTTTTCTGACATGTGCATTAAATGAGCCTGGTCTCTTAAGAAATTATATAGTTAACTCAAGATTATATATGCAAGAGAGAGTAGATTAAGGCTGCATATGTTGTATTTTTATTTTAGTGCTGTCCAATTCTCAGAGACAGCAAAGCTGTGGAAGTGAGGATGAAGTGCTTTCCTAAAACCTCTAAGAAGAGTTGGTGTGTAAGCCACATTTAAAATTCCAGCTTCACGTTTCTGGATTTTTCATTCTTCCTTGTATGATCTCTGCTTTTCTGAATCCATTTTTCTTTAACTCTTTAACAGAGTAAAGGCCCTTCCTGCCTTTACTCTGTTTGTCATCTGTGGGTGTTCTCTCAAGTGTAAGGAGGATCTCAATGATTTTTCCAAATCTTCAAAGAGAGGGAAGTGACTTTGATCACTGCTTTCAGTTCCTCATGTCTTGCTCTGCAGTACTGTGCAGTCAGGCAAAGTACAGACATCTGCAGAGCAGGCAATGACAGAGGGTATGGATTAACGTGGGAGTTTACTTTTGCAGGGGGCTGGGAAAGTGGGAGTGGGTCAGTCTGCATTTGCCGTGCTCTGCAGGGCATGACACAGCCTGGCTAATGGACACTGACGGAAAATGTCGCAGGAGACTATCTCTGGATGCAGCTTTGCCTTGCACTGACTATAAATGAGAAAGAATAATTTGCAACACAGACAAAAGCAAGTTTAGTAAAACCTATTAAACATACTAACTCAGATCTTCTGAGGAAGTTTTATTAAGTACCATCCCCAAGTCTGTCCTTCTCTATAGAGCAGGTAGATCCCACAGATCATGAACATACCATCCTTCCTTATCAGAAGATGAAGAGTATGAACAATGACCGAAACAAATCCCAAGTGAGCAGTCATGTTCATCTCAGCATTCATCATGAGACTCATGGTTCTAACAGGCATTGGGCATGAGTCTGGTCCCGTGGTTTGGAAGGCCAAGCTAAGTGTTTCAAAGTGCTCCGATTTCTGAAAACATGATGGGAGCTGCAAGCAAAAGGAACAGTCATGGTTTTTAAACACCAAAAGATGTAACCAAGCAGGTTGCTTAACTAGTGCAAAGACCACATAAAGTCCTGTGTGGATAAGAAATACATAATGACTATCAAGAGAGGTATCGAAGGATTAATTCCTTTGTGCGTACGGCCACATTTTGTTTTCATGTTTTACCTTCCATTCATATCTTCATCCATTTATGACTTTAAAACTATTGTTCCTTCTCTTACTCTCTTTGCACCCAAAATCTGAATGCTTGATTTGGATTGTTACAGAGTAGCTACTGCAAGTTTTTCAGAGCTTTTTCATGCTTGATATTTTTGACTTCACATTTTCTGTCAAGGGAGCTGTTGACAGCTTGCTCTCCTAGGAATTTCCATCACTTCTTCAGATGGGGGAAAGAAAGTATTTCATGTTCTTGTGCTTAATAAGTAAAATGAAATAATTTATAAGCCTTATGATAAAGCATACTTAAAGGAACAAGTTCACATGTTCTGAGCTTTGACTTTGGTCTTGGCAGGTTTGCAATATGTTAAGACAATCCTTTAGTGGTCAGGAAGTAACTCTTCTACACTGGGCTTACAGTGGAAAATTATTCAACAAGCCAAACAGAAATTTCATATCATATCTCATGGATTTTAATCATTAAGGATATTTGGCTCAAAGTAGTCACAAATGTGCCATAGGCAGAACTAATGAGACCTTAGAGATGAGTGTTACGTTAGAACCTTGCTACATAGTGGCCAGATGTACTCCATTATCTATCTATTTATCTATCTTGTGAAGTTAGTTGTATCTGTGTTTTTCATCAACGTCATAAATACATTAATGTGTCACCTTACTTACTTACTCACCAAAAAGGCCATTTTGCCGTACAGCAAAATTGTGTAACATCCTCAGATTTTTCTTAAAAATGGCACTAATAGCCAGTAGATAATAATAGGAACTCGATTTCCACTCTCAAGCACAGCTTTTACATGATACATTTAAGCTGAGTAATTAGTGGGTTAGATAATAAATTGGTTTTCTATCAGTCTGTTTTGTTTGTTATTGCTAATGAAATTATTGTATGGTTGGGCTTGGCTAGTATAGAAACTCCGTTATTTTACCTTGTGCTTTAAAAGCTATTCCCTATTTGTGTTGCATACCAGATGTCACGCTAATTACTATCTGCAACCAGTAATGCCAGCTCTGCTCTGGATGTAAAGCTTTTATAAAAGCATTATGCATTAAATGGTGCAAATAGTGCAATGCGCCAGTATATTAATAGTTTGAAATCTCCTCTTGTTGCCTTAGGAAATCCTCGTATCTATGATTGTGAAACTGAAAATCGTGATGTTTTCAGAATGAATAAGATCTGGAGAGCAAATGCTACCTTCATTCCTGTTTACCCCATCTCATTGAAATTGGTTTTTATTATGGAGGTGTGGCTTTTCTACTTGCATTTGCTCTCTGAGACACCTGTATACAAAAAAGATAAAATTTCTTGTAAATTTTTACAATTAAAGCAGATTTTTTTCCTTGTGAAAATAAGCAAGATTTGACCCACAGTCATTAGTTTAAGCAGGAATATCTTCAACACATGGAGTTTTATACATGTATTTTCATCCCTTTACGAGCCAAACTTTTTCAAACTCTCAGCCCCTGTTAGCACTTGTAACTGATCTTTTCTATCAGTAAGAGATTTGGGTCTCTTCCCACTTCAGTTGAGGAAGAGAAAGAGTGAATGAGCCATGGGTGGTTTCATGGAGTATACCTGTTATTTCACAATTAGCTCATCTATTCAGCTCTTCTGCCAATATTGTTTATTTTGCTGCAGGGGGACTTTGGATGAAAGGCAAAATGAGAGGAGAAAGGCTCTCTGGCATGTTCTGGGGAATACCTGATCAACCGTATTAGTAAGAAGTGTTTCCATAGAACACAGGACAGTAAGACACAGTGATTTGGCAATCTCATTCTAACCATTTTTTCCTTTTCAATTTCTTCTCAATCAATATGGAGCAATTAAAGCAGTAAATTTCAGTGCTTTGAAGAGCAGTACATTGCAGTGCCATGATTCTGCATATGCGAGGCAAGTGTACCTTAAAGAGAAAAAACAAAATTGCTAACGTTTTTAAAGGAGCCTTAAATCTTATTTCATTGAAACAAAATTTGTATTCCACTTGCTCATAGAAGACTTCAGTAACAAGATGGCTTGGCAGGTCATTCCTGTGTAGGTGTTTTTAAGAAACCAGAATAACAGACGTCACTGTGAGCATATCTAATTATCTAGAAATGGAATGGAAGTAGCAACCAGTTTGCCCAAGCAGTGCATGTATGGGGGATACAGGAAGGACACCTGCGTACATGCTTTTCTGGAGCTCAAAATCAGTCTGGGACACATAGTCTCAGAAGGTTGATATTGACACTCATTAAGGTCCTAAGTCAAACTGTTTATTATTGTTGGGTTTCTGGTGAGGAAAAGCACAAAAGTAGCAGCATGTGTGGATTATACCTTTTCAGATGTTTGTATGTAACTGGAAAACTTGCTGGGTTTCTGTAGGATATCTTCTAGTGAAAATGGTGGTCTTAAAGCTACACCATCTATTTTTGATAAAAGTAAGAAATATGTAAAGTGTTGTTTAAACTAAACTCTTATGAGAGCACTGAGGTCTATGTAGCTGAATTCATTTTCATTTTATTCAAACTTGTCTCTTACTGATTTTAGCTGACATTCATAGCAAATCTAGAAGTTTTGAAATGCTACAACAATGTTATATAGATAATTTACAGCAGTTATGCACTATAACAAGTGGAAGAGCCAGAGGACCCATTCTCACAAGATACCCAGTACAGATCATAGAATGATAGAATCATAGAATGGTTTGGGTTGGAAGGGACTTTAAAGATCATTGAGTTCCAGTCCACCCTGCCACAGGCAGGGACACCTCTCACTAGACCAAGTTGTGGATGTCCCACCAGCCTGGCCCTGAACACTTTCAGGGATGGGGCAGCCACAACTTCTCTGGGCAACCTGTTCCAGTGTCTCACCACCCTCACAGGAAAGAATTCCTTCCTGATATCTAATCTAAATCTCCCCTCTTTCAATTTAAAACCGTTACCCCTAGTTCTATTGCTCCACTCCCTTATAGGGTACCTCTCATTATCAACGATTTGCTGATCATAGGATGATGTCATTGATCACCGGTTCTAACTACTTGCAATGGCAAAAACAAGTATGAAAGATAACTCATTTTCTATTATACTACATTTGCAGTTTTTGCTGCAAAAATTCAACAAGACAAAAGCAATGTATGAGTACTAACGGTATCCTACTCAATTTCTGAAACTGGTCCAGAGCACCATTGCATGTTGCTGGATAGGCTCAACCACTTCCAGCCATCGTCAACCCAGACTGCAAAGCAAAAGGCACAGGTGCCAGTTCTCCTCATAGTTACATGGCAGAGCTGAAAGGAGAAGTTTTTCAAGATGGGTAAAAAATTATTTAATTTGTATCAAAAGCAAAATGATGTCAAAGCAGACAGTCTAGTGGAAACTGAAGTCAAGAGTACTGCTGGGATGAGTTAGCTGTAACAGGATAGTTTAAGCTGATCCTGACCCTTTACTCCTTCTTTCTTCCTTTACTCATTTTTCTAACAGAGAGACACACGTCATTTGTTGTAATTACATTAGGCTCTCAGAAATGACTCATCATATTACGGGCACCAGCAGAATTAGCTATTATGAACGGAGGAATTTTTTAACCCAAAATGTATTTTTATATCTGAGTTATAAACCTTTGAAGTGAAACCATTGTCTTAAGAAAGTTTGTTGTATCTGCCTCTACAATAAGAACAAGTGCTACGAATAAAAATACTTTCTATTTTAAGATGTCAAACTTCTGTAGAACCAATCTGAAAAACCAGGAAGACATTTTTAGGCATTGTCTTAAAGTTTGTCAATCACAAAACTGAAACCCCATGAGTGCAAAGGTTCCTGATCTAGAAAAAAGAAGTGTGTAAAGTGAAAACCAAGTGTATCTTATGCAGTGACGATATCTGAAAGAGTTTGAATGCCTATTTGTGTGTACATATATCCGTGTATGAGTGTATACTGTCTTTGCGTAGATATTCACACATTCAAAAGATACTGTCATACTTCAAATTTCCTTCCTTTTTCATATATAAAACTAATTGCAAATTATTTCTTTTTGTTCTTCTCACAGCTGAATTTTTATTCCTCTTGTGGGGTGTTTATCTCTGCTATGCAGTGCGGACAGTCCCATCAGCATTTCATGAGCCACGTTATATGGCTGTTGCAGTTCACAATGAGCTCATTATCTCTGCTATATTCCATACAATTAGGCAAGTGATCTGTAGATCTGGTAATTAACTATTTACCTTTCAGGTTTCATATGGTGCAACTTAAAAAGAGTGAATGCGATAGGATGCATAGTGGAAGGCCACATAATTATTTAATTCTGCAAATTAAGTTATTGCTAAACTTAAAACTGTTCCTGTAGGATTCAAGAATATGTACAATCAACTTGATAATTATATAATAAGGTGGGTTTTTTTCAGTATAGCTAGCTGATATGTTCTTAGATCAAAGTTCAGTATATATGATAAATTAGATATATCAAAACTACTGTCTGTCTTCAGTCACCTGCATACTGCTCACTGGTCTGTTGCCCTAGAAAAAGAGCAGGTAAGAATGTTGGTGTATATGAACTTTTCGTGGTATATAACAGACCGACAAGGTGCAGATGTATGTAAAGATAATTGTACTGGTTTGTGCATGAAGCATATTGTTTTATATGCTGACATGAAAAATTGTTATTCATATGATGCTGTAACAGTAATATAAGGCATGTTTCTTATACAGTTTATAGTATGCTCTACATTTCATACTTGTAAATTATTAGAGTAGTAAGAAATGAATAAGGGTCTTTGCCAGAGCTTTGTGAAATCTACTATGTCTGCCTTTCCTACAAAGCACACTGTAAAAATGAATTGGTCCTAGAAAATTCAGAATGGCAAGATAGCATGTATTTCATCTCATGCTGTAAGAGATTCTTATGATTTTCTCCTGATATTCTCACACCTTCCTTTGCCTCCTGACAGACCTTATCTACTGAGGTGGTTGTTTTTTTCACATCACTCCATTGTCAGTTTTCAAATACTCATCTCTGTTCCTTGGTCTGTCTTGGAACTCACATTTCTCTCTGCCTTCTTAATGTTTGCTTCCAGGAGGCACCATTTTTTCTGAGTAAACATCAGCAAAGCACATCTTTCATCTCTGCTCCTTCCAGATGCTCTTTTCCCCTATCATTGTTACAAAGTTTGGTGCACTTTGCAGGCCTTCACCTTCTCCTAACCCTGTATCTCAACATCCACATAGTCTCAAAATCTTCTCTTTAATCCCTCTGCAAAAATAATGTTTCTTTCTTTTCATTCCTGATAAAATTCAATTAGAAATTTTTTCAGTGTATTATAACTAATGTGACAGCTTCTCTGTCAAGCTTTTCTTCCGTTAGTTAGTGTTCCTAAACACTATTTTGGGCCATGTTAGAAGATACAGTTCAGTGTATTAGGGGAGTTATTATGTGAGCCTCAGGTTTCTTTTAACAGGACAGGATGAAACTAGTCTTGGATTAAAGTGAGGGGAAAGGGGGAAAATGTGGCATTTTAATGGCCTTGTGAAGGAGATGCAAAAGGGTTAGTTCTTTCAGTTTGTTCCTTCAGCTTAAGGTCTGCTTATTTTGTTCTTCCTTCTTTTTCAAAAAAATGTACATTTTGTATTAATTCTTTGCCCTCTGTCCGATACATGCTTGTTTGTTGGAAAAATACCATGCACTGTTTATGAACAGGCATGAACAAAATGCACTGGCACTGGCAGTACATGATCCCTCCTGAGATTGTGTCCGTTTCTGTACACGCAAGTCTTAATCCCATCTCTTTGAAGTTTACATTTCCTTACTTTTGGGGTTTTTTTGCTTCTGTCTTCACTGCCAAGTTCGAGGTGTCACTGAAAGAGCAGAAATGTAAGGCTCAGATTTATATGATGTCTGAGTTGTCATGAAGTTGAAAGCACCAGAACCTTGAAGGAGACCTACGCTTACAAGGCAGCCAGCCAGTCTGAAAACTCCCAAAGCTCATATAAGATTGATGTGAGCACTAAATAAAATCTTGAACTGTTTGCATTTTGTTTTCCTGTAAAACTATTATTCCCATCTCAGAAAGAGAGCATTCTTATCTTCAGACCAGCATAGCATTAAATTTCTCCATTGCTTTTTCATTTGTATTAGTTAGAAAAACAAAATTTGTATGGAAAAAATCTCATTTGAGTAGAAACCTATCTCTGATAGGTCTGAATGGCTACTGCAAATACGATTTTGCTGTTGAAGATATGATGTGGATACCTTAATTAGTCAAGGTTTCATACATAAAGCAGGCAAAAAGCCTTCTTAGAATTTGAGGATCGGAGCTGTTAAGGGTTAACCAACCATTCCGGTTGGAATCAGGACCTGGGAGCTTTCTCCTGTCTCTGCCTGATAGATGTGGTTGCTGCTGTTTCTCTTTGCAGGCCTGGCCAGGCTGAGCACATCCACTGGGGGTGCATCACAAGACTGGCCACTTGGGCTAGCACAGGTCCAACTTGGTCCTGTTCTTCCTCTGCAGCTGATGAGGTCCACTAATGAAACACACACCCTGTGTATGTGCACAAGCACACTGCATTGATAAATCCTTCAAGGATGAGCACAGTTCTTAAGCCAATCTAATAATCTGGTTTAGGGCTTGGGGCCCTGTACTCAGTCATGGGCTGAGACCTTGGGTCTTCCCAGATGTGCATCTCCCAAGTGCTGGCTAGTCCAGCCTGAAGTTTGTTCATGACTTGCACATACACACATGGGAAGCATGGAGAGTGAGATCAGACAGAAGTTGGGAGGTTTTAATGAGAAGACAGGAGATACTGCAGTGATCAGGTACAGGGCTCAGCTGGTGACAACTCACTTACGTATCACTAGCCC
Organism: Thinocorus orbignyianus; assembly: GCA_013400375.1. Taxonomy (NCBI): domain Eukaryota; kingdom Metazoa; phylum Chordata; class Aves; order Ciconiiformes; family Thinocoridae; genus Thinocorus; species Thinocorus orbignyianus. The sequence goes on along the minus strand of VXBW01004067.1, from coordinate 549,313 downwards.
CTTTTATTCCCTCTTCTTCACAAACTTGTTCTTCCCCAACTACCTTAACCCCTCTCTGTTTTCACCCTAGTGTTCTCCCGAATAGCCAACTTAGCCCATATTACTTTTTTCTGGTTGGTCCCATTTTTGCTACATCTGTACTCAAATTTGGCATTTCTGATGTCATTAGCTAGGTATTCACAGCCTTATATGCTTTTACTGCTAGGGTTACATGGGCATCCCAGACCTTGTAAGTTCTGCTCCCTGTTAACTCTGTTAACCAGCTGTGAAATCTTCCCATCCCTCACAGCACTGTCTGTAACTTCTGTTCGTTTTTCTCTCTGTTATTTGCTGTATCCAAAAGTTTCTCATTACTTCAATAGTTCTCATGTTGCATTCAGTTAGATAAACCTCAGACCTGTGCCTCCTTGTATCCCTGCACACCTCAACAACAACATATCTGTAAGAAATAATTCAAATATTTTACTGTGTTCATGAAACATTTCATTTACAAATTATTAATCAAGAAAAGAGAACTGCATTATTATGGCATATAAGCCAGTGTTTCATGCCAGGCTATTTCTGTTAACAAAAGCTTCTGCAGAATGTGCATCTGTGGACTTGGATAAGTTGCAAATGTCATTTCTATCTGAACAATTTTTGTAAACCTGCAAATTACAAGCCAGAAGTACATCCATTCATTCATCCATTGCACTGCTTACCATTACTGTCTTTGGGAGCTCACGAAAGCGGACAAGCCACGCATGCTCCAGCTAGCCTGAACTGCAACGCTTGTTCTACTGCTCTTTTAGAAAGCTCAGCAAGGAATTGTTTCGTCTGGGAGGTTCAGCCACTCATTCCCCAGCATTCACAAGGCTCTCGGGCTCTGCAGTATTGAGCTGGGTCATCCTGCAATACAAACCATTTCTCTGCTCCCCGCTAAAATGCATTTCAGTTCAGTTCCCTCTTTGATGGCTTATCAGCCACACTCTGTAGCTGCAACTGTGGACATCCTCTATTTTTAAAGTGCACTACAGTTTCTCATAGTACATGTGCTTACTTAAACAAAAATCATTCCTTCAGATCCTTAATGTATATAAACTGCCATAATTCAGTTCAGGCCAAAGGCACTGTGATAATATAAAGATCAAAAACCCAGCAAAATAGAGTGAGAATGATGGAATGAGCAATATCCTTTAAGGTCTGTTGTTTCTATTTATATTTTGTTTTGGCTTGTTTTGTTGGTTGTTTTTCCAAGTTGTTTTGAAATTGTGGTATACAAGTAAAGCACGTGGCTGTAATTTTTAGTCTATATGAACGCAGTACAGAACAAAACAAGTTGTGTTTGGCCTTTCAATGAAAAGAATCCTAAGGAATATTAAAAATGTTAAGTTGAATGCACTGGAGAAAAGGCAGTGAATTGCAACCCTGAATTCTATTTTCAGATTCATTCTTGCTTCGAGACTTCAGTCTGACTGGATGCTGATGCTGTTCTTTGCACACACACACTTGACTGTGACAGTCACTGTTGGGCTACTTCTGATCCCTAAGGTATTTGAGTCTCCTGTCTCTTTTCTTTTGCCAAGACCGAGGAAGATAAATGTTTTCATCCAGAAGCAATGGTGTATAAAATTAGCAAGCAACTGATAGAAAAGGAAGATGTAAACTTTGGCTATATTACCTAAAAAGCTATATTTTTTTCTTTTTAAAAGCCTTTATACATTTTTAAAGATTCTTTCTTTCAGCTTTAAAAAATTCACAGGGTTTAAAGTACTTAAAATTTTTATGGGATTAATACAAGAAGGAAGGAATCCTACCTGACAATGCTTATTTTCGGTATTTGGGGAACCGTGCTGCTGCCAGAGTGAGCTGAGATGGGACAAAGAGTTTAGGCAAGGGGATAGAAAGACTAGGATGTACTCCTAAATGAAGCTGGAGTGGGGAGCTCGGACTGGCCATGAGATAGAGAGACTGGGATTTAAACTGGGGCAGTGAGCCCTTTGCAAGTCGGAGCCTAGGAGTGAAGGACAAATGCTGCATACTGAGACACGGGGCCTATGATATGGAGCCAGATACAGTGCTGGGTGAGAAGATGAGCATGTGTGGGACACAAGAGGATGTAGGATGACTGGATGCAGAAAATAGAAGGGACAGAGCTCTGAGCATTGTGTCACGCCTCCCGTCAGGCTCTGGGAGCCAAGTGACAGTATGTCAGTCTCACCAGGGGCAGGAGAACCACAGGCAGGTCCACTGGTCTCTAGCACCATTCCCCAGGGTTTGAATGGACCTTTCTTCTTAGACAGTACCCCAGCAAGGTGGATGATTTTATAATGGCTTTTGAAATGACCGAATAGTCAAAAATCATAGAGAACAGTAGAGGTGAAAGCTACACATGAAGGAAGGTCACTAAGCAGTTCACGTTGATGCAGCTCAGGTTGATGACACTGCTATTCCTGACTTCTGCCTATGTGTCAGAACAGGGCATGCTGGTAACTGTCATATATGTGTACATTAAACAGTCATAGCACTGATGCAGCCTTAATACTAAATAACCTTGTTTTATTTTAAATTACTTTTCTGGGCTTTAGCACTAGTCTTACTATTTTGTATTCATACACTTTATTGTATGTCTTTCTGGACTAACCTTGAAAATTTGTTGACCTTTCTGAAGCTATCTCATAACTACTGATCAACGTTTCCATTTTTAGCTTATTATCTGTGTCACGCTACACAGACTTTTCTTCCAGCATAACAAAGAATTAGGGGAGTTAAGAGAAGATTCACAAGGTTTAGTTCCATTCATAAAGTTCTGAGGACAGATGACTGTGTGGACAATAGTACCTTCACATGAATGAATCATTATGAATAAATAAATAGTTGACAACCTCTCTCCATCTCTTGATCTGAGCATGTGCAAAAACTTAGAAAAGAGAGATTAACTTGTCTCCTTGTTTTATTTGTTTCCTCCTTTTCTTTTCTTTCTTTTTTTTTTTGTTTTTTCCCCACCTCATGTCTTCCTTTTCAGGGTGAGGATCTAAAATGGGAGAGTTGCTTTCTGCAGGTTTTTCAACAGTACAGAATATAAAATACGGTCTTTTGTTTTTAGCAGCCTAATTGGGAATACTGGCTGAAAGTCTGTTTCTGTGCTATCTTGATTTAAATGCAATGTAAAGAGGTTCAAATAAGCATGAAAGTAACTGGGTTTGTTTTCCTTATGCAAATCTCTAAGGTTTATCAAGTTGAGCCATCATTAATAAGAGTTGCTTCCATACAATACTGATATTCTGTAGGACACTAGTTGTGCCAACAATGCCTATAGCTAGTGTTCTGAGTTCAGAAAATCACATGAATACCATAAAAGGGTCGTTGTGTCATAGAAAGTGTTGATATAAACTCTTACATCGATGTCAAAGTAAACTTTGCACTGATGTCAACATCTTTTTTATGAATACTTATTGCAGTTTTCACATTCAAGCAATAACCCAAGAGATGATATAGCTACAGAAGCTTATGAAGATGAGCTTGATATGGGTCGATCTGGGTCCTATCTGAACAGCAGTATCAATTCAGCATGGAGTGAACATAGTTTGGATCCTGAAGATATTCGGGTATAACTCATTTGAATAGCATTTATTTTCATAAACAATACGTTTCCTACAAGTAAACTCTGAATTGCGTCCATTTGATTTTTTTTGCAGATGTTAGTTGAAACAGGCCAGCTTAGGTCTCTCGAATTTTGTGGTATCAGGTCATGTAAAATCCCATGGAAAATACTCACTAGTGTGAAGAGAAGCTGCATGGTTGTACAAGTGTCATTCTGGAGGCCAAAGAGGAGGAAGCATACACAGCAAGAGCTGTTTACCTGTTAACCTAGGCTCTTTGAATTACCTCAAAGTGCAAAGAGGATTTGGTGTCAGTGCGATTAGTCATTTGTATGTACCATATACATAGCTGTACATAACTGTGTAACATATAGTTTTAAAAACTCTTGGTTAACAGAAAAAAAAAATAACTTTATTCCTACCTTACACAATAAAAAGGCTTATGTTCCCAGACGAAGGAGTAGCTAGAAGTTTACTAGGAAACCATGCACCAGAGCATTGAGAAATATGAAACATACAGCATGAATGTATATAAATTGTGCATGCCATATGATGCACAGCTGTGGAAGGTAACATGTTTGTTTATGAGGGTTGAAGTTATTTTTAAGGTGGGAAAATGTGGGATTGAAGTTAATGGAGAAACAGCATATTCAAGAATGAGAAAAGAGAGTGAAATAAGTCTGATGCCTTTTTTAGTGCAATAGGTAGTGCATTTATCAGGCTGCTTGTTTGACTGGACTAGCTCTGTATATACTAGATTTGCCGTTCACTTTCCTTTGCAGGATGAATTGAAGAAACTATATGCCCAGCTTGAAATCTATAAAAGGAAAAAGATGATTGCTAATAACCCACATCTCCAGAAAAAAAGGTGCTCTAAAAAGGGCTTGGGGCGCTCAATCATGCGACGTATTACAGAAATCCCTGAGACGGTCACCAGGCAGTGCTCCAGGGATGAGAAGGACCTGATGGAGCACAGTGCTGTGAAGAATACAGCCACACTGAGAAAAAACCCACAGGATCCCATGAGTTCTGCAAAGCCAAAAGAAGAGACTTTGAAAAATAGAGTTTTTTCATTAAAAAAGTCCCACAGTACTTACGATCATGTTAGGGATCAAACAGAAGAACCAAATAGCTTAACTACAGAAAGTGCAGAAGTTATAGCTGCTGAGAATTCGCCTCTGGATTCCGTGAATGGTAACAAATTAACCAAAAATGCTCCAGAAAAAGTTGAAGCTGTCTCCACTGAATCAGTCCCTTTGGTGTGCAAATCAGTAAGTGCACATAACTTAAGTGCCGACAAGAAGCCTCTGCATCCAAGAACATCTGTGTTACAAAAATCCCTCAGTGTTATTGCTAGTGCCAAGGAAAAGACGCTGGGACTAACGGGTAAAACACAAAGTCTAGAAGAAAGCACTAAATCTCATAAATCTCAGCAGAAGGGTAAGGAGGCCAGCAAAAAGCATTCAGCCTCCGATAAAGGGGAGCATAAGGATTCCCACCGGAAGAACTCTACCCACTCTGAGGAAACAAAGAAAACCCATAAATCTGGAATTATGAAACAGCAAAGGGTTAGTCAAACACCTGCAAATCCAGACACAGGCCCAGGTAAGTCACTGCACAAGGACAATTTCGACATAGGAGAAGTTTGTCCTTGGGAGATATATGACCAGACTCCTGGTCCTGTGCCTTCTGACTCTAAAGTTCAAAAACATGTGTCTATTGCTTCCTCAGAGCCAGAGAAAAACCACCCTTCCCAGTCAAAGGGGAAGTCTCATCATAAGCCGAAGACACCTGAAGGGTTTCAACAGTCAAATCAAAAGAGCTCAGAGAAGGTGGAGGCAGCCACTCGGGAGACACAAGAGCAGCAGGTCTTTGAAAATGAGAAAAAACAGTCAAATTCCGAGTCTCAGGTCTCCCCTGGGCTGAAGTGTGAGAATGTTAATAGATATGCACCTAATACCTGTGCTGGGGAGCGGGTGGAGCTAACCCAGAAAGCAGCAGAAAAGGAAAACCTCAATAAAGTGGCAGAACAGAAAAAAAATGCCTCTTCTGAGGGAAATGTGCTTTCATCTGACTCCCGTAAGCCAAGTAGTTACTTACAGCAACCTTTAGCATCTCGAGCTGAAGTCTGCCCTTGGGAGTATGATACACCAGATTTACCAAATGCAGAAAGAAGTGTAGCTTTATCAAACACCTCTGCTATAAGTGCAAATAAAACAGCAACACCTCGAAAATAAGAGGCTTTTGGACTGAGGAGAGTAGCAACATTGAGAAGAAAGACAACAGGAAAGACAGAGGGGACTTAGGCCAAAAGGATCTGAAAATTCCTAAGGAGCATCATTTAAATCAAGGGAATCAGCACTACAAATAAGTAGGAGTTAAGCAAAGTAAATTATCATTAATGTTGTTATCATTTATTTGTTGAGTGCCAACAATGTGATTAGCAGTGCCCAGAATATGGTCCCTGCTCTGAGGATTTTACTGTGTCAATGAAAGCAACCTGCCTTTGTGAAATCACTTCTCTTTTAAAAGGAAAAAAAACCATGGTGGTAACAGATGCACAGTGTAGATCTTAACTGAGTTATTTCTGAATGCCGCAGCTGGCTTTAACTTGCCCTTGGGACTTTAAAGATCCAGCAGAAGTAGGGCACAGGAAATGTCCTGGTGGCAAAAAGGGTTATCAATGAGCAGCTTATTAAAATGACGACTTTTCACTTTACGTATTTAATTTAGATAGCACTGCTAACTCAATGCATCCCAAAAATACATTTTATATAATGATTGCTCTCATTTTCTTATTACTATGTGTTTAAGTACATTGTTGTGTCTCATATTAAAGCATTCCAGATTGTATAATTTTTGCAAATAACTTTGATATTATGTGACACAACAACACATTTATGCAATCTGCAGATACTTTCTTCTAATCTCAAGTTAAAATACCTGCTGTAGACCTTTTTCTTTATATATAAAATTGCAGTAATTACACTGGCTACGGCAGCCGTAATTCATATTGGGAAATTCCCTTGGGCTTTGGAGATTGTTTTTTTTCCTTTCCTGTGATTTATATAGTGAATTTTTTTGTTTACTCTCTGTTACTTAAATTTATAGTTTGATACTGTATTATTCAGGGGTTTTATACACAGTAAGTTACTTGTTATGCACTTCCCTGTTAATGCTCATAGACTTTGTTAATAGTGGAAATTCAGTCGTCTTAGCTGCATATTCTGGTAAGTCTTAGGACAACTTATCTGTTGTTTGTTACTAATTGGAAAATATCATCTAACAAACCAGAACTCTTGCTTTGAACATGTATGGTGATGACCTTGTTCAGTATTTTGTACTGAGCATATCCTGCTAAATAAGACAAGCGAGAACGACGACAAATATACCCCAGAAATGATCACCTGTTTTACTAAAACCAGACAACTCCAGGGAATACATTAGCTTGCTCATATAGATCAACAGTGTACTGCTTATCCCTGTTGGCAAACCTCCAAAAATTGGCCTTTGGAGTGAGGAGTCCAAAATACTGCTCTTCTCCCATGTATGCGATTGTAAGAGATAGTAGGAATGGAAATGATGGCATCTCTCTCCCACTCTCTAAAACGCTTTGATTCATTTATTGATTTATTTATACGTACATTTACAGTAGAAGTTAATATTTAATACAGTGCTAATTTTCAGTAATAGCTTCAGTCCACACCAGGCATATGGACTTAATTCATTGATGGCCCATTCACAACTATGATCCTTAGTAATGGTACACCATCGAGGCCTGAGGACGTATTGTAAAGATTCTAAGGAGTATCACTGATGATACAAAACCCTCACTCATCTAAATGCAGTGCCAGTAGAGTGCTATTCACTAGAATTGGCTATATATACAGTACTCCAAAACAAAGACAGCTCAGTCCTAAAGAACTTGTGCAGTTTGAGAGAAGTGATAGGATTCGGTGGAAGAACATGACATGAGGGTGATTGAATAGAATGTGTTGTTTAATATATATATAATATATATATAAAATAGATATTTATATATGTTTAATATATATAAAATGTCATATCTAATGCACACATGCACATACACATATGTAGTATAAACTGATTTTTGTGGCATCATAGAAAAAGTGGCTTAAGATAACATGCAATGAGCAGAGGGACTTAGACAAAGCTGGGCATGACGAGGACCTTTTTTGTCCTTGACAGAAGTCTATGGGCTCATCTCCAGTGACAGATGAAGATGGATCTGATCTTCCCCTGCTAAGCCCTAACCTAGAACGTGCTGACACCCAAGCCAGCTGTGAACAAATTGGCTCAGGTCTCAGTGCTGTCTAAACACATTGGCCTCACTCATAAATTCTTCTCATTAGCTCCAGTTTGAAGTGGCCAAACTGCCCCAACAAACCTGGATGGTGCTTAGTTCCACCACAGGGACGTGCTGGCTTAAGTCTTTGCTACCCTGGGATTGTCTGACCTTCCCACCCTTCTTTTGTAGGGTGTAGTTGTGGCCTAGAAGATCTGGTGTTTGCATTCAACACCCATCTTCTGACCAGGAACCTTGCAGCCCAGAATCCCTGTTCACCTGTGAAAGGGAGTCAGGCATCTTGAGTCTGGGTTCTTTGGACATCTGTGCACCCACTTTGCACACACAGTGCCAGTGACATCCCACGTGCAGCCCAAACACAGCTCTCTGCCTCGTGTGGATAAGACCTGTGGTTAGACTTGGCGTGCCCAGATTCTGCCTTCCCAGTCCCAGGCACTAACAGCATTTGACAGTAACTTTTCCATCAACTTCTGTGGGCTTTGGTCAACTTTTCAGAGAGAAAATAGCCCTAAATTTCACTGCATGGGAAGAATTCCATCCTGGAACACAGCTTTCTGAGAGTCCTCCAGGAGCACACTGACCCTCTGTGTAGAGATGCATGACTTTAAACCTGCTGAGTATGGTGACCACCTTGTGCTACTCCTACCCCTTAAGGGATGTTGTGCAGCCCATCTTGGTGGTGGTTTGCATAAGTGGGGTGGGGAGGACAGCTTATGGCACTGAGATGCTAACGGAGTCATCACTTTGCTGAAACTGGGTGCTGAGGTTAGAAGTGGACATCTATGGAGGAGTCATGAAGGGAGGAGATGTTTATAGGTACTCACTGCCTCTTGGAGACAGACAGTCACGAGGATCAGGCGCCAGCTCTGGTGTCTTGCCCTCCCTCCTTTACCTCGTGGCCGAGCAAGGACACCCTGCCCCTGCCCTGCTCTGCAACGGGGTGCAACGTGCACCAAGGGTGAGGGCATCCACATCGGCAAAGGGTCCACACAGTTCCACTGCCCCTTGCATCACTGGCAGGATCAAGTCTTTCCTGCATGACTGTGTCTGTGCCACTGCTACCTATCTACAGTTCCTTGCTCATTCCTTGCTCCCTTTCCTTTTTTTTTAAAGAGAACTTCAGAGGAAACACGGAGACAAAGCCTGTTCCTTGGCTGGTGTAGAACAGCCCAGCTGCATGGCAAGCAAAAGAACAGTGGCTGATTTACCAGGGAAGGCAGTGGCTTGTGTATTCTTGTTTGGTTTTGCTTTCTTTCGTCCTGACCCTTTCCCACACTTCTTAAAAAATGTCTGTTGTGGTTCTTTAGGCTTGTTGTAGTCACATCTCCTAAGACTGATACAATCAGAGAACTTTCATTTAGAAAGCAACAAAGCTTTCCCCAGTTTATTCAGCAACGGATATTTGGGCTACAGATTCAATTGGGACTTTAAATTATTTCACACTTAAGAAAATGAGGGGCCAAACTTCACTCAACTATTCTATTTCACTATGATGCTGCTAGAAACATTGCTTAATGAAGACATACTGAGTTAGACATAAATAACGTTCTGTATTTCATAGATTTTTCTCCACCAGCATATATTGGCTAGATCGCTTAGTTGTCTTTTTCTGGAGTTTCATTGTCATTATTCAGCCAAGAGAAGTGCAACTCTAGAATCAAGATGTTTTCTAGCAGATCTGTTAGGAGACAAGGTAATAAACACTATGGTCACAAACATTTGCTAGGTTGTCCTTTTAAATGCATGTGCAAGCTGCATTTCTCCTTTATTTTTAAGCCATGGTTTATAAATAATTAGATTTATACCAATCTTATTAGACTTGTATAATTTATGCAAGATTATACGCTTTAAAATATAAATCAATACACACCTATCATCAGCTTTGGTGGCATCATAGGCCTGAAACCGGACAGTACTTTTACATTTGCTCTCCTTAGGCTTTTGCATGCATATGACAACAGGCAGGCCTGAGAAAACACTGCCTTTTGACTTTTAACATTTTAGCTACTCCAAGTTGTAGAGTATATAAAGCTATAAGTCTCTTCACTTTATAACGTGGTTCTTATAACAATGTTAGCTGACAACCAACAGCATCCACCATGAAATACTTGATAGATTTATGTTGTAATGTGTTGCAGCATGTAAATAATGTAACTTCTCTGCAATAAAGCACATTTATATGAAATCTGTCTGCAGGCTCTTGTGTTGTGATTTTCCGGAGTCATTACTGATCCAAACAAAAGAGGTTTCTCGTCAAACTTGTAAAATAACTGACAATGAGTTTTATAATTTATGTGATCTGGTCACATCATTAGCATGTTCTGAATTTTCCTCATGGTTTCTTAACAGCAGCCCTTAGACAAGCTGTGTGCTGTGTTCAGGATTTCAGGTTAAGGAAATGGCATGAGCAACAGCTCTCTTAGTGTCTGCAGTTTTGAGAGGGAAATTGTAAGGTCCATCCTATATTCTCCTGAGTTTAATGGGAAATAGAATATTAAAAAATAATAGGAAATAAATAGGTAGCATTTTATGATGTCATTGTAAAATCCTGTAGCTCATCCATACTATATGTGTGCAGGCCTGGATTCCTCATCTAAAATAGATGTCTAACAGATACAGAAAAGGAACAAAGAACGGTGACAAACGTGATCCGAGACAGAGAATGGCTGCTGTGTGAGGGGTGACTAAATAAATTGCAACTTGTTTAGTTTGGGAGAGAGGTGCTCGGGAGGAATGACACCTATATAAAATTACAAATCGTCCGAAGGTAATTAGGAAATTTGCTGGGGATTGTCATGCAGAGACTACAGAACAGGGCAGCAGTTTAAAATAAATAAAGTTTTCTTCCACCTGTGGCATAACTACCTTGTGGAGCTCATTTTCACAGGTTGCTGTGGATATCAGAAGTTCAAAAAAGCATTGGAGAGGTTATGGAAGAGAAATCCATCAAGATCCCTGAAAACGGTGGATATAAAACTCTTAAGTCTCTAGTCTGTAGGTGACAATAAATAGGAGAATTCTCTTTGCATAATCACCCATTGCTGGATATGGCGCTAGGTTAGCATCTCATCCAGCACAGCCTTTGTAAAGTTCTTATGTCTGCATAAATACAGATACTTAGGGTCAGTTAGTTTATTTTCTGTTGTAATCCCTGTTTTTTAATGACCTTTTACTGATGTTGAAGTTCATTTGTACCTTTCCCAGTGTCTCCTGGGTTGATAAGTTGCCATTTAGGTAACCTGAGTCATGGAATTGGGTGTAATGGGGACATGACAGGGAGGGAAGGCAAAAGAATGGCTTACATTCATTAAATAAACTGTGTACAAGTCTTTTGGCAGCATTAAGTCCAGATATCAGAAAAATAAAACCCAGAGATTTTCCTCTGAACCACTTCACAGGGCTCAGCTCAACCCTAGGGCAGCTTTGCTCTCTCAGGCACAGGCTGTCAAAACTAACGGTGGCCGCCTGAGCTCCGTTCTGACATGTTCATAGCTTTGAAGAAGTAAGGAAATTATTTCCAAAGTTTTGTGGCTTTGGGAATCATCCACAGCTGTATTTTCCATTACCCTCTTCCTTCTATTATAAAATATATTTAATCTTAGAGGAAACTGTGGGTGCACCTGCCCTGCCTCAAGAAGTTGGGGGGTGAGGCCCCCCTGGCAGCCTGCTGACATCCATGGGGATGGAGCCACAGTGATGTGTGGTGGGAGGAAAGGAGAAAACGGGCGTAAATTCAGGCAAGGAACACTCAGACTGAATGTGTGGAAAACTTGAAGCAGTGGAGAAGGTTTGCCAGAGGTTGTGCAGTTCCCATCATTAAAGCTTTTAATGAACCAGCTAGAAAGAGCCCTAATCTTGTAGTTGACCCTACTTTCAGCAGCAGGTTGGACTGGAGACCTCCTGAGATCCTACCTGAATTATCCCATCATCCTCCAAACAGTATTCACTACTAGAACATGTTCTTCACTCATCCTTTTGAAAGCCTGTAGATGGACACCCCAGGCAGCTTTGACTCCTGCCTAACAGTGGAGGACATGTAGTCATCTATATAACATGCATCTGTGGGCAGGCCCCCTTAACAAACACCAGCTGTTGCCATAGAAGGGCTTTTTGCTTTTCTTCTGATCCCCAAAGCCCAGAGTGGTCATGATGACAAAGTGAAGGAGGAAATTATTTTGGTTAGAGCTGGTTGGGAAGAACAGTTTTAGCTGCCTGTGTTGAGTGGTGGTGCTTCAGCTGGTGCACAGCTGCCAGAATGTGTTCCACAAGAAAACCCCAAGCCCTATAAAAGGGATAATGTTTTTCTCTAACACTGAGGATTTTTAAAAATCAGTCCTGGATTCTGAAGAAGCCATTAAAGGTGGTGTGTGAATGCAATTCTTCAAAATGGCAGTGGATTTGGTTCGGGGTTACAGGGCTGCCTGCCTGCCAAGAAGTTATTTCAAGCTGAATGCTTTTTTTTTTCCTTAATAAAATATTTTTGACTGGCTGGAGTGAACTTTTTCCAATTCTAAAGGAGCTTTTTCATCACTCGGAAATGAGCTTTAGCAATGCTAGAAATTCAGTAAAAGATATCGATTGCTTCACCGGGTTTGGCAGGCTGCCATCATGTTGCAATGTTCAATCTCCTGGTTGTTTAATACTTGGAAAATTGAACATTATCTCTCTATTTATGCAGGTGATTTATTTTTTTCCCTTTGTTTAAGAGTTAGCTCTTTTAGCCACTGGAAGTGTACAAACAAATCAAACACTGGACATTTTATGAACAAATTACTGGATTTTAGGTTTCTGAATGCATGAGTTAGGTAGAATTTTTCATTGTGTCAAAGCATGAAAAAACACGCATTGTATTCAAAATACCCATATACTTTTGAAATGTGCATTTATGCTCTGTATAATATAGATATATACAAGTGTACAGAATCATTATTACCTCTTTGTAGCTGCAGAAGGCAAGGTTTTTCAGGAGACAGCAGCCTTTAGACAAGATTGCTAAGCCTGCTCAATGGAAGTCTTCTAATGAAAGTCAAACCACTGGGTGTCTTTCAGGTCTACCAGCATAAAATGCATGTTAAATTACGGCTTACCTGCTGTTTACTTCTTGGCTGTTGGAAAGATGTTCTGAGGCAGAGCTAAGGCAGATACCTCTCCAGTCCCACCATGGCATAGGCTGTCCTGTGTGACCTCTTGCTTTTCTGCTTGCTGTTGGTCTGCTGTGCGCTTACTTCGTGGTGGCTAACCATGGACTAAACGTAAAAATCTATTTGGTTGATTTGCTTGGCAAACACCCATAATGGTGGTTTTCTGTTGTACCTTTTCCTCTGCTGCTGCTGTGCAAAAGTTGACAAAAGCAGTGGCAATGAGATGGGTCTGGATGTTGCAGGGTCGCTGGAGTGTGGCTGGGAAGGTTTTGGAGACTGCCTGGATCTATTTGAAGTTGAACACCATTACCTGTACTGCTTGGCAGATGATGTTGACAAGGACTTTAAGCTGGCTGCAATATTACAGATGAGAAACAGGTTGATTTGACATACTTCAGTGCTAAAAATAGTATCATGGAATGATGTCTTTATTCCGTGAAGATTTTTTTGAAGCTGCAGGGCAGTAAGAACCAAGTGGTTATCTTGGAGACTTCACCAAGGGAAAATCACAGCAGCACTGGAGAAGATGCCTGGCCAACTGTGTTCCCACATCACATTTTATGAGGTACCTGGCAAATGCACAACTTGTGTAAACCAGCAAAATTGGCCAGTGCTTTTCTGGAGGCAGCATGTTTTAAAAGTTAGGTTTCTACTTGTTTAAATGCTTTTGTAACCCATCAGTTTACCTTTGTTGTCAGCTGTTTTGTCTCTGTGATTTTTGTCCCAATTGCTTAACAGGAACTTGCTGCAAAACTTTGATTTGCCTGTCAGCTGCTCCATTGCAAGGTCAGCATTATCCTCACAAATATCTTTGTGTTTGAAGTCAGAAGACAATAGGTTCACAATTCATGGAATTTTCAAATACAACTTTGACAATTTTTATTCTTATTACTTTAAATATAGGCTGTTTTAATGACCAACAGAATTGCAGTATGTAAAAACCAGTAGCAAAATGCTACATTTATTACTTTCTAAGTGGCATTTAAATGGTTTTTTGCTTCCAGGATTTATAGTTAATTGTAGATTGCAATTGTGCACTGCATGACCTTTCAATTCAACTGTTTATTGTATACATTACAACTGGAATTGCAAAATCATAGTAAGACAAAAATCCAGTGTCCAAGTAGGGTTTGGGGAATTTTTTTTTGGATTTGCCATTTCATCAGTGTATGGCAAGCACTTTTACACACAAGTGAAACTACTTGCTAAACCACTTGCTTTGATGTCTTATTCATTACTTGTAAATTTAAATATTATTCTTAATTCCTTGGGGACAATATTCAATACGATATATATACAATATAAGGGACTAGCAGATAATAATAGAAAATCAATGAGATAAAACTGCAGATTCTTCTCCTTTGTTAAACACATAATAGTGAAAATGTGAAAACCCTGGTGTTTCAGAAGAAGAAAACAAAACAAGGAGGATTTTGTTTATGACTTTCCTGTTCAGAACCAATGATTTTTAGTATCAAGGCACTTAGAGAAAACTTTATTACATTTTGGATTGATCAAGTACTTCCCTGTACATTCTATTTAAATTACTTGTGATTTCAGCTGAAACGAATATTTATCTTGTAGTTCTTGCCCCAAACTCAGTTTTTACTAGGAATGTATTTGACCCACTGAGGATGGATTTCCACAGAAGGTGCGGAAACCACATTTGCATGTATTAAATGTCCATGCCTGCACATGATTGTGTTTATATTAAGGCACCATTTTATTCTGTTCCTGCTTTTACCTCACAGTAAATTACCTTTCTGTAAGTTATTTGTATATTGTTACGTGTATGTTTAGAGCATCAAACAGGTAGGTTGTAAAAGGAAATACATTTACACAAAACAAACAACGCAGCCTTTAGGGGCTATTCACACAGAGTTCCTATTTTCCTCTACTTGTTTCTTGCCTTCTCAGTGGGAAACACATTTGCTAATGTAACTTGATAAGACCCAAAAGAAGGCTTTAAATCTTCTTATCAAGTTGCTGAATGAGAGGCAAACTATTACTTGATTACTTAGTATAGAAACTATTGATTTCAAAGTCACCAGAAAAGGAACTTAGTCTCAAGTTATTTTTTAATTCAATTATTTTTTTGAAAACTCCAGTCTGAAAGGCTCAATTTTTTTATTTTTTTATTTTTTTTTTTGTGGTGTGACAAACGTACAAATGGCAATAGCAAATCTGCAAAGTCAGCAAAAGAGCCCGTGCCCTCATACAATGGCTTGGAGAAACAGGCTGATGCTAAGCCAGGTGGGTTCTTGGTGTGGGAAAATTTTGGACAGCATACAGGACCACACATTGACTATATCCACAATTAATGCATTTTGGACTACCAGGAATGAGTTATTAGGGCCAAACAGGAGTGAAGATGTGTTTGACGGCATGGACATGTTTTCAACAAGATTGAGATGGAGAGATCACAAGCTCATTTTAACTAAGCCGTCAAAAGAGCTGCCTCGTGTTAAGTCAGGGTCTGGTTTACATTCATACCAGGGAAACAGAAATCCGCTGTCCACAATCTGCCTGATACAAAACCCTTAAGGAACAAAAAAGCATTCAGCATCCCAAGAGCTGCAACTGGGCCATTCACATCTCTGCTTTCCAGCTGGTGGTCCCACCAGGTGCTTACTGCCGTTTGCCACCCCGCAGGTAGTACAAAAGGTTGGCCTTTTCACTGGAAATGTTGCAGTGGCGTATGCTTGGGTTTGCCCTCTTTTCAGCCAGAGGCCAGAAGCATTGTGCTGCCAACTAAAGCTCTTTTCAGCTTTTTCTCCTGGCGATTCAGCTCCCTTTGATCCCTGGGAGTGACTTTCCTGAGCTCAAGTCCTGGGCAGATGGCAGCACTCTTATCCTTCTATTATCAGCACTGTTATCTTCTCAAACACTTTTAAATCGCTCTACCGTACAGAACTAGAGCTGTGCTGGCAAAATACCTTCCTCCCTGCCTCAAACCAGAGGTAGCTAGGATAAAGCCACACTCATTCCATTTTTCTGCCTAGCTCTAAACTTCCAGTGTAATATTTGGCAAATCATAGAGAGGCAGATCTTTACAAAGGTACTGGCCTGGCTTCCAGGCTCCCTGTGCCTTAATTTTCCATCGTTGTGGAGGGATGACATGACTACTTCCAGAAGATGACAGGAAGAAGGATGTGGTGAAAATCTTAGGGTCTTCAGATACGCTGATAGCACTATAATGCACACAGGCATGATACTACTCCTTACCTTTTATATGACAATAGATGATATAGTATCCAATGACAGTAAAATACATATCGATTCACGAGGTAGATGATTATCAACTTGTAACTTATGGAAGCTCAGTTAATGTAAGCAGTTATGTACTATGTGAAATTTCCCCTTGACTCTTCTGATTTGCATTTTTTCTTAGCAAAACAGATAAAATCCAGGCAAAATCAAAATTGAAATGACTCGATCTTCACTTACGTTAAAGTCTCCTGAGCTGTTCAAATGCAGGAAATAAAAACTTCCTGGGCTTTAGCACGGGTATCAGGAGTTCTCCAGAATTTCCCTTGCCCACCTGCACAGCTTGCTGGTGCTATCATGGCATTCCTGTATACAAGAGGAGCGAATTAAAAATCCTCCTTGCTTCTCCAAATACTATCCAAATGTCACAGGGAGAGTCTTGGGTATTTGCCTCTCTGGTACATCTGGTGCAGTTTTATATGTCTGTTTAATTTCAGCAGCCCTTCATCTCCCTTCAATTCCACAGGGCCAAGTAAATTCAAAGAGATAATATCAAAGTCTGTTCCTCTTTAAGTCCTTAACTAAAATAGCTGGCCTCTGTAAACACAGCTGACTCTGCTTAGAAGAAAGGTAAGTTGTGGCACAACGTGGAGATCAAATCTGTTGTGAGCATCCAGTTATTTGTATTTAATGTCACTGTCACAACCTTTGTGGAAAGTGAACCCAGATCTTGAAGAAAGGTTTAAGTGCATTTCCTGATCCTCCTTTCTGGTGTTCCCTCTTGATCTCCTCCAAGGACTGCATTTTCTCCCCCTGTCTTCTCTTTCAAAAAGTGATCAAAACAAGCTCATTTACTAACATGGGCTCAGATGCAGAGATGTTTCCTAGACTCACCACTTTGTCTAGAATCCATGGTTGCAGATTTCCTTTACCATTCTTTTTGCATGCTTGATGTCCATCTCTGGTTCAGCCTCATTAGAGCTCTTCTCCTTTGGTGGGGCTTTTCAGCTCTATCTGTTGCCCCTGAGTAGGACACTGAAAACAAGAGACACTTAAAAGCACTAAGAATGTGTGTGTTTTCAAAAATCCTCTTCACCCTGTTTCTCTGGCTTGTTTCCTTGTTGATTTTCAGCCTCTCCATCCTTGTTTCAGACATGGAAACTTTGTGTTAACGTTTTCCTTTGCCTTTTCCACTCCACCTGTGCTTGTGCCATTGGTAAACCCCGCTGATTTTCCTATTGCAGCTTCAAAATCATTTCAGTTAGCAAAGACTACACGCTCCATCCTCACATCCCAAACATTCATCATCCTTCACCTTGACTTCTGCTCTGCATTCTCTTCTCCCCACTGCCACACACATTTCACTCCAGACACTGCTGCCCACTTGACTGAGCCGCTACCCCCCACCGCATCCCCCCCAGCCTTTCTGGGTTCTCTGGGCAGCACAAGACAGGGCTGTCAGTATCATTGCATCAATCTGGGTTGTCCTAGGCACTTTACAAAAAATGTATATACATAAATCAGTGCAGATTTGTTAATTATTTTAGTCCTTACAACCTAGGATTATGGGAAGATGAAGACAAAAACAAAAGAGAAAGAGGAATGATTATTATGAGAGGATAACACATCACTGACAAAAAAAATTAAAAAAATATTCACCACTTTTCCAGCCATATCTGCCCTAAGATATTACTTAAGATTTGTTAACAGTATTTTCAGGCAAAAATAAGAGATCAAAGTAATTTTCAGAGATTAAAATAATTATATTGACTAAACAAAAGTCTGCATGCATCTGTACTGTTTCATTAGACACATATTTACAATAATGTAGGGATGCTTGTTTATATAAACTGCAAATTATTAAGAGAATTTTATAGCTCTGTTTTCTAGCTGCTTTGCCAGCCTCGATCTAACTGTGTGCATGGGCTGCTGCTTCATTCTGATCCACCTTCCCAAACCTTGGTTTCCCTTTCTCAGGACCATGCTGGATTAGGATTTGCTTTGTTCAGACAAAGCTGTTTTGGTGACAGTTGCCCTTGGCAGGGCCTGTGGTGCTAATAAATGAACTGCACTAAAGGACATGGTTTTGCTGCTGTTCTGTTTTACCTTCTGGATGCATCTTCCAAGTGTCCTGGATTTTGAATTAAACATTTCCTTATTATTATTACTGCTAGAAGGACAGGTCCTTTCGCCTTCCTTCTGCTGTCCCTCTGCTGTGTGACACTGATGATATTGTTCGTACACTCTTTTTTCCAGCTCTACCTAACAGTAAAGACTTTGCTGTCTTGCTGGTTGTAACCAGGTCAGCTTTCTGGCTGTCCCCCGCTACTTTCCAGTGTATTTAATGCCTCACTCTCTGGAGTCTGTAGACACTTTATATACATGCCAGGTAAGTTTGTGTTTAGCAAGTTGTCCATTTAACTGGACGTTTTCTCTTGTATGCAGTCCCTTGCTTCTACATGGGACTGCAGTGGGCGATCTCCTCACAGTCGATTTCCCTGCTCCCTTGGTCTCTGTGGCAGACTCTGCTTCCCAAGGGGGGTATTGCTGTGGTTCAGCATTGCCAGGTGGGGGGATTCTGCCCATTTTGGTGGCAGTGTACACTGGCAACGTGATCCTTCTTTTGCCTTGTGATCCCCAGCAGCAGATGCTTTTGGGTGGGACTGTCTTGAATGAATCTCACCACATGTAAACCTACATATAAATGAGTCTTCTTTGGACCCTTGTGTGGTCAATGGAGACTTATTCAGTATACTCACTGGAGTCAATGGTGTAATTAATTTCACACTAAAGACAATGCCTACAGGAGGTCATTTGAATGGCACCCTAAAGTTGCCATCTTTCCATTTTCCGAGAAAGATGAGAATGACTAGCTCAGACTTAGAAGTATCCAAGATGTCTCATACTAAGTGAGATGTGGGATCCCACATAGGATGTGATTCATCCTATACTGTACATTTTGGCACTGACAATGCCTTAATCTTCTTTCCAACCTCCCAACTTTTCATCTGGCAAGGATCAAATACCTAATATCTCACAGCAAGGGTGACTGTCTGGGTAAATCAGAGCAGACAAAAGCCAGATAAAATTCTTCACATTTAAACGGAATACATAATACTCATTAGTATTCAGTCTCAAGTGGGAATGTATACAGAAATAATGTACTCTTCACTAAAAGGGAGCTCATGTGTTTTGATCTTTGCCAGGAGATTTCATTAAATTGAAAGTGTCTCCATTTGGTTATTGATCACTTTGTTTGTTGCACACAGTATGGTTGCACGTTGCATGTATATTCTCATTTGGTCCCTTGCACCCAGCAAATGAATAGTGAGCTATCATCGGGGGATAAACAGCCCCCCATCAAACCCAAACAATAATTACTCCATGCTTTCTGCAGCAGGGAAATTCTGTGCTTTCTGCAGTAAGAGATGTCTGAAGAAATATAATGTAATTACAGCTCCACTTAGAGCTTGGTCAAGCCCCATCTGTTTTGCTGAGATGAACGTTACAGCTATGAACTGTGGCAGGAAGTGATATGTAGGAGTCTGCCCAAGTTATCAACCTGTTGTCTGCTCTTTTTGTGAGTGTGGTTCTGTTATTTAGTGTCAGTCTGATGCGAAGCCACAGGGAGTTTTTACACTGACTTAAGTAAGTTTAAATCAGGCCTGAAAATAAAAATTCTCTCTTTAGCAGGCAGGATGTAACAGAATGGTGAGGAGCTGTGAGTGGCTTAATCATTGCATTTACTCAGCTTTATGACTAATGTGTCAGTTAACAAGTTTTATTAACAATATAGTGACCTTGAAAACTGTGTACATCTGACTAACATCCTCTTTTATGAGTAAGTGTGTGCTGCATATATTGAGTAAGGATATAATTGAAATGATGTCATATAAAGTGACGTGAAGCTTAAAATGACTTAAATAATATGTGGATTGCAGTTTCACTTGAAACTGATACAGTTTTTAAACATTGAAAGAATACTTTAAATTACTGAAATTAAAGGTGGCAGTATAGTATCAGTATCAGGTAAAGTATATGTATATAGTGAGGAGAATATTAAGGCTATTAATCATAGATATGAAGTGCTAGGTAGTACAGAATTATTCCAGCACTGGAAACTATTAAATATAGATATGATTAATTTGAAGTCTTTAATTTCCCAAGTTTGAAAGTCTGTATGACAGTGAAAACGGATATCCATGAAGTGTATGGATCACAATGCAAATGTTGTGGAAGGTCATGCTTAATAATGAAGTGAGGCTTGAAAGATGCTCCACATACAATCAAGTTTATAGAGAGCTGGACCGTTAGTGTATAGTTACAGGGTGAGGACGTGAGTCGCCCTATCAATGGTGAGGGTGCAAATGGTAGATGTCATCCAATCCACTCAGAAATCTAACCACCCTTTCTTTCTGCTCCCAAAATGTCACTTATCACTGAGATAAATCAGCACATCTACTTAGCTGTTTAAGTTCTTTCTCTTCCTCAAAAATTGTTATATGCCATAGCACAGGTGTGATATATACAGCGTGATCACACCTCCTGAGATACATAGCTGGCCTGCCTGCTGTTGAAGCCAATTTTTTACACAATTCAGCTGAATATCATACCCTTTCTTTGAGAAATGAATATCCATACATTTGTCTGCTCATGCATGTTGTGTTTTGCCCTGCATTATACCTCTGAATTCTGGAGCAACCCTCAGTGAAGTGAACAATATGCATCAATAGTGCACCCTGACTCCCTATCCCCCTCATTAACCCAAGAAACAGACACCAGATTTGACCTCCTTCCAAATGCTTTGTTAGTTAAAACCTTTATTTAATCCTGCTTAAATGTGTTCCCTCATCCAGGAGCACAGTAAGAAGACAGCATTTCCAGATGGCAACCCAAGTCTACAACCTTGGGACTTGTCTTTTCACCACAGCCGCAACTGCCTGGGCTTCTCTCATCTAGAACAGGGTTATTGGCATCGCATCCTGGTGGAAAGGCTGAGTGCAGGTGCAGGCAGGTGAAATAGTCCCTGTGAGCAACAGATCCTTCTGTTGAGCCCTCTGTACAGATTGTTATGGTTCAACAAGATAAATTCCCTTCACATCACATTGCAATCAAATCCCATACTGGGAACTGTGATTCTCCTGTGCTGCAGGGGTTGGGGGAAAAAAAATTAGCAAAAGAGAGAACTCTACCATGAAAGGTGTGTGGGAAGGATGAGGGAGGAAACTGAGGAAACCTGGGGAGTATCAACAACTTTCTTTGCAAAGACTATCCAGAATAGTATCTATTTGAGTTACAGCCAACATTTCTACCTGTGAGTCTCCTTAGGTCCTCTTTACAGAG
Organism: Thinocorus orbignyianus; assembly: GCA_013400375.1. Classification (NCBI taxonomy): domain Eukaryota; kingdom Metazoa; phylum Chordata; class Aves; order Ciconiiformes; family Thinocoridae; genus Thinocorus; species Thinocorus orbignyianus. Next base: position 527,714 of record VXBW01004067.1, on the reverse strand, counting down.
ATTGAATCAATATAGCTGATGGAGTCTGGGTCACAATCAGTCTCCTGCTGTATCTAAGAGATCGAATAAAACACATTGCAAAATATCTTGTCAAGCATTGGAACAGACTGCCCAAGAATTGGTTGAGTCACCATCCCCAGAGGTACTTAAAAGATGTGTAGATGTGGTGCTGAGGGACATGGTTTAGTGGTGAACTTGGCAGTGTCAGGTTAACGGTTGGGTTTGATGATGCTGAAGGAATTTTCCTACCTAAATGATTCTATGATTCTATACTAATTTCTCTCTCTTGGACATTAAGAAAGTTAAGGTTCGATTTCAAACATAATGCTGACCTTGTACACGTCTAAAGTATAACCAGGGTAAGAGCGACTACTCCTATCTTTACTGAGAAAGCCACATTTCCTTCCCAGAACACTGTTAAGCAGGATTACTACTTAATTATGAGTAACAAAAGCTTTGTGTCAGGTTTGTCAACAATTATAATTGTTAAGCTTTCATTTAACTTCTGTGGGTAAACTGTAGTTTTTTCCCCTCTAATCCATTTTTAAGTTCCTAAGTTCAGGGGAATCTCAAGTTTGCACCAATTCAATTAGTTTGCTGACTTTGAGGCAAGTAAAGTCTTTCTTTTTTCATTCTGCCCCTGTGCCTGCAGGTCCTGCCCTGGGCACTTCACTATGACGTGGTCTCTTGGCCCATGGAGGCTGCTTTGACTTCAGCCAGGATCCCCTCTGGGAACACCAATGCTACGTGGCCAGCAGTGTACCACAATGCTTCTACAAGTCTTTGAGCTCCCTCTTGCACCATGCTTTCAGAAATAGCCAACCAAAGTAATTTATGTAGAAAAACAGTTGGTGTGTGTGTGTGTATGTATATAGACGTATGTGTGTGTGTGAGGGCGGGGGGGGTGTGTATGGAATCATAGAATTGTCTAGGTTGGGAAAGATCTTTAAGATCATCTAGGCCAACAGTCATCCTAACTCTGATGTGACTCATCACTAAACCACGTCACTAACCACCATGTCTGCACGTCTTTTAAATACTTCCAGGGGTGGTGCCTCAACCACCCTCCCCCCCCGTGCAGCCCATTCCAGTGCTTAATAACCCTTTCAGTGTAAAATTTTTTCCTAATATCTAATCTGAACCTCCCCTGGTGCATTTTCTCTTGTCCTATCATTGGGAGAAAAGACCAACCCCCGCTTCTCTACAACCTCCTTTCAGGTAGTTGTAGAGTGCATGAAGGTCTCCCCTCGGCCTCCTTTTCCCTATCTCCCTCAACCTCTCCTCATAAGACTTATTCTCCAAACCCCTCTCCAGCTTCATTGCCCTTCTCTGGACCCGCTGGACACTGCAGTGTGTTTTTCATGGTAAGGGACCCAAAAGTGGACACAGAACTTGAAGTGGGGCCTCACCAGCAAATATGTATATATATATATTTGTGTGTATAATGCATTTAAATGCATACAAAAGCACACATAAGCAACTGTATCCAGCTATTCCTGATAATCTAGGTGTTGCCTTAAGACCCAGACATATAAAAGCAGTTATTTAAAAAATACAAAAAAAAATAATAATAAAAAAAAAACAACAACACAAAAATCTCTAAAAGCAGGAGATTAGTGCTGCATGTTAACTTTACTGTTATGCAGATGTATTCCATCACCATTGCAGCTGCAAATCCATTGGGCTGTTATGTTTCTTCTGGTAATGTTTATGCAATGCTCCAGATTTTAATTGATCAAGCAAGGTGACAGTCGGTCCATGTACATTGAATAAATGCTACTTCAGAGAAATATGACTCAGAATAAAGTGCCGTTGGGGAGGTTTTCTGTGTTACAGCTACTCGTGTGAGTCACTATGGAGTGAACTGCTGCTTTTTGCAGGCAGACCTTTAGACAAGAGACTCTGAAACATCAAGAAGCTCTGAAGCATCTACCTTGTTCTAGAAGTTCTTTTATGTAAAAAGAAGCTGTCTACTCCAACCTACTCTAACATGAGAGGCTAATCCAAGTCTTCTGTCTCAGTTTATTGGGGTTTACTATCTGGCAGGTTTTTTTTGCAGAGTAGAATACTCTGGTGGTGCTAACATTCCCATTCAGAGGTTTCCATTGCAGAAAATGCTTTTATGTTTTGTACATGAGTGTTATAGATGACTGTACTATTGCAGCTGTAGTCTTGATTGATACTGGCAATATATTATGTTCTAAAGATCTTCCTGAACATGGTTAAGATTCATCATATATGGCAGCAGCCTAAAGAGGACTAAACTGTTTAAGTTACAATAAAACCTGTAGCAACTTATGAATTCAGCCTCAACTTTAAATCTAAAAGAAACACAGGCACTTTTGGAAGTAAGGAAATGCACAGCTAAAATACCTTGGAAACCCCAGCTCTGCCCCTCTAGCAACAGCAATCCAACTTCCTCCCTCCTGGCAGAGCTTCTCTGAGACATATGTTCTCTGAGCCGACACACAGAGTCTTGCTGTTAGGGGAGAGCTGGAAAAATAAAAACCCTGTTCTGTGGAGAGTGTCGTTTCTTTCTTATGTGGTTCTTTTCAAGTTTAATTAAAAAATCTTGGAAGAGTGACTGTAGCTTGGAAATTGTGGCAACGTTGGTGCATCATGGAGAGTTATCTTCTCTTTATTTGACCAGGTGAATGTTATGAATTAAAGAAGCTTTTACTGAGGAAAGGTACATCAGAGCATTGCCATGATAAGTTTCAATGGACTGGCACTTTCTGACAGCAATATAAAAGGCTTCCTGGAAAAAAAAAATCTTAACCAGCTCCAGTGAGAGTATCTGTGCTATTGTTCCGGCACAATAAGCATTCTCTGTAGCTTAGCTTTTGCCCTTTGATATGTTGCTTTCAGAAAGGCTTAAAAAAAAGCTTCCTGTAGGTATTGCTGCTATCTCCCACTAAGCCAGATCTCTGAACAGCATTACCTCCCTTCCTCAAAGTTAATGCTGAGGAAGTCAACAATAAGGTGAAAAAGTGATATTAAGCTGTGTCTAAGAACCACTGTTTGCTAGGAAGGGAGTTGGAGGAGCTGCTTTGCTCACGGTTTGCACTCTTCCCTCTCTCCCTCCTCCGGCACCCTTAAATAATAATGCAGGAAAACATTTGAAATAAATAGTTAGTTCTTTGATAGAAGCATGTATCTTTAGTTTTCTTACTTAAATGCAGGGACTTTATTAGGTGGAGAAAACCAGCTTTCATTTATGTAAATTTATATGAATTAAATAGCTGCAAAGAGGATCATAAAAGCATGAATCCTAAAGGCTCAAACATCAGAAAGCAATTAAAACTCGAGGCTTTGCACATACTGAGAAAAAGAGCGGCTATACAAAAATAACTTTGAGGAGGATACTTCCATGGCAGAGGAGCAGCTAACTCCTACATGCAGCAACACATACGTGCAGCCTACTTTTTGTCAGGAATGACAAGGGTCCCCAGGGGTCCTGTGCGAATACTGTCACTCTACATTCACAGCTTCGGGCACAAGAAGATCTGCTGCAATGTGCACTTAATCCTGAGGAGCCTGGGAAACCCAGCCTGGACTTCATTACACTCTTCATTTCAGAAACCTTACAAATCCATACCTGCCCCACTGCAGGTTTCATAGAGAGCCCTTCACTGGGCAGGTGAGTTAATTCTCCTCATCTCCTCCTCCTTTTCCAGCAGCACTGGTCTCTGGGAAGTAAGTATGCAGGCTATCATCCTAATTCCTCCTTCATGCAGAGGTGGATATACCTAGGTGAGTATCTAGGCCACCTAATGATCTGTAGCTGCACTGTGCCATCCCCCGTCCCTCACAGCTGGGGCATCGCTGTCATTGCCCAATTGAGTTTCCAGCGTCTCTAAAATACTCTTTTTACAATACTGCTTTCAGAAAAAACACAATAAACACTTCAGATTCAATGTCTGATTTAAGTATTCCTTGACCTCTAAATCAGGTGCAAAACAACAACTTCTCCCATGCCAGTGGCCATATCAATTAGCAAAAGAATATTTTAAGAGGAATTCTCTGTAGGAGGCTCCATTTTTCCATTAGAAACTTCCTTCTCCTTCTTGATTATGTCTCTGTCGTCACTGCTCTTTGCAATTCTTCTCATTTGCTGAGAACATCATTAATATTGTGTACCAGATATGTAATGAACTGGCTAAAAAGGAGTAAGCTTCACCATAGGAAGCCAGAAGTGTACCAGGCTATGGATTAGCTTGTAAAAAGAAGCTCCAAGTATGAGGCCAGAACATCACAGCTAAATGTGTGGATGTATATTTCGTACAACTGCCTAATTTATTTATTCTTTCTCTGAGCCTCAAGACATATTGCACCACTGGGAGGCTGTGAATGCATCGTGTGGGCACGCATAGACTAGGAAAAAAATTGTGCCCAGCATGTTTCCACCCGAAGATGTGGAAAAACTTTGATCATTCATTAGGAAAGAAAGAGCAATATTAAAATCCTTTTGCTTGTACTAAAATTAAATCAAAAGTGCAGAAACAAGTTCTGCAGCCTGCCACCATCCTGATCCTTCTGAGGGCTGCAGCTTAGGCTGACACTGCAGCAACTGTATTTACCTAGTTCTGATAGGAGAGTGTTGATCCCTAGGGGCTTGAGAAGTCAGTGTCCTCTACATTGAGTTTTCACTTTTTTTCTTGTAAACTTTTTACATTCAGCTTTGGATCGGAAAGCTTTTTCTGTCTCTGTGTTTGTGTATATTTTAGGTGGTTTTGTTAAATGAATCTTCCTGGAGACACAGGGTTGTTGCAGCGTTACAAAGCAGCACTTGATGCTGTGAGAAATCTGGGGTGAAAGCAGATCCTTCTTATCTTTGGGCTTTCTACTTTGGTGTTATCATGCCCTTCCTCTGCAATAGGGAGCACTGAAAACCCATGAATACTATATTTGGGTCATTTGCTGAAGAAAGACATCCTGGAAATGTGAAGTATCTCTACTGTGGCAACTTCTGTAAGACAAAACATGACTGGCAAAAGATGTGAGAGACCATATTTCTGACTAAAGGCAAATATAAACCTTAACTAACAAGGGTATATAGACAAGAATAAAAATATAATGCATCCCTTGTTTGCAATTTTCTCTTTAGGTCCTCCTAAATAAACTACGTGTATAGACAAAGTATATTGCATACATGAGGTCAGTGAAAACACACAAAACATGTTGGTGAAGTTTGTTCTATTTTGTGATTCTCTGCAAGTTAACATGGACATTATTTTTGGAAAATGGAACATGTATCAGTCAAAACTATAACAGAGGTTGGAATAATGTTGTTAAACATGCAAGTGAACCTTTAGAAGCACAAGTATTGTCCTACTGGCTTCCGTGTATCTCTAGCTCCCATATACCTCTCACCCAGTAGACTGGCTCAGTAAAGAAGCAATAGGAGAATCCTGAAGGAAGGATGCAAATATTTCTTTAACAGGTCACTATAGAATAAGCAGCCTATTGGTAGGTAGCCCACTCACTCAAAACAACTGTATCACTGATGTTCACTCTCCTGTTGCTAAATTCCATTTTGTAGTGGTGACTAGATTTTAAATCCTTTCTCTGGGGACAGACAGGTTGCTGATTTGCGATATCTAACAACAAGCCCTTGGTGTAATCTCTTGTGCCATTTTTTCTTAATCTAATTCTCCCTGCTCCTTTCCCCACTGCCAATGAGTGCTGAAAAGTAGGGAGGTCACAGGTAGTGGTTCAACCCAACATCAAGGTTGAGGGCCTGCCGGTCGTGGGAGGTTGTGGAGCTCTGAGGGTCACTCACAGGAGAGGAGCTACCACAGACCACCGACCATCCACCTCAAGCGTCTGAACCACATACTTACTTTTCAACTGGCAGTACTAATTTAGATTGCCATTATCTCTAATTATCCTTGCCAGTCACCACTCTGCATGCAATCTCCCACCTAACTGCTCACCCAGCTTTGCTGTATGAAGTCTTCCTGAACTCTTCTTCATTTCTTATATTTTAATGCAAATTGGGGGGTGGGGGCAGGGAGTGTTAGCTGCAAATTATCTCATTTTACTAGACTTTTCCTACAGTAATTAATAAGCAGATTACATTTTGTTCCTGTAGTGAAGGTTATAGGCTCACCTTGTGTTGGATTGAAAATGTATTTATTGTGGTTGTTTGCTCCATTTTCTGTATTATAAAAAAAAAAAAAAAAAAAAAAAAAAAAGGAAAAGAAAAAAAGAGAAAAAGAGAAAAAGAAACTTAGGCAAGAGATTAGTGAGGCACATTTTTTCTTTGGCAAAGTTCTGTCAAGAACCTCATTATGTCATGACTGCCCAACGGTTTAATCCATTCACATGTAAAATGATAGAGCCAGTTATATGCTACTGAAAGTCTTCCTGGGTGATGTACATTTTTCCTGAGTTATCACTAAGTTATTTTTTGTATAAATGAGAGAAGAAACATCTTGCCATTGCACTTTAGAAGCTGGAAAAAGCAGACTGTGGGAAGCAGGAAATCCCAACTGCGTGGAGGTGTTTAGGTCAATAGCCCGTAGCAACTGAGCAGCATCCAAAGGGAGTCTATGAGAGCACACCTGGTGCAGAAGTTACACACTTCAGTTACAGTCCTTGTAGGCGGTCTACTTGTCACCTACAGCTAGTGATGATGGTTACAGTAAGTGGGCATAACACAAGGGTAGAAAGGAACCATCACAATACCATAGATTAACCTTGCCCCTACTAGATACAGCATTAGGTAGCCAGAATTTAATCTCAGGCTATATAAAATGGGTTGATGACACTTGATTAAAGACATGGCAAAATTTACAAAATGGGACTTTTTCATCATTCTGTTTGTTCTGCATTTATTGCCAGCTGAATAAAGAGAGCCTAAGGAGATATCCTATATGAAAAAATCTTGTTTTCTTGAAGGTTAAGTTCATTAAATCAAATTCTGACCTTTTAGAGTTTACACTGGCTGAGCCTTTCTGGTCCCTGGACCTCCAAGCAAAACTGTTAGTCCATAGATCTCACTTTCCCACAAACATTTCCCACCTTCCCGACCATTCAATGCCCCTCCTTCTTCTTAAAGTGTTTGCTGCCATTCATCAGAATGCAAAAAAACCAAAGGGCATCTATGAAGCAACTGTGAAAACATCGTGACTGCAGTTCTAAAGGAAATACTTTGCAAAATAGAACCATTTATGCAATGACAGTTTTCCCAAATCAGCATGAATGTATAGGGATAAAAACATCTGCACGCATATATAAATATATATATACAGACACACACAGCTAGGCAGGTAAGAGGCTGTTTATCTTGGTGTGATGGCAGTGCTGTGGCCCTCACCTGGATGCATCCTGTTCCTTTAACTCCAGCCCGAGATGAAGAGATTGCCAGCTGAATGGAGTCTTTTTATAGCGCTAGTCCGTGGGGAAATTCTTCAACAAAAATGCTTTTCTGATCACATTTGCAATTCATATAGGCTATGAAAAGGATTCTATTAATTGAACACTGAAAAAAAGTTTCCAAATTATTGCATATATTATTAATGACCTTCATGCTTCTACAATAAGCAAAAGAGCAATGTTCAGTACCAATGCACGTTCTGAGAGTTTTCTCACTGCGGTTTCTGTACAACTGCTCTTCAAGCGGTTATTTTTTCCTAAGGATTTCTACATTTAGATGACAAATCAAGCTTCTCTAATTGCTAAATTGAATCTGCTCCTTCACCAAGAGACACCTCACAGGGATTCTGAGTCAGAGTAACCAGGCAACCCTAAGCCTCTAGACTAAGAGGCAAAGAAAAACGTGTACTCCTACAGTAAGAAGAAAAATGTTCGTTTCAATCTCTATTCAAAAATTTGTCATAATATATATAATGTTTGCTGTGACTCAAACATTTTAAATAGACATATAAATCCTCAGGCTCCCAAGATGTCCCAGCCAGAAGCTGAGGAGTTTCTTGACAGTTCTCCCAATGATGCTGGGCAAATCAAATCCCGGGCAAGAGCTGGTTGGGCAGCGCTGGGCCTCTGAACTCTAACATGGTAATGCCCCTTGACTGTGTGAAGTCACACCAGAGAGATAGCAAACTCCAATCTATTGTTTCTCCTGGGGGGAAATCCCCTGATGGTTTGGTCAAAGCCAAGCCTTTATAGTGCAAATTCCTGCAAATCATAATGGTGACCTTCTAGCAAGGGCAGCTGCATAGGCTCAGCTGCAATTGGAGCCTCTAAGGTTTATCCAATGACCTGACAAAGACCTCAAAAATCATATTTATTACTGAAAACAACCATACAAATAACTATTTTTATGCACATCTGGAACTACCAAGTGCTCTGTTTGTTCTCTGAGATCTCAAAAACCAAATCTCTTCACAGCTCTCATGTTTGTCACATCCTGTCCTTGGACTATCTCTGTTCTCAGCTTAGCAGGTAATATTTTCAACAACTGTCAATCACATTCATTGTTCCAGAAACTCTTTTCCCTACCAGGCTAGACCAGACTGGGTTTTGCTTTGCAGAGGAGTTGGGAACACATGGGCTGTCAGGTCCATGAGAACATATTGGGTAGATTCTGAGAAAGCCACCTTTCCATGGCATTGTATCTGTCCCACAATTCTCCAAAAGCTCGATTCCGTGGTAACGCATGGCAGCTAAAAAAAAAAAGATAAAATGTTGTTAGGGATAATTCATGTTTAAACTACCACGTAAAAGGGCAGAGGTGAGAAACCAAAAGCTGAAAGAATCAGTGATGTGAAAAGAAAGGGCATCAGCACTGGTCGTGATTTGGGAGGTGGAAAAAAAGAGGAGCTCAAGGAATGTCTTGGGGTGCTCTTTCATCCTACTGCCTTTTGTTGTGGGCTGTAGCAAGGAGTGCTGCCATGGCTTCAGCAAGGAAAGTAAAAGACTGGAGGGCTGAATATCGAATGGCTATCGTGTGCTTGTCTCTCTCTGAGAGGCAGATGTCTCTCACAGCCAGGCAGTGCAGAGGCATAGATGAAATCCACTTTCCACAAAGTAGCAGTTTAGGCCATCAGATCCATGTCCTGGTTGCTTTTGGTCAACTTGGTTTCTGGATGCAGAGTGCTGAAACAGCAGCAAAGCAAATAAATACCCCTCTTTCGAGCTCTCTAACCTTCCCTTCTCTTAAAGAGAGATGCTGAGTGCCACCCTTCTCCCTGCTTTCTTTCTGGAGATTTTTCTCCACCTGTGGTTGTTAGTGGGTGACCTGAGGGGCTAGTTAGTCTCTTTTCCATCAAAAGCTGTGGTTTAGGGACTTTCATTACAGCCCAATGGGATGCTCTCCTGCCTTTAAAAAGATGACATGACACCCCCAGATTATTCAGCAACACTCGGCCACCATGAGGTGCCTCAGATTCAACTGCACAATACCATGAAGGTCTGAGCTACACTGCGGGTACATAGTTCCCATGGGAGCAGTGATTACTGCAGGTTAATATCAGGCCTTTGCAGTGTTTAATTAGGAAGAAAAAAAATGAAATCTAAATACTGGGGAGGGACTCTTTGTCAGGAAGTCTAGTGACAGGACGAGGGGTAATGGTTTTAAATTGGAAGAGGGGGGATTTAGATTAGATGTTAGGAAGAAGTTCTTTCCTGTGAGGGTGGTGAGGCACTGGAACAGGTTGCCCAGGGAAGTTGTTGATGCCCCATCCCTGGAAGTAAACACCAGGCCAGGCTGGATGGGGNTTCCCTTCCCTTCCCTTCCCTTCCCTTCTCCTTTTCCCTCCCCTGTTTTTCTTCTTCACCTCACCTCACCTCTCTTTTCTTTCTCACAGTAGTCAGTTGGTTCATTCCAGCCACTTGCACTTTGGGCACTGGCCCTAGGGACTGACACTGAGGCCTCTGCTGCAGAATTCAACAGCCTCACAAAGAAAACCACTTCTGCTCAGAGCATTTCCCCTCTGCCCCACTGAGTGAGGAGGAAGAGGAAGAGGAGGAGGAGGTGGAGTGGGCCAGGACAGTGTGCACTGGCCCCTGTCCTGGACAGCAACCAGCTGCATGCTGGACCTCAGCTGTGGACCTTCGCTCCGTTGATTTCACCGCAACACATGTGGATGTTTCCATGATTTGCCATAGCTAAAAGGATTTCAATATTTGTTNAACCTGCTCTAGTGAGAGGTGTCCCTGCCCAGGGCAGGGGCGTTGGAACCTGATGATCTTTAAGGTCCCTTCCAACTCTAACCATTCTATGATTCTATGAATTATCTTTGCGTGTATGTGTTGCTTTACTCTCCTGTTTTCAATGCTAGAGGGTTATCTTATGGCAGACACTTCTAACAAAAATCCTCTGGGGCTATTGCTTCTTGTACATATTTGCTTCCCTTGGAGACTGCACCAGTGAGGAGCAGCANGCACTGGCCCCTGGCCTGGACAGCAACCAGCTGCATGCTGGACCTCAGCTGTGGACCTTCGCTCCGTTGATTTCACCGCAACACATGTGGATGTTTCCATGATTTGCCATAGCTAAAAGGATTTCAATATTTGTTCAAATGCATAAATTAAGGCCTTAATAGTTCATTTGTTTTAGGTAAAGCTGCTCCTGGAATTAGATGTAGTTTGAGGCATTAAGGGTTGTGGTTGGGCCCCATACTGTGGAATACTTCGTTTCTGCCATCTCTGCTTAGAAGTATACCATATTACTGTGTTGATGTTGTGTGAAAAATCATGAGAAGTGCTGTAATCCTGGTATCATCTGAAGTGCTCTAGGCTGACCTGACCAGAGTAGGCTGCACGCCCCAGCAGGGTGGGCGGGAGAGAGGAAAAGCTGATTAATGGGCAAAAGGCACCAGGGCAGAGCTGGGTGCCTGGCAGCTGGGCTGGGAACACATCCAGTGGTGAAACTGGGAGCAGTTGGTAGAGTCACAAAGCTATAAGTGAAAGGGGCACAGGGCCATTCCCCAGGGCCTCACCTCCTCTCTCCTCTCTGTCTGGATGTGGTGCTGTGTCTCCCAGCCCCCAGGAAACCACCAGTGCTGGTGGCTCCCCAGCAGCTGGGGCTGCCGTCTGCCTGCGCTGGGATGGGGCTGCTGGATCAGCCCTCTGAAAGCATCTCCTGTAGATAATTAAAGAGTATAACAAAAACTACAGTTCTTTCAGGGAAAGTGAGATCCACATGCAAACCCATGGTGCCCATCACAGATGTCCCCGTGCCTCCTACCCATGAGTTTCCCCCAGTCCCCCAAAAGCCTCTCTCCAAGCTCTCCCTCCTGTACCATTCACGGACCCTACAGCACCGCACAGCAGGACACTGGTAGGTAGGATCCAAAATTAAATTCAAAGGACATTCCTTATAAGCTCTAATTTGTAATTTGTAATATGTGTGGCTTTACGTGTGGAGGGAGGATTTTCCAGGCAAAGAGAGGGACAGGGCTCCATCTGGTGATGCTGCTGCGTCTCTGCCACGCCTGAGTGGCTCTCAGAAATGTTGCTCCACAGCTCTTTTCTGTCGATAAAGGTTCCTGGTGCTCAGTCCAGATTCCACTCCTAGCTTTTGCTTATGCGGGCCCAAACAATGTTTTAAATGAAGGATTTTTAGGGAGAAAAAGCTCTGTAAGATGTGCACTGTTCTGTATTGAACTGTTTCTAATATGGCATCAGTCCGCAATAGTTACCTGACAGCCCTACAAAACCCTGTTCAGGAACTAAATAACATTTCCCCATTTTTGTAGGTCAGGGTACAGTCTGAGACTTAAAAAAAAAAAAAGTCCTTCAGTGCCAATTTAATGGTTAGTTAGGAAGTCGCCTAAATTCAGACTTTCCCGAACTCAGTGTAAAGAACCTAGCGTACTTGATTTTCAAGTGTCCTAAGCATTTGACACTTCTCAGTGAAATTAGCTGCATTTCTGCGATACTTAGTGTTCATAAAAGCAGCTGAGTCAGATCAGCAGGTATTTGTGGCAATATTTCTTCATCTGTAATTAACTGCAATGGGAAAAGTTCCCCCAAGTGGTTTCTAAGCCCATTGCAACATAAAGTGAAAGATGCGGATGGCTATGGAAGCAAAAATGCCTTTATTTATATGATGGTTACAAAACAATAGAAAAGAGAGACACAATGTAAATGAGTAAATATGTAAGGGTGCTATGCAGTATTTATGCCTCTCCTCTTTATCATACTGCTCTGTTTCTTCTTTCCTGGCAGCACTTTGGTAATCAGAATGAAAGGAACTCCCCATGCTTCCAGCAAGGTGTTTCACACCTCAGTTTTGAGAGACTAGCATGCAATGGAGACATCTTGCCCCAGGGGATGTCCCTTGTCCCAGGCTACAGCAGACAGGTACGGACACAGAGAGCTGGGCACTCAGCCTGAGTGCAGAGCACTGTGTGGACAGGCACTTCATCACACCTGTGTGACAGCCTCCTCTGAGCAGACATGGGAGGGCAAGAGCAAATCACCGTTGTCTCCTCCTGTAAGCACTGAAAAGCAAAGGATAAAGAACAGGGAAAAAAACGAAGGTGGAGGTTTAAAAGCCTCTTAATAACTTCAGCACGCTTTGCTGCAGGTGCTGCCTGCCGCTTCTCTTGCTCCTGGGAGCAGCTCCATGGACATCCCAGGTCCTGCTTGGGTGAGAAGCAAATGAGGCTCGAGGAAGCTCATTACACAGGACTAAACAGCAGCATCTACAGCTTGTGTCCTGGTGCTTTTTGAGTCCCTGCAAGTAAAGGATGCTAGCAACAAGTTTGACACCCATGATAACTTGTCTGCAAAGAGACATAAAGCCACATTGGTTGTAGGTAGTGGGAGGAAGGTACGACTTACCTGTATCTGGCTTCAGGTGTGGGGTACAAGCACCACATTTCCCACCCCTATGACATCATCTTGCAAACAAGAGCAGATGCAGTAAAAATGGAAAAGCATCTATGTGAGCACTGCATGCAGATCCTGGTGTGTGTGTGTGTGTGTCTCATCATAAAAGTAAAAGCTGGCCTTTGGCAAAATGAACAGGATAAAGGAATGAAAAATAGAGCAGAAACAGCAGGGATGTCACACCTGGAACACATCAGGTCCTTATGCCTTCAATACTACCTTATCACCTTACACCCAGGGGGCATTTAGCCTACAAGTTAGTGAGGGCAAATGTGGTATTGAAAAGTGGAGGATTTAATTTTCAGCAAATAGCCAAACTTAGGCCAAAGAAGATTGCATACTGACATTCCCGGTAGCAGTAAGGTGCCAGACCTCGCAGGAACCCCTGTAATCCTCTCAGATGATGCATGTAGCTGCCTGTTACCTGCGTAGCAGGGATGGAAGATGAGCAGGAGACAAAATACAAGTTGAAAATGTAAAATGGCCCCTAGATAAGGGAGAAGAAGGTCCCAGAGTCTTTGAAAAAACTCAGCCATTCCCTTGACATCTGCCAAAGCAAAAAACTGAGAATTCACAAGTTAACAGTGGGAGGGTAGTGACTAAAATGTAGGTAACGCCACAAGCCACAGTGAAAGTAGTGTATAGTTATTATTTGGAGCCACCTTTTTTCCCTCATAAAGCAGGACTAAAAAAGTAGTGTTTAAGATGATCAGACTATCCAACAGCTACTGTTTGAAGAGAGATTAAACCGCCTGCAAAAGTGATGACCAAAGAGAGATACTCTAGAAATGTTTTAAATGACAAACAGCTTCTAGAAGGCAAGCGGTTACTTGGCATAGCTAACCCTACAAGGGCTGGGTGTCACCCAGTAAAATTTTTGCACAAAGGACTTAAATCAAAACAAAGGCTTTTTTGAAACTACTTTTTTATTCCTCCACTGGGTGCACAGCAGCACAAGTGAGAGGAGGAGCAGCCCTTATTCTTTCCAGTGACCAAAGCCCTCAGAGCCTCACGCATATTTTTTTTAATTTGGAATTCAATCTGTGGATTTGGTGCCATGTCTTCTACAGTGGTTCCTGCCTCCCTCATAGTTATTATGTACTCTTACATAATAGGAGAGTAGCAAAATGAGAATATTTTTAATACTATAGAAGATGCAAATGAGCAGGTTTGGGTGGCAGAGGTGGCCCTGGCAGAGTCACAGGGACGATGGCCTCTGAGCATGCAAAAGGAGAAACTGAAAAGCACAGTGCACAGGGGTGGCATGGGAGGTGACAGGGAAGACCACACCTGGTGGTGTGGGTTTCTGTTCCCCCAGAGAGGCAAAGAGAGCTGGAGCAGCCCGTGAGTTTTCAGGTGACAGAGGAAAGATACTGGTTTAGACTTCAAGGCTTTGACTTGGAGTTTTGACAAGGACTTAGAGGAAAGGACATAAAGCTGTGTATGTTTTGGTCACATTTTGAGGGAGGCACATGAGTTTAGGACAGGCATATCTGGTCAACTCTGAAGTTTGGCTCACACAGAAAATTCATTGGGAATATTCACTTCCCTTCAGTCTGTCCTCAAAGTCATACGCCAAATCTGCTTAATTGAAAAACAGAGTATTTTCAGCAGATCAATTCTTCTTTCTCAGTGGGATCGCTGAGGGAAGACTATTATTTAGTGCTGGCACAGTGAGAACTGCTCTCTACTGTGAATAAAAAATATTTATTCCCAAACAAATGCTAGCAGAGCTAGTTGCTCTGTGACAATGTCCTAATTTTTAATTTTTTCAGCTCTCTATTTATGAACAGCTCCAGTTACTTCTGTATCTGCATATTGAATAGCATTTGCAGTTCATTTTTTTGGGTGATTATCCCTAAGTATCTAAATTATTATGACTTGCAATTACTTGTGCGTTACTTTCTATTCCTTTCTGAGAACAGGCTTGAAAAAAAACGTGCTCTCTTTTTGTAAAACTGGTTTATTAACTAGCAAAGCCCACACAGTACAGAGAGGTTTAGAAATTCATGGCTACACAAAGGCTGATATTTATTCTGAGAACATTTCTATTGCTGTGTCTTGCTGGTATGGAGATGTGGGGCTGCCCTCATTCTCTTTCCCACAACTCAGAGGAGGAAGCAGGTAGTCACAGGCATGTGAAGAGCGGCTGGAGTGTATTTTTAGCAGAGTCCCTTTCTATAAGGGAAATTTGTACCTTTGGGAGATGCCTCAACCCTCCAGAGCCAGCAGGTTCCCTTCTCTGCCCAAGATGTCACAGAGTCCTTGAGGGGGCAGGGACTTGCAACTTGCAATCCAGCCTGCAAGTAGCAGCTCTTCATGGAGGTCACTGCCTTCTTCATTGAGATAAACAGTATTCCCTAAAGGACTAATGTTTGGAAAATGCATTGGAGATCTCACTTATAATACTCTTTAGAAAAATTTGGAACAGTTTTCCCACAAGAACAAGTTTTTAAACACAATTTTTTCAATATATGTATTGAATAACTTGCATGTTGTCCTTTGCTACTGAAATTAAACTTCTGAATTAAAATATCTTTATTTGTTGAAAGGACCCAAGAGCGTGTTGTGTCAGCCTGTTGCCTCCTGGGATGTGTCGTTCTGGTGCTATGGGGCCAGCAACGCGGCAGGGCAAGTGGCTGCCATGGAGGACCTGCACCCATGTCACTCCCACAGGTACCACGCTAGCTGAGGCCAACAAATTACTTGTGACTAATTTCTTATTTACCCACAAACGTGTGAACTTTTCTTTCAGGAAACAGGCATTTGTTGGAGTCTCCTTCCTCCAGTGGAAGTGCACCGCTGTGGGAAGTTCCCCTCCAGAGTTCATGTAAACCTTATAAAGAAAAAGGGGAAAAATTGTAGATAAAGTTACATGATTTATTTCCTTATACTGGGGAAAAAATGATGGAAATACCGGAGATAGGCTGGTTTCCAGGGAGAAGGGAAGGAATACACTAAGAGGAACAGAGGAGGTCTCTAAATTTTCCATGCATATACAATTTAGAATGTAGAGTGGTGATAAATTAAAGATAAAATATTTTTATATTTAATTTCAATATACATAAGAGGAAATATATAAAGCATTGCCCCTCCTTTTCCCATACAGAATGCCTCTCTTCACTCATCTCAGAAAAAGACAGGCGTAAATCTTTTATTGTGACTAGAGTAAAGGTTGTGGGATATTTTATTCAAGGAAACATCTATGAAAAGAAAGCTAAAAGCATCAACACACCTCAAAAAGACATGCTGTTTAACAAATGCCCTCATTATGTGAAACTCGGGTCAAGCTGCAGAGATGTGCATAAAAGCCTCTGCTTAAGTAGCCATAAAAATCAGAGCCTCACTTAGGCTGGAAGAGACCTCCACAGGTGAACATGTTGTGGCAGGAGGGCTGGAGTGAGCAAATGCCATATGCACACAGCAGGAAAATGGAAATTGCAGCATGGCTGTTGATCTTAACTGTTTCTATCATGTTCCTGGAATACTTATAAGGTGTTGCCAAGGCAGATCATAGAATCTTTAAATAAGTTTAAATAAAAATTTTGCTAAGAGGTGTTGAGAAACCATAAAGAAAATAACCCCAAAAAAACAATTTATTGTCTTCATCTTTCACCCTTATTTTGATACCAAACAAGAATACTTGGAAGGAAGCAGTTTTAAATGACAACCAAATAAAATGGGTCATAACAGCCTCAGATACAAGCAGTTATGTGACAGGGCAAGTGCTGGAAATGTGTGTGACTGCCCAGGAATGTGCGAGATGTTTCCCTAAAGTCAGTCTCCGTTGATCCAGTTCAGTGATGAAGAAAAGACAGAAGCCAAATAGCAACAAATTCTACTTTAGAAGGTGAAACCTGACCAAATCTGACATGGTTTTGCCATAATAACACATGAACTTGCCTCATCTGCTCTTTTGTCACCACCCTCACAAGGTGATGGCAACGAGCTGTGGTAGCATATCTGTCACTTCTTTCTCCCCAGGGAAAGATTAACTTTGTCTCTTGCTGCTGTGAACAAAGCAGTTTAAATGGTGGAGTGTCTGTCCAGGCCACTGGATACACCACAGCTCTGAGATCACCTTGCCAAGGTGGCACAGAGCTACAGGTCTCCTAGCAGCCAAGGGGGTCCAGTAGGCTGCATCCTCCTGCCTCTCCCCTTTCCTCTCCAGAGCTTCTCCTAAGGAATTAAAATTCAGGTGAAATTGTACTCCCTGGTTCCTTCTTTTTGCAGGGGGAGGACATTTTCCTCATGGGTGGGTTGGCAGAGAAAGTTGTGGAGGAGAGGGCATGCCCTGTTTGAACAGTGAGTGACATCTCACCTGATTTTAGGAGCCCAGCCTGCTATTTCACACAGCAGGAGTTTCTCAGAAGTTTTGTTTCTCAGAAGTTGGATTTGGAGTCTTGGTGGACGTGGGCAGTTGCTTACACTGACAGCACTGCCTCATTGCATCCACACATCCCTGAAGTTCATGATACACAAAAACTGGTAGTGTCCTTTTGGGTGCTTCAACTTTTAGTGCTCTATCTCCTTAGCTCTAGAAGCCACCCGAGTTCGATCACAGCTCTTTCTCTGAAAGCTGAAAGACACCTGAGAGGACTTTTACTTCTAAGGTCCAGCTGTGGGATGTGAAAGCAGCTCTGTGTGGGCTTTGCTGGTAGCTGCTGACATGACATGATCAGTGGTTGTCCTCCTTTTAGGCAGCAGCATCAAGTTGACACTGGTGCATGCCACCCGGCTCTGTGTCTTCAAGGCTTCCTGGACCTCATAAAGGCTTATCCAGCAGATACTCTGTTGTCATGTCATTAGAGGCATACTCTGTCCTTAGCTGAAGGGATCCAGGTGGAAAGTCACCCACCTTCTTTCCCATTTCTACCTCTGATGCAGCTCTTTGTCCCTTGGCATCAGCTTAACCCCATCCTGCAGTGAGCCTGATGCATGTGGGCAAGTTCTCATGTCCACGCCTCAGCCTGTGTCAGATGAATTTTGCACCTTGTGTACAGCACAAAACAAACTTGGCAATTTGAAAAATGTGGCCCAGAAACCGTGCAAGAGTCAAGATGTCATAGTCATGGTGGCCTCCTGCATTCAGACAAACATATATATCTAATCACAGTATTTAATTAGCTTAATCAGATTTTTTCATCGTACTGCACTACTTACTTCAGTTCTCAAAATGATTTACAAGTGTAAAAATCCTTCTTTTGTCAAAGAAGGAGCCTGTGTGAAGCAACAGAGAATTCAGCATTAGATATGGGCCATCACCTGCCTGAATGAACAAATGAACCCTAATAAATAGGCAGGAGAGAACCACTTACTAACACAATTTCATATTTCAATCAATGCAACTAAGGTGAAATAAGATAGTCACTCAATTTTGTTAGCAGTGACAAGAGAAATGGGCTTCATGCTCTGTATTCCCTTTAAGTATTGTCTTTGGCTCAGAAACTACATGAGGTACAGTGAATGCTATTANAAAAAAAAAAAAAGCAGTATGATCAGACACCAGTAGGAAACAGGCAAGAGTTAAAAGATCAGTTGTTTCTCATAGAAAGAAAATAGATTTCAGGATAGATGACATTTACCACAAAAAAGGCAACCACTTAGTGAAACCCTGAAGGGATGAAAAATTTCATTTGTTTTGATTAAATGCATTTTACAAGTCTGACTTTGCAAACTTTCACCTTCATTTGTACTATTGAGTTCACCAGCATCACTCCAGCAGCCCAGGCATTTCTGGAACAGAATCCCCTCTCAGCTGCGCCAAGCCTGGAACTGCTGCCAAGTTGCCAAAGCATCTCATTAACAGACAAAAATTAAAAAGAACAAATTTATTCCCTTTACAATGGGAGCATGATGGGTATTTTCAGTTTTGTACCTGCACACTGCTCTTGCATCACATTTTCATGTCTGTCCTCCAGCTGTAGTCATTTTTTTAAAGGTAAAAGCTGAGATGTTAGTATATCCTGCAGCTCCAAGAGCTGGAAGAAGCACACTCCATGTCACCAGGTTTGTGGTAAAGACAGGTCATGCAGCTGTGGGAATCCTTGTGCCATTACGTGTAGTCTTAAGAAAGTGGTGCATCTCCCAAACATTTCAAAGAGATGATTGAAAGAAACAGTTCTCTCCAAACTCACATCAGAGGGTGTTGAGTAGTATTAGAGAAAATGGAGACATTCCATGCAACCTCCTCCAGCAAAATCAGTTCAAGTGTTGTGAGTCAGGCAGGAGAAAGCTTCAGGCTTCACTATTTACTCATCCGGGCCACCACACCTGGTGTGGGACAAGGGATCATGAGCAGGTGGGTAGCTGGGCAGTGCACCTGCCACTAAAGCCACATCCAGCACATGTTGTCTCCATCACCTCATTTGCCTGAGTGCTTCCAGGAACCACCCCTGGTGTAACAGCCAGCCTTGGGAATTGTCATACTTCTGGTCCTCACTTATGATTTACTTTTCATAAACACCCCCTAGGAAAAACTCTGTGGCAGGCAGATTTCCTCGCAGAGTTACAGCTGTAAGTAAATGGCAGGCCCAGTGCAAGTAAGTCTTCAAAATATCCCTTCAGTATCCTTAGAAGAAAAATGGGTCAGACCTTGCAGTTTAAGTCTTCTGGGACTTCAATTTTAATTAAAATATAAGATATCAGAATATCACCCTCAACCAGGCACACAACCGAGGGAATAGGCTGCTATTACTGCTTACAGATGCAAAAGCCTGGAGTGGGAGCTCCTCTTCCCTGTTGCCTGTCTCAAAACACAGAGAAAAGCACTTTGACATTGTGAAACCATTCAGCTGATATGCAAATGATGTGCCAGCTGGAATGACACCAACTGGGCTTTTCTTTAGACCAGTGACCAGAAGGAAGTTTCCCTAAAGGGAGATGCTGTGGAGCAGCTTTGTCTCCACAAAATACTTGGCTTTGGCAATGCAGAATCCAATCCATGTGGATTGAAAACTGTCTGAAAGACAGAGCTCAGAGGGTTGTGATCAGCAGCACAGAATCTAGTTGGAGG
The DNA here is from genome assembly GCA_013400375.1 of Thinocorus orbignyianus. Lineage (NCBI taxonomy): Eukaryota > Metazoa > Chordata > Aves > Ciconiiformes > Thinocoridae > Thinocorus > Thinocorus orbignyianus. The sequence goes on along the minus strand of VXBW01004067.1, from coordinate 507,895 downwards.
TCTGTAAAAAGTGGGGTCCCCCAAGGATCAGTACTGGGTCTAGTCCTCTTCAATACTGTCATCAATGACCTGGATGAAGGGATGGAATGTACCCTCAGCAAGTTTGCCAATGACACAAAACTGGGAGGGGTAGCTGACACATCAGAAGGCTGTGCTACCATCTAGTGACACCTGGACAGGCTGGAGAGTTGGGCAGAGAAGAACCTGATGAAATTCAACAAGGGCAAGTGTAGGGTCCTGTGCCTGGGGAGGAATAACCCCCTGCACCAGTACAGGTTGGAGGCTGACCTGCTGGAAAGCAGCTCTGAGGAAAAAGATCTGGGAGTCCCGGTGGACAACAAGATGGCCATGAGCCAGCAATGTGCCCTTGTGGCAAGAAGGCCAATGGCATCCTGGGGTGCATCAAGAAGAGTGTGACCAGTAGGTCAAGGGAGTCCTGCCCCTCTGCTCTGCCCTGCTGAAGCCCCATCTGGACTACCGTGTCCAGTTCTGAGCTCCCTGGTTCAGGAAGGACAGGGAACTGCTGGAGAGGGTACAGCAGAGGACTACAAAGATTATTAGGGGCCTGGTGCATCTCTCTTATGAGGAAAGGCTGAGGGACTTGGGTCTTTTTAGTCTGGAGAGGAGAAGGCTGAGAGGGGATCTGATCAACTCCTGGTGTCAAGAGGAAGAGGCCAGTCTTTTTTCAGTGATGCCTAGTGAGAGGACAAGAGGAAATGGGCACAAACTTGTACATAAGAAGTTCCATCAAAACATAAGGAGGACTTTCTTCACTTTGAGGGTGGCACAGCACTGGAACAGGCTGCCCAGAGAGGTAGTGGAGTCTGTCTTTGGAGATATTCAAAGCCCGCCTGGACAAGTTTCTGTACAACCTGCTCTAGGAGGACCTGGTTTGGCAGGAGGGTTGGACTAGATGATCTCCAGAGGTCTCTTCCAACCCCATATTATTCCATGATTCTGTGTGATTCTGTGAGCATGGGAGGTCCTATGAGGGCTATCAGGCCACTGCAGAGCAGAGGGACAAACTGAACCCCCAACCTCTTCAAGTGGAAACTGGTATTTCAACACAAATTTCCACGGCAACTATGTAAAAAATTGTCAGTTACAAGAAATGCTGGGAAGAGTGAAGTGTCTGAGGGCAGTGAAAGGCTAACGGGGAGAGATGCGTGGGATGCTGGAGCAGGTGGCAAGAACTGGAAACTGATGTCACAGTGTGTGGTGAGCTAATCAATTACCTCACTTTTACATTTCCAGGACACAAGACTGATATGACAGCCTAAAAGAAAAGATTTTGAACTGCTTTGTGCAATATATTTTAACTACTTATCTCATCAAAACAGCATTTTCTCAGCCTCAAAAAGTTAGTACGTCATGTGGTTGTTTATATGGTATCCTACTCGTACATTGTCAACTCTCACAAGTTTTTCAAGTTTCTTTTAATATTTTGTGCTCTTCTACAATCTCAGATGTTGGAGATAAGGAGCATCCTCATCATTTTAGTTTTTGCTTCATTTTTAAAATCTTAGCCATAAATAATTTCAAAAATCCTCAACTGCAATATTTGAACTACGTTCTCATCATTTGGAGGATAACACCATATTTTCCAAGACCTGACGTTCACAATATTATATGGATGCTGCAGAAAGGACTGAAATGCTTAAACGCTGTGACTTTCATGCCAAGTATGAGTTTTATGCACTGGCTGGCATACAGAGCTCTGTGCAAGTATTAGACTGTATCTCATGTGTCTGCTCTAAACATTTGTGATACCATTGATAACTTTCCTCTCTTTGCAGTTTTTAATTATCATAAAGTTCTGTTCATCACGAAGACATTCATTAAGTCTATTCAGCTTCTAAATGATGCTGATAAGCCTGAGAGTACACTCGTCTACTCCAATAATTGAGAGTTTAAAACAGGTGACAGAAGAAATCCAATGCTGATATCAAGCCACCTAGGTATGAGGCACAGGAACCACCTGTTACCTCTTTTCTTTCAAACCTCACAGTTCACATCTCTTCCCCAGCTGGAGGGAAAGAGGAGCTGGCACCTTCATGAGCCGTTACGTCTGCTGATGGCTCCATTTTCCTCCATTTACATACATAAACCTGAAGCAAGATGTCCTGGGTTTAGCAGACAGGTAGATGCTGCTTAAATATCAGCAGATGCTGCCTGGTGCAAGAACAGGATGTCTGTGAGCTTTGCAATTTTATCACCAATTTCAGCTGCTCAGGAATCCACACACATGCATATAATCTGACAGAGCTCTGACATGTTTGCTGTGATTTCTCTTCAGCCAAAGATGAAAAGGGTAAATGGTATCAGAATACTCAGAAGGCAGCCAGCAAGGGCAGCACTTATACACCTGGGTGGTTTAATACAGGAAGGAAATAAAAATGCATCATAAATACATATTTTAGAGCTGCAAGACACCCCTGCTCACAGCTGGCACATCTCAGCTTATATTGAATAGCCATGAGGATAAGCAAATTGGTCATTACAGCACCTGATTTATGCTGTCACCATGCCACATGTCCTAGAACATTTACTCACCTACTTTACACTCACACAGAGGGACATCTCCTGTTTAGGAGCAAACATCTAAGGTGGAGGAGGTTTTTTTTATTATTATTTTTATACATGGTAGAGCACAGCAGACTCTGTATTTTAAGCATTGCAGGAAAGGGCATGGGGCTGTCAACAGGAAAAGCTAACAAGGCTGGCTCCATCTTACTGTTAGCAAGGAAAATATTTAAGATATGAGATGGAAACCTCTGAGGGCTACTTTAAAATGAAGATGTAACAGCAAGCACATTCCCCTTTTGAAGCCCAAATACCTCAGACCTGAGGACTCCCTATATTATCCATTAGCCCTCTGAAGCCCTTCAGAATCCAGCCTTGTTGTTTGTTTAGCATTTGGTGCCATAAGAGATTTCCAGTGTGTTTTGCAGCTGGGATCACTTACACTCCCTTGGCAACTGTGTTCTGGCCATGCTGGCATCTTCTCGGGCTGGCAGCCTGTCTTGGTTTCCATTTTGCTGCAGCCCTTCAATGAAGAAACAAATTGCAGTATTGCCTCGTGAGTGCAGCAGCGTAGCTGAGGTCAGCCAAGGAGAAGGGCTCATCCCATTGTCTTCTGACAGCCATGCACCATCTGGAAATAGGTTAGTATGCACCATGTGGCACTAATATGCTGTACTATCATGATTTCTCAGCGACTGATGAAGCAATTGTGACCTGGCTTATTCTATGCAATGGAGAGAACATGTGACATAGTCCTCTAGATGTCCTCAATGCAGAAAGAAAATGCTTTTATTTATTCTTAGTATGAGAGGAAATGAAGGAGCCTTACAGCTCTAAGAAGAGTTTCCCCATCCTTTAGAATGGTATAAAGTTAAGCTGTTTCAGTTATTGTCTCATAAATTCACAGGCAGTGTGACAGTTAAGCTGGAAGTCGGTGTCTGGGTTGGATTTGACTGCACAGGATTTTGAGGGTGTGGGACACAGCATGAGATTCATGCAGATGCAAACCAAGGAATATACATGCATATATATATGTGTGAGCTAAGTATGTAGACTGCATCATAGCGGATGGAATCAGTAGTGTTGGTGAAGCATGGGGTGTGATAAAGTTGTTTTCTCTGGGAGAGTGGGCTGCACCACTCTGACTCCATGGGCCATACTGCCCACCACTTTGTTGGCTGTTTGGGACTACGGTTTTGGAACTGGGTCCCACTCAGCCTGGTGCAGCTGAGGTCAGTGGAGCCTAGAGCTAACCGGCATACACATCTAGATGTCTCAGACCTAAGCTGAATCCTATCCTGGATGATGTGTACCATACTCCCTCTTCTGAAAACCTTGCAGGGCCTGGCTATCACAAACAAGGAACTATCATGCCTTTGCCATGGCTGTGAGTGACCAGCATCTCAAAGAACCAAAGCACTCCTGGGCTTCACTGCTGACTCCCCGGATGATGCTGCAATTGCTGTCAGTGAGGACCTCTGTCATTGCATTAGTTGAACGTGGACTTTGTACTTGAAGAGATTGCATCTGAGCTGTTCTGTCCACATACATGTGATAAGCTGGGTAGCTTTCGCGTTCAGCAACCAAATCTTTTGCTGAAGAGAAAACCGCTAAACAGAACGATTTAAACACTAAGCATAGAAAATGCTGTTTAAGCAAAAGTGTGTTATTTTCAGTCTCTTAATGAACTTTGCCACTTACAGTGGTGCTTTCCCAAGGAGTCACCCCTTTGCCTTGTGGCTTTCGTAGAATATATTTTATTGGGAGCCCCCAAAATCTGTGTAATCAACATTATTTTCTCTCCTGTTTCCTTGACGTTTGTTTAGCTCTTTTGTTTGTAACCAGCTGGCAGTGAAATGGCCTGGACTCAATTCCAGAGTACTCCAACTGAAAACACTTAATCAATTGACACCAGTTCAAGCCTCTATCTGGCACCCTGGGAAGCTCCTGGTGTGCTGCTGGTTTGCTTGGGGCAGATTGGTGCTGCTCACTCACCAGCAAATGCTACTGCCCACCAACTGCTCCTCACCCCTGGGGCACCTGCCATTGCTTGCCATGGGTTACCAATGGTGTAGATGTGGCTGCAATGGTACAAATATCTATCTGGCTCTGAAAAGAGATGTAAAGTATGAATGTTGTTTCACAAAAGGCTTTATGAGTTTCACCTGAGGGCAGACAGCTTCAAGTATGCGTGACCTTATATCTACCCTGTCTACCTCAGATGAGTGTCAGCTTTCAGAGCAGTTTTTTTCTTACTAGGATAAATGCCTCCTGGCTGGTTTCTTTTATTCTATCAGTAAAGTTGACTACACTTTTGAGGAAGCAATACTGGGCTAGCCAGACTGTCTTTTTTGTGTGCTAGAAGTGTGTGTCAGAAAGTACCAGCAAATTGCACCAAAGAGATCTCAAGATGGTTTCACAAGTCGTTATTATCATCATACGAGGTCAGGAGGAAACTGGCTTGTTTAGTGACACATTGTTTGATTTAGCAGCTGAGTGACTCACACCAAATTGAAGATTTGTTGCTACACTGAATGCCTAATTGCAAAGATAAGTTGTGCTGTTAGTCCAAAGATAGTGTGTAGGCTGGGACGAGCAGATGCCAAAATCATGAAGACAATTACTGAGGTTTAAATTATAAAGTCTGAATTGAAAGCTGTGATTAAATTTGGACGGTTTTTTTTATTAATCACTATTTAGGTTTTTTCCCTCTTTGTTTCATTCTGACAGAAGCAACCCTATAGAGAGAACCTGAAGCAGAGCTAAATACCAGTATCTGATTTGAATCTTGTTTACACGGATGCTCTGTTTCCACTGCTTAATTAACACTAGTGAAGCTACCCAGGTGCAAAAGTAATCAGAATTTTGGCCTTATCATTTTTGTCAGAGACGGGATGACACCACACAGACCTTTCCCATCACCTCTGTGCCCTGCGCATGTCCCAGAAGGTACGTATACGAGCCTTGCACAAACCATTACATGTAATCACTGATGCTCACTTCTTCACTCTCTCTCTCCAGTGCAAACAGGAGCACCCCAGCTGAGTGCTTGGTGTGGGCGCAGTCTCAGCCACAGCAGAGGGTCTGTGGGTCCCAGAAAACGGGGTGCTGAGGTGGTTGCAGCTGCAGCCCGTCTCCCGGGGGCTGGGCAGGAGGAGAGCTGGGAGGGGGAATAACCACTTTTCACCTCCATGCTGTCATTTCTAAAAGTGCTGGCAGAGTCACCACCTGTTTCTTAAGTGGGAACTGAAAATCTTGTCTCAGTGCTCAGACACCCTTGGGGGATTTAGAAAGGAGGCACCAGAGGTGAAGTTCTCTCTCTGAGTGGCGAATCAACTATGTATATTTAATCTGATAATCTTAATTTTTCATCTGGTAAATCCATGAATGTCATAAACCATGGGGGCAGGAGAAGTGTATTTGATTAAAATTGAAGCTCCTGTCCTCATCTTCCTGACAGCTGAGAGGTGAGTACCAGCTGTAGCCCCAGCATTGCTGCTACAACACACCACGAGGAACAGCCTCATCTCCCACCATGTGTCCTCTGCAAGGGCCACCTCTCCTGGGTCACCTGCCCGTGCTCCTCCTGTGGTGTCTTCCCTCACTCTTCACTTCAGGATCTCACAGCAAAGCCATCACCTTCCCATAACAGTTCTTTCATTGCATGAGACAGCACTGGTCCTCCCAGCATGTTCTCAGCTGCATTTGGGGTTGGCCCCTCTCCAGTACAGTAGGTGGAGGTGTAGGGATCCCACACCGCAGACTGGCAGGGCGAGGGTCTCCCAGTACCCCTGGGGAGTCCTGGGTGCCAGAAATGGCCGAGACGCCCCTGCAAACACCTCCTTCCCATGAAATCCTCCCCTGCTGCTGTGAGCTCCTTTGCTTAGCTCACCAGCAGATGGTGTAGTCTCTGAAACCAGCAGCTGCTCAAGGTGTAAAAGAGGAAAAATTTAATTATTCCTGCAAGAGAGCCTGCATGTTCCCGGCTCCCTCTCCCTGCTTTGAAGGGCTGCTGCCCTCTCGGGCACAGGCCACATACAAGTGTGTTCCTTGTATGCTGCTTTTGCTCATTACTGGACCACAAAGTCCAGCGTGGGGTGGCAGCTCTGCATCCAGGTGCCTCCCTCTCGCCACTGCCCTTGAGCGATTGCAGGGAGATAACCCCCTCCTGCCTGTGGGAAAATGTGTCTTCCAGAGCACCACCCACTTGTTTTCCTAGGTGGAGAAGGGTTTAAAAGTGCTCTTCCCAGCTGAGGGGAGAGGATGTGAGCTCTTAATTCCCATAGCTTCCCCAAGGAGCTGCAGCAGGACTATCTGGCTGCCCTCCGTGGGGCAGCTCACCTGCTGAGCCCACAGCACATGTTTGCGTGTTTTGCTGGAGGGAAGCCACAGCATGTATTTGAACAGGGTAGGCATACAGTGAAAGCTAAGGACCAAAATAATCAGCAAAATAAACCCCAAAGCTGCTGGCTGAAACACCACAAAATTGGTACTGTGAAGGGCAGGCATGGGTTTGCGATGCTCTTGGCACGGCACTCTGTGGTTCATGCCACCAGCCAGGAGAACAGTGAAGGGAGGCAAAGTGGTGCTCAGTGTGCCTGCACAGTTCTCCTGGCTGTGACCACAGACCCAAAACTTCACACAGGAGCCTGCACAGCTCTCTTGGCTGTGACCACAGACCCAAACCTGCACGCAGGAGATGACAGAGCCCTTCATCTGCAGAGGGCAGCCTGAATACATCCCCCATTTCCCCCATCATAGCCCATATTTGGAGCCCAACAGCTGCAACAGTTTTATGGAAGTTACAGGGTAAAAAAAAAAAAAAAAAAAGTATTATCAATACAAAGCCAACAGTCATATTTTCCCATCAAATTGGGGAAGATTAAATAAGGACCCAACAGTTTATGGAGGTAAAGAAGCGAAGCAATATTTGACTTGATTCAGAAATCATGGGTTTGGGGGGACAAGCTACTCACAAAGCGAAGCTTTTCCTTCTTCTGAGAGAGGGGGTACAACTGCACCGGGTGAATCATCACTCCCAGAGGAAAAATTGCTGGGTGAAAGCCTCCCCACCGTGCCAATGAAAGTGCTGTCTGTGCCCGATTGTTCCTGTGGAATAACAATGTTGGCTGCAGGGCTTGTTCTCTCTTGCAAATAGATTAGGCTGCTGCCTCTTAAGCTTATTGGAGATATTGCCCCTCAGCCTGCAGGATTACGTTATCAGTAGCAACCAGATGGAGCGTATCAGGGCCATGCCAGTCATTCCACACCTGTTGATCCTATGTGGGAGCCAAAAAATTAATTGCTTAGAAATGTAAAAGCAAAAGCCGAAAATCATGAAAAAAAGATTAAAGGGAAAAAGGAGGGAGGGCTGGGAACTTCTTGCCTGATATTGGTATCAGTGTCAGCACATTTTGGAGAATGACTTATGCGGCATCTGATGCAGTTTGCAAAAGCAAGAGAGGTGGAGACTCCAGAGAGCAGATATTTTTGGCAAGGAATACCTATTTAGCGGCTACCAGCTGTGTTTAATTTGCATACATTTAACTTGTGGAGATAACAGCGACTGCAAAAAGCTTTTTGAAAGGATGCTGCACAGCTATGCTTGTGGCTTCCTACTCGAATTACACGCAGAAGGGCCAGGGCTCCCTGGCACATGGCTCTTGGCGTGCCCAGAGTCACGAGGAGGAGCTCCCACATTGGCGTGAGTCCTCTTGCCAGGGAGGGCTGTGTCTGTCTCCAAGGCTTACTGTGCTGTGGAGCATGAAAGAACATTTCTCAGCTCCCTGCCCATAACAATCTCCAGGTACCCAAGCCATGAGCACGAAGCAGATCATATCTCTGTGGCCACCATGGGGGTGTGTACCATTAAACAGCTCAGGAAGCAACCACGTGGGAGCTCTCCTGGATAGGATGAGGTTTTCTCTGTCTTTTGAAAATAGTTAGTCACACCTTGGATGATGGGAATAATGTCAACAAATTAGGGGAAAATACACATAAAGATGTATATGGAAAACTGGACATTTTTAGACTTGTTTTCTGCCCTGAGGAACCCCAGACCTGGGGAAGAAGTGAGGTTGTGGGGATGTTACTCATTCTGTGGGGTCTTGTGCAGCCACCATGGCACTGGCGGAAGCAGCAAGCTGTAATCCCACCCTGCCCCACACCTTGCAGCATCTCTCTAAGAGGTCTGCATGTTCCTTAATTTTGTACACACAATCTATATGCAGCTCTGCCTGGCAGGCACATGGGCTGCACCTGGGCAGGCAGACAGTGGTTTTGGCTTGACATCAGCCACTGGTGGGCAACCCTACTGATGGCAACCAAAGTAAGACCTAGAAGATGCAACTAGGATGTCCGTGCACACACTGGGGAGACAGGTTTCCTTCCTCTGTCTCTGCAGGTCCCAGCAGCCCAAAGACACAGGTGATGGCAGAGGTCCATGCTGTGGAGAAATTTGGGAATTGCCTGTCACACCCCAGAGGAGCCCCATGCCAAGCAGCCGCTCTGGGAAGCTTCATTTTTGGAAATGTCTTATCATTTTGATTCCCTGGAACTAACTTAAATGACGACAGTCATTCCACAACCCTTTATTTACAGATACAGAATGAAAATAGCCCTGCTAAAAGCAGCAGGGACTGAGGAGTGCTCCTATTCAATTTGCACAACACGCATTATTCCACCTAGTGGTTTTAGCATCTTTTTTAATTAAAATGGCAATTCTCTTAGGCCAGCCTGCATTCATGTCCTTTAGCCCCAAAGCTGTTAACTCCTTGCTGGAATAATTTGCCTTTAATTTGCAAACTTTGCCTTTCTTTTAGTTCAGGCGACCATCAGAAATTTCTTATTCTTCTTATTCACACTGTTCAGATTTGTCTGACCTCTTAAGAGGAGATGGACTCTGGAACTCTGCTTTGGAACAGGAGTCCATAGCCTCTATCTCATCCATGATATGATCATGGACCATTCATGCTGGATGAGGTCACCGAAGTCTTAAGTTTAAGTCAGCATTGCTTGAAATTCATATGGGTGTGAGATGGAAAAGGCTAACAGAGACAGTCCATTTTCATGCAAACAGAGGACCACTTCCTTAGCATTGTATTTCATGTCCTGTTGTAGGTAACAACAGTTTTGTTGTCCTCTATATACAAGATAAGCCTTTGGGACCTGGGGACCATGCTGAAACTGGGTTTTACATACCTGCCACCTACAGGAATATTTTTTTTACTCCTAGGTTACAGCGCTGATAATGAAAGGGCACTGGGAGCCACTGTCCATGCTGCCAAATTGCCAGATCAGCTCCTGGTGTGTTTTCAGTGGGGATTAACAGGGGCTCTTCTGAAAAATGCTCAGTCCTGAGGGGTAAGTATGCGCCAGGCCACTCCTGGCGGGCAGTTTGGCGTGGTTCACTTGGCATCATGGGCCTTTCCTGGCATGTTTAGCATTAGGAAATACATAGAAAGCCGGTTCAAAGATTGTTAACAGTAGAGCGAAGTTTATGTTGGAAAGACTACGTACTGTTTCAAAAAAACCCTGCTGCAGAGGCCCCTATACCAGGTAAAATGGGTAGGATCCTTCCTGTCTGATTGGTTGGTCTACTGTTCAGCTGGTCACTGAAGGCTCCTGCAGTGTCAGCCAGCAGAAATAGGTGCCTCTAAACATTTACCTACCTGACCTATCTGCTAGAAGTGTTCTTTCAGATGGGATGAATCACTCTCCTGGAATTGCCTGTTCCTCTCCCCTGACTTTAAAGAAAGTTATAGGTCTTCATTTGGCTGGCTGAGCACCACCTCAGGCAACCAGCAAGGGGGAAAAAAAAAGTTTTTCCCTTTGTAAGAAATGTGGTCTGAGTTTTTCACTGCCTCTGAGTCCAGGAGGTGCCTGATTTAGAGGCGGAATCTCTGTACACTCCTCTGTAATGGTGGAGAGAAGTAAACGCCTCCAGAGTAATCCTAATTTACAGGCAGTGCTGCCCTCCTGCAATCCCTGGTTCTCCAGTGCTGCAGGCACCCCAACACAGCCGCAATCAGTCCAGCTGAGCTGAACTAAAGTATTCCAAATATTTTCCAAGAAAGAATACAAATGAAAGCAAAAAACCAAAACCAAACCAAATCAAAACAAAAAAACAACCCCAAAATACAATTGAAATGCATTATGGCAGCTCTGCCATGCTCTACACCTTCCTCAGGAGAAAGAAATCCTTGCCTCTTAGAGTGCTACCAGAGGACACATAAACACAATCACTGTAAATAGTCACCAAAAATGAGTGGGAGCGCCAGTCGCACAGTCGTTCTGTAATTTCAATCCCTGGGCAGAAAACTTGCGGAAAATGGAATATAAATACAAACATGTTTATTTACTAAACATTATCTGTCAAAAAGCTGTCGGCAAGGTTTTGTCTTTCATGAAACAACAGTGACATCCAGTGGTACCGGAGGTGCAGCCGAGGAAAGGTAAAGCCTTCCCTGGGACAGTCTCCCAGCGCCCTGACCCCTGGCAGGATACGGGCAGGACACAGGCAGTTCCAGCTGCCCACAGCCTGGGGCAGCACTTCTGTAAAGGATGGACCTGTGAAAAAGAAGAGAGAAAGAAGAGGGAAAAAAGAAAAAAAAGACTTTTCTCGGAGCATGGAGTGAGAACCCAAGCACTTCAGAAGCTTTGTAACTGCACATACAGAGCAAAAAAAAAAAAGCTATCAGCCTGTTTTCTGAGAAACAACATCTGCACGTCACTCAAAGTCTACTTCTATGTAAACAAATGCATGGTATAAAAAAATTATTCCCAGACACTCAATTTCACTTACTCTAAGACATAATTAAAATGGCCTCTTTATTTTCTTTTATTTTTCCCCAATTTTCAGTTTTGCATGCTGATTTATAACCTTCTCAAAAATATTTTCCTTGAGCTTTCTCTCTAATCTCTTCCAATTTCCCTTTATTTTTCTACAACTTAGATTTGGATTGGCTCAGTTAAATTTTCTTTTCTACTTCTGACCCATTCTCTTGAATAAGCTCTCAGACAGCGTCTGTCTCATTCTGCTGTCATTTTGACTTACTTCTTTATCGCTTTTCATTGATTTTCTTGTTGGACTTAATTTTAATCCAATTTACAGTGTCGGTAATCTGGGTAGCTTCTTTTAGTTAGATTTAGATTCCAACTCATTTCCTTTCCATTGACAACTGCCTGACTTTCTCCATTTAAATCATGGTACTCACTCTGTCTCGGCCAGGCTCTTCCCTTTCGGCCGGAGCTCGCTGGCTCTCGCCTGCTGCTGCCTGGAAAGCAGAGTGAGGGACTGAATGGTTGAGAGATCAGGTGGTGGGAGGCAGAGAATTGGAGGCAGACACCTTCCCCGCCCTGGCTTTCTGTTATTTAGTTGTGGCAAGAGCAAGCAGAAGGAATGCAAATCTTTCCTCTGTGCCAGCATCCCCGGCAATCACGGCGCAGAGTCCAGCTGGATGCTGGAGTGCTGTCCCAGAGGTGATCAGTTCCACAAGGACCCAAGGGACATCAGGTCCAGCTTCCCAAGGACCCACGGACATTGATGGGAGTTGAGGTCCCTCTGCATGGGTGTACTGCTCCCTGGGTTTGTCGAGGAAAAGTTGTTTGCCTGGGGCACATGTAAAGAGGCATTAACTAGCAGTGTGAAGCCAATACTCGGTAATAAAAGCATTTGAAACCCTCCCCCTCAGCCCCTGAGGGCATGGTGCACACTCTTGTCCCTGGAATAAAACGGTCAAAATTTGTTGCATTTTAATTGCCATTTATCAGGCATGAAGCTACAGTGAACTGTGAACACTGTTCTTTCCAGGGTAAATCTTGGAGGTATTTGAAGCTGTATGATGCTTGTCTATGGTTTGTTTCTTTTATTTCTGTCTTTTCTTTTCTTGCATGATTCACACATCCAGTTCCTTCTTTGAAATGTAAATGAAAAAGCTATTCCATCAGATTATACAGAAAATCATCAATGCTCTTATCTCTAATAGCCTAACCACACATTTGGGGGAAAAAAACCTCACACTATAATATGAGCACATTTTTCTCTCAGAAATGTACTACTTTACAATATTTAATTAAAGATAGAAAAATAATCTTTCCAGTTATTTTCCAATAGATCAGTCTTTCATTTCTTCTGCAGGAATAGCAGGCAAACTCTTAGAAGGGAATTAAAAAGCAGCTGTGATTGACAGGAAAGGAGGAAAAATGCAGTATTTTCTGCTGCTTAAACTGAACAATGACAACACAAACTTGGCTGCATCTATTAGGAAACATTATGTGCTCTTTTCCTGCCATACACCCATCTTTTGTCCAGTTGCCAACTGGTTTAATCTTTCACCAGCAAATAATTTTCACGTAATGAGAATTTACTCTTAAGTGCCTTCTCCCTCAGGAGTGCATGTTTCCTCTTGGTCCATCATGAGTCTTCCTATGCAGATAGCAGCAGCTATTGGAGCATGATGAGCCTTATTACAGGTATTGATTTGTCCTAGGCTGCTGTCTAGACAACTATTTGCATCGAACCATCACACACACACACGAAGATCTGCCTTTATTTTTCAATGGCTACTTGTTTTACTTGCTGGGGCGCAGGCAGGCGCCTGATCAGCTCTGGTGATCCTCTGCTCCACAGCTTGCGAGGATGCAGGGAGTGAAGGCAAGGTGAGGGCTGTAATGGACTGTCACATCTCACAGGCTGCATGGGTTTATTTTTAGATCAGTACATCAGGCTCATTAGAGTGATGGGAACTTGTGCTCAGCTGTTCCTTCTCTAAGTGACTTTCTGCAGTAGCTTAGTACACCTCCCCATGATGCCTGCTCCAGGATTCTCACTCCTGAGAGGCAGGAGAAGGATGGCTGCCTGAGCTCTGTAAAAGGAAGCGCTGGAGGTACAAGAAGGGCACTGAAGGCAGTGATGGTAGCACCTAGCTACATGGCACGGTTGACACTCATTACAAATATCTTCAAAATGCCCTATAAAATGCTTATCCTGACATGGGCCCACTACTTGCTACAACTCTTGACTCAAATAACCTTTAGTAAATGATAAGTCCCACCAGGGTCTTGGAGCCCAAATTTTTTCTCTAATAACATGCAAAAACACTTGAAGGAAGTTGCATGAGCAACACACTATTATTGCCTTGCATTTCTGCATTGATCCTTGCTGTATTGAGTATTGAATGTGTAAATACTTGCTTTCAAACTACATTTCACTTGTGAGAAAAATACTGCTATGATACTGATTACTACTGTGGCACACAGGTCCAGTCAAAACTTTCCAAAGATCAATTTGCAAACAAAAAGAGATCAATTTCCTTCAAAGAACTTCTCTGAAAAAGATCGATCTGATTTCTTTACTGTCTCCAGTGTTACGCTGGAGCTGGTTTTCATGCCCTTGGAGATCTTCACTGAAGTGCTGTTACATCAGTTCACTATTTATGTCTTCATTTTTATAAGGGCCATAGCGTCATTTGCACAGTTTCCATTTGGCCTCTTCTTTTAAAGGGCACCACAATCATTATCTTGTCTGGCAAAAGGTGGAAGAATGCTTACTCTGGAGCAATTTAAAAATCAAAAAGCTGTAAGTCTCTTTTTAACAAGGTATGTTAAAGCAACAGTAGAGTTATACTTTATCCCCTGCTCTCTGCTGCTGGGTTTCTGATCCCAGCTTCCCAGACTGTGTGGGACCACAAATGACTGAAAAGCAAGCCAGGCTAGGAACAGGGAGCAGTGGCTGCCTCAGTAAGGCATCCTTCATTGCAGGCTTCACTGGTCTATGTGGCTCATGGATTCCCACGCAGGGAATCACACTCAAAATAAAAGTGATTTTATCAGTGCATCCCTTGTTCTGGTGAGTTCACCACTATCCTAAAACATAGGAGACAGAGTTTGATCCCCATCAAGCTGAGCAAGTCCTGCAACCCCGGAGAAGTACCCCAGCTAGTGCACAGCCTTCACAAGAGGTCCAGGCACACCAAACACATGGGGGAGTTATGGTACCTACTGTACCCCTCTGGCTATTTATGTTGGGTGGAAGGAGGAGATACACCCACTGCAATGGCCTGGAGGAGCCCTGCAATCCTTCAGATGTCTCCAGCCAGTCAGTGTAGGGAGCAAACCTCTCCTGTGGAGTGGACTGGCTCTCTACTTACAGCACCCTTCTCCATGGATATACAGAATTTAGGAAGAGCTGGCAATCTTTCTGAAGGAACAGTGCCCATTTAAAGTCCTAAAGTAAAGTCTAAGTCTACCTTGCACTTACCCTAGAAACACTGAGCTGCCAGATGCGCTTCCTCTTTTCTGCCGTGACCCATTTATCAAGTTATGGCATTAGGCATAATTAGTTGTACTGCTGCATTTGCAATCAATTTTAAATTGGCAATTCCAGTTTGTTTGTTTCTCTGTTTTCAGTAAAACTATCTCAGAATCTGAAAGCAAATGTAAATTGATAAATAATTGAAGAGATTTATAGCTCAAATCAGGCAATCCTCTTAAGGATTTGGGGGCTGTTCAGAAGATACCTCTTATCAGTCACCACCGTACCCTGATCCCACCAACACTTCTACGCATGCAGTCAGCAGCTTACATTTTCAGAAATAATTAGTGATTATTGAAACTTAATATGAAGGAATTGCTATCTGCCCATATCATGGTGCCTGAAACCAGACCTCAAAAATGCAGACTTGGGAGGCCACTGGCCACTTGGTAAATACAGGGCAAGGTGTGTATGTCTTTTTCAGATCTTTGGCATATATACTTAGTTCCTTAGATTTAATTCACTGTTTACAAAGTAGGGTAATAGAGCCATGACTAAACCCACGATGCAGCTGAAGAAGTAGATATCTGGGTGCTCAACACTGAATAAAGGAGGTCTCTTCAAAGAAGTCAACTTAACGTACATCATTTGTATGCATGCCCCCTTAAAATTTTTACCTTGAAGGGAAATTATCTGAAGAAAGACTATTCCGCATTGATGTAGAAACAAAAGGAGTGATTTCGTGACACCTGAAATCACAGAGGGTGTTCCCACTGAACTCCATGGGAGCAGAGACAGTGTTTTCATGGCTGTCACATCAGTGTGGCTCACAGAGGCACGCAGCTCTGTTACCATAGCATCAGGGCTCCTCTTGCAGCATGTTTCCTATCAAGTACTGTTAAGACATTTTTTTTCTAAAATCCAAGAATCTAAAGCAAGTAACATGTTAATAAAATGTCATAAATAGAAAATATCTGTTCTGCTATCGTAACAGGATCTAATAAGTGCTCTATATTGTAATAAGGATGCTGAATCTGCAAATTTCTCTTTGATTTTTCTGTCTCCTCTTTTGCAAGATGTTGAATTATCATCTTCTATCAATATACTGTAATTTCCATTAGATGGAGTATAAATTTGTGATGAACTATGCAAAATAAATGGGAGAATAAATGTAGGTACTCCATCTTAGCACAGCAGTCTGGATTCTGTTTCTTATTGTTATGTTTATTATAGGTAGATAGGAAGGGAAAATCCCTCTTCAGTCTTAGTTCAAGACCTAATTAAACAGATGAAGTAAGGAAGGAACTCTATCTGGTCTAGGGGGAGGTGTCCCTGCCCATGGCATGGGGGTTGGAATGAAATGATCCATAAGGTCCCTTCCAATTTTAACCATTCTATGATTCTGTGATTTGATGAATGTCAGGATGACAGTAATATCTCCTTGTATTTTCAGCCTACGGCCTGGAGTTAGGAACTTCAAGTACTTTTCTGGATTGCAAAAACTAGAAGCCTCATCATTCAGGATCCCTCAGTCATACCTAAAGTAGTAGTTGCCTTCACTTGTGATCTCATTGCTCCAAGAGGTAGCCCAGGCTAATGATTGTCAGCCAGTTGTCATAGTTAAATAGGATAACTTCAGCCTCATGTTCTCAGTTTTTTAGTATGGAGACATTTTGTAAAAGTGCTTAATTTGAGTGATTAGGCCCAGGATGTAGTTCATAATTTGCAAATATCTAAAGTCATATTTTTCAGCTTCACCAAAGTACTTCTCACTCAACCTATACATTTTTATTGGTTTCTCTGCACTCATGAAAGTGTGCCCTCCTTAAGTGACAGAAATGCCTACAACTACTGTCTTGCTATAAATCTAATACCTTTTAACCAAAGAGGGAAGCTTTGTATTGTAGCAGGCAGCTTATAAAGTGGCTTTTACCAAGCTGAGCCACTTATTTGTAAGCCTCTCTATTAGGAAGCTACAGATAAGCCGTCCATGAACTCAGCAAGGTCTGAGGGCTGGAGACCAGGGTCTGCTCTTGGTGACACCAATGCAGATCTGGAACAAACTCCCTGAAGTCAATAGTTGGATGTACAAAAGTTGAAAAGCCCTCCAGCCACGCTCCCATCCACCCCAAAGTGTGGAAATTTTCTCTCTAGAGCTTCCTGTTTTTATCGAATGAAATTTTTCATTCAGAGAGAAGCAGGAACACCACTTTGTTTTCAGCACCCCTTTAATCTTGCAGCAGGATTAAAATGCTTTTGGGTTTAATGCTAATCATATGCCCCCTGATTTTAGAGTGGCCTGAAGTTCCTCTAAATTGTTCACGTAGCGTGACAAGGGTGCTTCTGAGAGGATTAGAGAATTGTGCATGTCATTTAAGGTCAAAAAGGCCTTTCCTTCATTTTAAAAATGCCAAAACCTCTCTTCTTAAAAATTCAGCTTCCCTGCAAATACATCCATACACACAACGCTGAAAATTATGATATCTTTTGTCCATTTCAGAGGCCAGCCTGTTAAGGGAAGTATCCTGCATGCAATCAGCAGTGATTACTCTGTGTTCTTCCCCGCAGAGGGGATGTCCTGAGGTACCCCCAGCCTTCAACTCGTGAGTGAAAATCCCCTGGTCTCATACCAGTGAAACATACTCTGGGCATGTGGCTGGTTTCTTACTAGACTTCTCCTTTTGCCAACTTGGATAGTGGTGTTTCTTTACCTTGTTTTCCCCCTTAGGCAAGGCCACCAGGAAGCTTGGGTTCAGAATTGTGCAAACATGGATTAAAATCTTCTTAAGGGTCAAAACATCTGTCTGAGAATCTACTGTTCATTTTGCAAAGAGCTATTTTGCTTATGTAGCCAGCTAAGTTCTTAGACACAATGGTAAAAGAAAGAGAGACTAAATCACCTTGGAGAATGAAATAATTTTCTTATAATTTGGTCATTGCTACTTTTCTACGCAATAAATTTAGCAACATTTTACAATATTTCCTTCTAACACTCTGTTACATTTAAGTGCAAATTTTCAGTTTGTGTAAGAGCGTGATACAAGACATTTGAAGGTTTGGGGTCTTTGTCAGCTGAATTGATTGGCAGCCTGAGGCAAAAATAACTCATTATAGTGAGAAATATATAGAACAGATTAATTTTTTATTGCATTCAAATGATTATGAGGTGGGAATTTTCTATGCTAGCTTAAACTCCTTCTCTCTTTTCTCCTACCTCCTCTCACCTCTCCCACACACACTTAGGTGGTTCCTGCTCATATTTGTACTGTTTCTTTATTGCACTATATATATTTTCAAATCTTAGAGTGTAAAATGTGAACAGTGAAAATAATCTTATCTATCTCAGCACTATCTTAACTGATTTCCATCTTCAAATAGTTATTCTTCTTAGGCATATTAGCTTTATTTAAAAACATTTCATTAAGTTACTTGATTTGCAAATTAGTCATTTAACATTCAAATCTTGTTTATGCCCAAATGTTCCATATAAGATCAGCCTAAAAAAACTTGACTTGGGAGAGAGGAGATAGAGAAATATAGTGAAGGTGAAAAATTAGTGACTGTTTCTCACACGAAGCAACATAAGGGCATTAAATGACATTTCCAGTGAGTCTCAGAAAATGAAGCAATTTGACATAGAGTGCATAATTAAACTGTGGAACTCAGTTGCTGCCACCAAATGCCAAATGCAAATACCCATTGCAACACTGGGCACCGCAGATAGGATAATGAGCTAACCTGAGCTTTTGTCCAGCTCAGCCTCTTACACTCACAGGTTCTTATTGTACTTCTTACCCTGCAACTAGAAAATTTAGAAATTCATCTAGCTTCAGAATATTACACAATAAGTAAATCCATGCTAATCCATGGATGGAGAGGGAATTCTTACTGTATATGCTGAAGGCATAACTCCCTCACCCCATGGGGGTAGGACTTGTATGGCTCAGGATGAGTTCTCAGCCCAAGCCTCATGGCCCATTCAGCATGTGGAACAGATGCACCGTTTTGTTTCTGAGCCCTCGAGGAGAGTGATCACATTCAGGTGGTAGATGGCTTTTTGAAAATAAGAAAACAGAATTTGAATAGACGTGACAAGCCGTGATGCACCAACATTTTGGCAGGGAAAAATGTTTCCTTTCTATGCCAGTCCTTCATTGTCCTCTCAGGTAAATACATAGACTGCCAAGGAGATCTACTGTTTGCATATACACAGAAATGTGCAAGTTTCAACACTGTGTTTCAGGGAAAACGGTAAGAATGAGGTGGTCTGGATTTAAACAGTCTAATCATGGTAAGATTTAAGCTCTGGTTTTTTTACTCTCCCTTTGAAAAAGAAAGAATACACCTGTATTGCTTGGAAAGTTGTGCCTGAAAGCTTCTGGCAACAAACATCTTGTATCATCCACTACCAGAAGCAAGCCAAAACCTTGCTGAGGGGAGAGTTGCACAGCCCTGGGACATGACTCAGCGCAGAAGCCCAGCTTGGGGCTGCTCCTCCCTGGGCTCTCTACTCCAGTGCTCTGAGGGTCAGAGGGTTCCTAATGCTGCCAGATGGCACTTTCTGGAAGAACTTGAATGCATTTAGACAGCCATTTCCTATTCTTGGGGGGCCAGCTATGAAAGGCACCTCTCAAGGCTCTGCACTGTTTTATGCCTTGTTTTTCTTCTGTTAGTTATGTGTGTCTGGATTAGCTAAACTGAGGACCTGACCTGAACTCCATTTCCATGAACTGCGTGGCCCTGACCTGAACTCCTGTTCCATATAAGATCAGCCTAAAACATGGTCAAGCTGACCTGAACTCCCCCATGGTTCTGACCCAAACTCCATGGTCAAGCTAGACTAGCAAAGATACATGGCATTTTCTGTAAAAAAAAAATGGGAAATTATGTGTCTTGGTGGCCTATTTTAAGAGAAAGAGAAGTTTAACTCTTTGAGTCCTTGTGCCCTAATGACTTAGAAATGTCAGCCTTTTCAGGGGGACCCCTCTTTTTTTGAAGTCAGATCTTCTCCTCCCTCCTAATTGCAACAGAGGTCCAAAAAAAAAAAAAAAAAGTATTGATAACTTTTTGCATGTATAGCTTATTTGAGCATGTGGTTTTTGCAAGGTTGGAAGAGCATTTCACACCTCACAGGATGAAGCACCTCTGTCACTATCGCTCCCTGTGTTGTCAGTGCCCATTTACACAGCAAATGGGCAGGATCTCCTCTTGTAGAAAAGAAGGTCAGATGGAGCAGCGTAGAGGCTCCACAGCATCACCCCAACGCTTCAGCCTTTAGGACTCCTTGAAGGATCAGTATGAATCTGTTTGGTGTGACACTGGGGAGGATATGATCCTCCTTTACAGTAACCCTAATGTTGTTTTTCTAGGCTGATGCAGTATTTCAAAATCATGCAGCTTCACATGGCAGCAGTTTGGCTCCTTTACTACTTCTGCTCAAGTTTTTGGTTTCCTCCTCTTTGCAGCTCAACAGATCAGCTGCACTTAATTTGAAATAAAGACAATGGATCTCTGAAAATTTCCACTCTTCAAGAGCAGAAGAAGGAGTCAATAAGCAGCTGCCGTGTGTACCAGCTTTCTGTGAGGGCTTTTCTCAGACTCCGCAGGGGAAATGAGATTCAGGCAGACTGTGTAATCAGTGATTCTCTCCAGCTTCTGAAAAAGGGCAAATAGACTTAAACATCCAAATTAAAAAATGCAGCTGAATGGGCCATGAAACACAGTATCTACAAAACTAGCCTACTTTGAACAGTGCTCTTTGCAGAAAATGAACGAAGAAAGAGAGAACGAAGAAAACAGAAGACAGCTGTGCAAAATAAATATTACTTTGCTTCTGTTTTAAGCATAAAATATCTCTAAGCTCATCAGGGTTTGTAATAGATGGGTATTATTTTTCGTAAATGAAAATGTCAGAAGTCCAGTGTACGGGTTTGTGAGTTTAATAGAAACAGTCTCTGTTGTAATGGTACGCTTTATATTCTAGTCACGATGCATCAGCAGTTTATTCTGGAGTTCATTCTGAGGAGGTAATGACTAGGAAAATGACAAAGAAAACTGTTACTGACCATTAGTGAGCAATCACTCTGTCATATTACCAAGATAATTTAGATAAATGTGGGGTTTAGCTGTCTCCAAGGGAGATGGGATGCTGATATCTTAGATAGTGCTGCTTTTTAAAGCTTTTCCATTTGATGAATATATATTTTCGCCTCAAAGACACAGACTAGTTCCCCATATCTTCCTGATGGAAATAGTAATAGCTCATTTCAGTGCTGTCATTTCTGCTCAGTTGTGTAGAGCATGAAGCTACATAGTTTTGAAGCAAATATGGAAAGCTCTGTTTGGAAACATAAGGTATTTAATAAATGAATGTAGAGCATACCATGTTTTTCTTCAATTGGCTTCCATTATTTTAGCAGCTGCTAATTATGCAGTGTTGATATTTAGAGAAAGAGTAACAGATTTATCTGTTCCATCTGGATAATCAGGCTTTTAGAGCATGTCCTTCTACCAGCATTGGACTTAACTCTTCCTGTTTCTTCTTTCCTCTGGAGGCCATAGCAGGTTAAATTAAAAGGTAAAGAATTTCAGTTGAGATAACTAGACAATTTTGTTCTAGTTTTTAAAAGTAGTTTCACTGCAGTCATTACTGGCATGGGGTGGCTTACAAGGAGCTGTGTTGGATCAGCTTGGTGTTAAGGTGTGGATTCATAGCACCAAGGCCAAAGACTTTTAAGATCCATCTGCCAACACAAGGCATCCTGTACAACCCTGTATAATATAGGCTATTCTGTGTCGTACATCAAATATCACATCCTTCTCCAGAATAGTTTGGCAGGAAGGTTTTGCAGCAGTCCTGAAAACAGTTATTCAGGTACAGGTACCCAGAAAAGCAATGTTTGCACATTGTACATACAGTTGAGCTATACATGCAAAGAGCAATCCTGTATACCATGTGGAAATGCTGTAAAGCTGCTTCTGCAAAAATCTCAGTTACAGTTGTACTCGCAATCTCCATATGTCCATGAACAGCCCTAAAATGGATGGGCACCTAATCATTTTGCTTGTCAGGAGCCACTCTTGTTCCACAACTTGAGCTTTCACCTTTAAATTCACTCCACATTCTTCATCATTGCCAAAGTGGTGAGATCTACCTGGAACAGAAAACATCCTGGGCCAGGACCAGAGAGAGGTGTAAATCACCCTGATTCACCTCCAAGGCCATTAACTCTCCAGGCACAGATGACAATTTCTATCTTTAACTTCAGCAATCTTTTAACTAGGGATTAAACTAAACAAAAGGAGGGTTATTATAGTCTCAAGAACTGATGTTGCAATACTTAGGATTAGATCCTGTTACTTCTGAACTTATGGTCAGTTTTTGTAGTATAGCACAATGCTTTTGCCTCAATTTAAGAGGCAACAGAATATTAGAAGGCCAAAAATAAATAAATGAATGGGATGTGGGGGAGCTCAAAGGACAAATCTTGGAGAGCACATCCAGATTAATTCAGGATGTAAACTGCCACAGGATTTTAGTGGGGCTGAGATTTTGTGGGGTCTTGACAGTTTGTTAGAACAGTCAGCAGGCCTGACTGCAGCTTGTACGCACACGCTCCCCTGAAGCAGGGTGCCTTTGCTGCCATGACTTCATTTTTGCAGAGTTAAGTCACGATTTCTCAAGCCTTGGTGTCAGCACTGCTGAGTGAGAGCAGATACAACTACCCCAACTAAACATATACTTGGCAAAATAGTGAACTCATGTTGGGTGCTTGGGTGCAAGTAATTCCTTTCTGCTGCAATCCCCTGCCCGGGGGGTGAGGGAGCAGTCTCTCTGCTTGCAGGTAGAAAGAGCCAAAGAAAGCATAATCAATAAAGGCTAAATTTTCACCATTAATGTATTTTTGATTTAATTCACTCGAGTGGTTTATTCTGTTGATTTATTTGCTCAGGGCAGAGTTTTCTGTTTTTTCAGCCTGCTTTTTAACGCAGCAGAAGTCATATTGAACATGTGATGCCACGGCTATTTCCATAGCAACAGGCTCTTCTAAATCTTGATTAGGGTTTCTTGGCAGTGCTGTTTTCTCAGTGCCTGGGTTTTGAAGGAGAATGCTTTATTCACACACAAACCTTTAGAGAAGATACATACAAAGAAAACAACTGGAAAAGGAAGATACGTTTTTTATGGGAAAGCTCTTCAGAATTTAGCTGGATGTGTTTCCAAAGGGGTTTTGAACCCACAATATTTGTGAGATAAGATTTATGCTAAATATATCACATGGTATGTGGTGCCAAAAGATGAATAAAAATATCAGCTTCAAGAGAGCACTTGTCTCTTTGCATCTAAAACACACATTTTTTTCCCCCCAAAAGGCATGTTACAACACCTTCTTTCTTTCTCTCTCTCTTTACAACACATTTTTCTCAGTATGCAGGTTCCTCTTTCAAGTCAAATGTGTTTTCACCAAGAATGTCTGGTCTTTACCCAGGGACCATAGGGAGGTTATGCTTCTGAATCCACTCAACAGGTACTCATTTCTGTTTGTGTTCTTTTTTCCCCTAATAGATCTTTACTTTTCTGAACTTTTTGGTGTCTGTGTGTTTAATTCACTGAAAGCGCAGTTCCCAGAGGGGAAAGGAAAAGGATATATACTTGTTATGCAGCCAAAAAACTTGGAGCAAAGATGCTGATGAACTCTAATCTCTCTAATACTATGTAAAGGTTTCAGGAGTTTTCTGATTAATCTGAATCAATACAAAGAAATAACAAGAATAATGAAGCCCCAACATACTTTCTGCAAACAGTAGCATAAAGGCCAGCAATGGTTTAATTTGGTAATCTTATCTAAGCAATTTTTTGTATTTATCCTAGCTACTAAATTAATATGAGCACTGTGGTCCTCTGTCCTCCAATCAGTTCTATACTGGCAGAGCAGAATCATGGAGCTGGGTCAGTTATGAAATAGCAATTTCAACTCCTTTGCCAGGCCAAAGAATGCAGGTCACAGAAAGTCTCTGTTTTTTCAGTCTGATCATCAGTGAAAATGTTCAAGCCTTTGGACAAAACATATAGAAATGTATAGAAATGTGTCTTCCAGACAGACCCAAGCAGGACAGCAACTACCACTGACCCACTACTGCACTGTAAGATATTTGTCAGTTTGTCACTTTTTCAAATAATTTCTTACATTTGTGTTTAATTATTGTAAAGTGTGTAAAAGTGTATTTATTGTTCAATACTTTCTCTCATGAGTGGTGACAGTAGCCTACAGATAGCACTTTCACCAGCACCCAGTAGCTAGAGAGCAGTAAAATCAAAGGGCAAGCTTGGAATAAGGCATCCTGGCTCTATCATTCCAGCCTCTAAAAATTTGCACCTCAGACACTTTTTGAGACAGACTGTATATTTAATATCTGTCAATGGATTTCTCTTCCTGCAATTTATCTCCTTGGACCTATGGAAACAACACTTACAAGTCACAATACTGCAGCAAGGAGTAACACAGTTTTACTGTACACCACAGGAAAACCAACCTCATTTGGTTTGGTTTGCTTTGAGCCTATGATTATTTTTCACCTGAAGTGTCCATTTACTCTTTCCCCACTGTTACATTCACCCTGTCCAGGTCACTCATGCTTCTCTAAAGTACCCTTTTCATTTATTGCTACTCCAAGTATCCTAGCATACTTAATTAGTGCTTAAATGGAAGCTGCACTATACTGATAAGCATCCTACTCCCTTTCTCCAAACTTATTCCAGTATGTCCCCTGTGGGTTGGACTCTGAGGACCAGAACTATATAAATAAGTCAAGGTGTGAATGCACCATGGATTTATACAGAAGCAAAACCATGTTCTCTGATGTGTTTTCTGTTCCTTTACTATAACCCCTCATTCAGTGCATTTGTTTGACTGCTATTGAACTTTGAGCCGACAGTTTCATGGGACAATTTTAGCCCAAGGTTTTGCTCAAGTCCATTTAAACTTTTTTTCATTGTGCTTTACAATTGTTTACATAGAACCATAGAATTGTCTAGGTTGGAAGGGACCTTTAAAACCATCTACTCCAACCATCAACCTAACACTGATAGAAAATAGCTCATCACTAAACCATGTCACTAAGCACCATGTCAACCCTTCTTTTGAATACTTTGAATGGTGCCCCAACCACCTCTCTGGGCAGCCCATTCCAAGGCTAAATAACCCTTTCAGTGTAAAAATTTTTCCTGATATCCAATATGAACCTCCCTTTGTGCAACTTGAGTCCATTTCCTCTTGTCCTATCGCCTGTGACTTGGGAGAAGAGACCGACCCCTGCCTCTCTACAACCTCCTTTCAGGTAGTTGTAGAAAGCGATGAAGTCTCCCCTCAGCCTCCATTTCTCCAGGCTGAACAACCCCATCTCTCTCAGCCTCTCCTCATAAGACTTACTCTCCAGACCCTTCACCAGCTTTGTTGCCCTTCTCTGAACATGCTTCAGCACCTCAATGTCTTTTTTGTGGTAAAGGGCCCAAAAGTGGACACAGTACTTGAGATGGGGCCTCATCAGTGCTGAGCAGAAGGAGACAAGCACCTCCCAAGTCCTACTCACCACGCTGTTCCTGATACAGGCCAGGATGCTGTTGGCCTTCTTGGCCACCTGGGCACATTGTCAGCTCATGTTCAGCCAACAGTCAACCAATGTCCCCAGGCCCTTTTCTGCCAGGCTGTTCTCCAGCCACTCTTCCCCAAGCCTGTAGCACTGCATGGGGTTGTTGTGACCCAAGTGCAGGACCCAGTACTTGGCCTTATTGAACCCCATCCCACCTGAACTCAGCCCATCGATCCAGACTGTCCAGACCCCTCTGCAAAGCCTTTCTACCCTCAAGCAGATCCCATTCCCACTCAACTGGTGTCATCAACTTAATTTCCTACAGTTTTACCCATTCCCTCAGCATTTACAGGTTCTTATGCTGCTCTTAACAATCAGCCCTTGTCTTTTTCTCCCTGAATAACTTTGTGTCACCAGCTGGCCATGTCACCTCACTGCTAACCCCTTCACCAGATTGTTTATGACTATACTGCACCATTCAGGCCCCACTGTCAAATAACTTTTGGATATCAAAATACACAGCATCATATATGTTGATGTCTAGATGTAGTGATGTTGGCTGGAAATCATCTGGTCTAAGCAAGTTGCCTGGATTGTCTATATTTGCTCCATAACTTTTCCCACTGACCCACTATGATGTTTCTTCCACATATATTTTGTACTAGATGTCTCTACTAGAGTCTGATGCTTCATAACCAGCCCGTAGAGTGCAGGCTATATGGGGTACATGCTGTACAGGAGTGCTGAAGGTAAAATAACCTGAGCATTACAAGGGCTCTTGCTTCACATCTCACATCTGAAAGTCATTCTAACACTTGTTCTTTTATGCATGATACAGATTCACTCCCTAACATACACTTGCTCTTTGTTAATAATTTGATATGTTACTTAATGAATACAGTACCTATCACGTTGAAAAAAACCCAAACCAAAACAAACCAAAAAAACCAAAACAGTGTGAGGAAAATGGTACAAATCCTCCTGTCCTCCTTCACACAGGGCAGGAAAGGGTCCAAACAATGCAGCATGTCTGCTGATATGCCACACAAATGCATCATTTTGACAGAACACTGGTGGAATGGTGTCACGGTTTAGCCTCGGCGGCAACAAAAGCGCCATGTGGCAGTCCCTTGGCTCCACCCCCTAGCGGTGTGGAGAGGATAAGAAAGAAAAGGCAGACTCGTGGGTTGAGATAAAAACTGTTCACCAGAGCAGCAGGTATTGCAGGGAAACAGTAACACAGATGGAGGAAACAAACATGAGTACAATACCGACCGCACCCCGCGCCACACCGCCCTGACCCGACCGCCACCAACGCTGCTGAGATGCACCCTGGCGCCGCCCGCCCATATATACGCCTATGCCGTGACGTTGCCACGCCCACTTCCAGTTGTAGCCCCTCCCCGGCTGACTCCCTGCTGCCCCGGGGCCTGGCACACATGGGGTGGAACAGCTGTGCCGGATAGAGACAGGGGAGACTCAACCCCGTCCCTGCTGGAAACCAGGACAGATGGAAAAAGCATTCAAAAGCTATGAGGAGCCAAAGTGAAGGTTAGCAGTGCTTTGCTGAGAGCATGTCAGTGGTTGTCTCCTGGCTGAGATCCACCAGGCTGAACCCCACCAACTGCTGGGACATTGTCACATATGTCCCATACGTCCCATGGACCCCGGGACCACACAGTGGATGTCTTACTCCCAGTGTGGAGACCTCTTCCACAGTCTTGTTGCCCGCTGTGCCTCTGACCCCAAACATCTTAACTTTCCAAAAAAACATGGAATAAAAAATCAGCTTTCTGTCACAGTTGTCTAACGTTTTCTGGTCAGCTGCTTGAGGACACCATTACATGCCAACCACTTTCTTAGCAGAGATTTCAGTATACCATAGCGACTGGTTATATGCTTGGGTTACTCTACTGGGGGATAGAAAATCTACTCAAGAGATATGAAGTGAAAGGATCTGTGGGAAGTAAATGAGTTCCCATTCTTGCTGGATCACACATAAGATAAGGTCACAGCAAGACAAAATAGGGGCACTTTCAGATAAAATATATGTAATAATATCAGCAAAGGGTTTATTTGATTAAAGATAACTTCTAGAGGAATTAAGTGATGTTATGAAAGTGATTTCCAAATATAGTTGCAAGATAACCTTTACTGCACTGCCTTTATGGTTATCAATTAAAATACATATCCTCATGAAATTTAATCTGTCAGTTATAATAGCTTTGTAAATCTTAATGTTCTTTCATGTATAGTTCAAGAGGTAAATTCATGGCATAAAAATAGGACATATTATTTCCTCCAAGGAAGTATCTGGTAGTCCACAGGCATACCAGGTATAAATAAATGTAAGCTCTTACCCATACTACACACATATATGTGTACATATACATGAAGGTAAATTATTCAAAACATTTAATTTCTTTTAAACATGCTGCTTCTGTGGTGCTCTGTGTTTTAATTCCTTTATTTGGGGGAATGTGACTTCAACATTGATCACATTTTCCTTCAGCCACCGCCAATAAAAATGAAATAATTCAGCACAAACTAGACAGACATGGATTCCTAATGCCTAGTCCACTGGAAACAAGACAGATAAATGAATAAAGAAACAGAAGTCATTATTTGCTTAGGCTTACTCCCAGGCAGCAGAGTCCTGAGCAAGCCAAGTGATTATTTTGGCAGTATGGTTTTGGCCTCTAATTTCCTTTTGCCTACCAAAGGCATTTCGGCCTTTAGGGGCTATGCGTGGCTTCCTAGCCCCACGTGCTTCAGATCAGGCTGGCCTACATCTACTTTTGTCCACCAGAGTTGCTTTTGTCCACCTACTGTGTCCACCAACAGGAGGGTAGGGTGACATGGTGGTATGCTCCTGCACTGCCTTCATAGTCTCCCTGTCTCTCACTATCCCAAGGAATTACGATCAATTTTCCAAAGCTAACAAAGGTCCTAAAAATGACCTCACTGGCAAGACTTCAAGAAAATTCAGTATACTACAGAAAATATGCTGGGTCAGGCAGACACAATGTAGCACGCCTAGCTGTATTGCTTTTCTCTCCAATAGATTCCTTTTATTATTGTATTATGATAACCTGAATAGAACTACACATTCTCTTTACACTTAGCAACCCCATGCATTTAATTAATTTTGCCTCCAAAATACTGGTGGGGACATTCATTCTCCAAGAGCTGTGTCATGGACATGCCATAGCCTTGATTTAAGCAATATATATTATTCAAGCATAATCAAACTTGGTTTAGGTTTGGTGAGCTGCTGAACATCATAACCATAAATTGTACGTGAGCATTTCTCCAAAATAATGCAGATTCCACAGGTAACTGCTGCCACTGTTATTATAGAGCATTTTATACTCATACAACCTTAGCAGATTTATTATTAAGTTTTCTACCCTCAAATCTCCTCAGTCTCTTGTAGGTGACAGGTATAAACCGCAAAGACTGACCCTTCACAAATGTCAAGCAAATATAAAACAATTGCAGTGCCTTGTACAAACACATCAGTCACTCATCTCTCAGCACATCAGTCACTCGCCTCCCAGGGCTGCAAGACTTCGATCTGAGTCATTGCAGCCTTTCTTTGTTTTGTTCTCTGTGTCTTGGTCTGCTTCAAGATTGTGTTAAGCCCCAAGCGAGGGTGCTGCTGCTTGACCAAAAATCAGTTCTTTCTCTTCCAAAGGGAAAAGATTATTTGGCTTTAGTACAGTTATCCTGCTTCCCTCAGAAGGTATCCTTGTGCAGCCCAACATACCTTGGTTAGGCAATTGGGAACAAAGAGGGTATATTTTTTTTTACATTTTGCTTGCTAACCTCAGATCTCAGGTACTTTCTTCAGGTGTCTAGTTTTCAGTGCATTCCCTCACATTTTAAAAACTTCCTTTGTAATAAAACAACATCTCAGCAAATTATGTCTAGCCTCTGCTTTTATAGGATACCCCAATTCAGCAAAATGTTCAGAACAAAGTATCTTTTTAGCCAAAAAGCTTGTCCTCTTCAGTCTGGCAGAAATGGGAAGAGTTGATGGCACACATTTTAGAATAAAATGGGACACAAATCCATCCCTTTAGTGGTGTGTTTGACTCTTAGATCCTAATCTCTCAGATGACATTGATTACTCTGAATCCAGCAGCTTAGTATCAATCTTTCTGACATCCTGGGGTCTCCTTAGATAGAGATCTCGGTCCTTTAATTTATTAGACTGACATTTTGTTCTGCTATTAAACAAAAAGAAAAGGAAAAGTTGAATGCCAAGGTTCATCAGAATAGTTATTTCTGATTCAGCCATTAACTAGCTGGAGCATAAATATGGTTGTTTGATGTAGGAGTAAGACATTGCTTTTAGCTTTGCATTTAGGGAACAGATCATTCACTTCCCAATGCATTTAATTTTACCATAGGGAAAAATTTAATGTGACTTATGAATAAAATCATTATAATCATGATTATTGAGAAAGATGAGAAGAAAGTTTGCCAGGAACCGAGCAATTTCTGTTCTTTGGCTTCATATTCTATTTAATGAATAATGATGTAATTTGGAAAACAAATTAAGACTAAGATTAGCCTTGCTAAAGACAAGACAAGAACTGCTATTAGGCAACATTTGCTCTCAGGTTGTTAAAAATAATGTCCCATATGTTTCAGCATTTCCAGTTTTGCTGATGTAAATATTTTTCTTTTTACATAGCTGATTTAAACCATATGTCCTAGCAATCCAAAAAGACACGTCCCTCATGCAGATAGCCAGATCCTACCATCATGTCAAGGCTGATTAAGACCAAGTCTATATTGAAGTGTTACACTGTTGGCCATGAGAATCATAAGATGTGATTTTTCCTGCTCCTTGAGGACCCAAAGCTGATTATTGTCATAGGCAGGGCTTCACCTTGACTTGGGCTTTTCCGCACCATGTCAGTGGGTGTGTGCCCACATTACCACCACGGTTCTGATCAGGGCAGCACTCTTTACTCAAACCATATTATCATGCAGTATAATCTGAGAGACTACAAAGTATCTCCCTTTTGGGTGAAGCCAAGCAGGAGCTGGGCTCTGCAGACACACCTCAGGTGCTTCTGTCAGGTCTGGGTGTTTGGAGGTGGCCCAAAGCACCCCCAGCTGCAGGCACCATCAACTTCTGGCCCTCTGCATCAACTGCCTTACTCATCAGCTCTGCCCTGACTGTGTCACTCTTCCTGCCAACACAGACAGTGGTTATCCATTTGTTCCTCATGTCAGGAAAAATGATGTTAGATGAGCAACTGACAGATCTGTTTGAGATGTGGCTGGTAACTGATGAGTGTCAGATGACTGACAGATCAGGCTATTGTAAGGGCAGAAAGGGGCTGCTGTCCTCACTGTTGTATGACTAGATATTGCAAAGGAGAAAGATCCTCCCTGTCTTTAATATCTGTACTACGCAGTCACAACACCTGCAACAGGTGGAAGAAACGGGCAAATATTTCAAAAATAAAGCCAAGATCTGTTTCTATCTTCAAGTGCTGGCAACAAGAACACTTTGTAATGATCTCTTCCTGTAAGTTATTATTCTCCTTATTTAAAAAAGGCCTGATTTTAAATCTGTTCAGTTTGCTGAGATTCAGCTGCTCACCTTTGCATCCTTGTAGCAGCCAGCTAGCACTGGATTGCTGCAGAGCCACCTTGGTGAGGGTGCCCCATCCATGTCCAACTTCTGCCCCATCCAGCTCTTCTCCACGGCTCCCAGACATGTCTATACAGCTTACACATGGGCCATCACTGTACCCCTGGCCTTTGCCAATCCCTGCCACATGAAACACATAAAGTTTTGGGGGAGAAAGGAAGTAGTCTGAGGACTGGGCTCTTCTCCCTGAGCACCACAGCAAGACCAAAGGCAGCACATTATCTCTGTAGCTGACTAGACTAAAACCCCTGCCGGGTCACCAGTGGGGCATCTTCGTGGCATCATCTAGCTAGACACCCAGAGCAAAGAAATGCATGTAGTGGAGAAAGTGGTTTTCCAGGCACTAACACCATGCTCTGAGACATGACCCATACAGACCCATCTCTCAACCCTGGAGCTGGGGACCTCCTGTGTGAGAAGCTGCTACCTAAAGCATGAATAACCCCTCAGTGTTGGTGCCCATACATATTTCTAATGTAAAGCAGATACCAGCTGTGTATTTAAGAAGTTAAAAAGAAAAAAGAAAGCACAAGAAGTTAGGGAATTGTGTGTCATACTGCTTTTGAAAAAGTGTATCAAATTTGGCATTTTCTCCAACTAGGTGACTTTTGGATGGGGGGTGTGTGGGGGAGAGGTAGTGGAGGGAGGGTGTCTTTCCTCTGCTTTCTCTTTCAAAAAATTTGTATCCAGATAAGGTAGAATTTAATAATCTCACCCAGGACAATTACTTGGATTCTAATAAAAAATGTAAATATAGTAAAGATTAAAATCTTCCTGTCAATAAAGAACTTGAATCTTTAAAAGTTCACACTAAACCAGTGGGAATGTCTCCTGACAAAGGCCCTTGAGTTCAGCAGGATGCTGTGATTGTGGCTTTGCAGAGGAAGTCTGTCCAAGAAACAAACTACTGTTCTGCTGTTCCCCCCTCCATCCTCCTGGCCACACAATGATGACAATTAGCTGAAGGGCTTGCAAGTCTTTCACTGCTTGTGTGCCCTCATTTCAGTTCTGTGGGCACTTCTGGCAGTGTAACGCTTCACTAACACTAAGTGGTAGCATATAAATGGGTGAGAAACAAATGGAGGAATATTATTAGCCCATATGAAAGTGCATCAGTCATGTTAAGATAGTTTCAAAGTAATGGCTATTGTCATTTTAATTAGAAGGAAAAGCATACCATTATTAGTATCCAGCAGGAAACTGTAAATAGTTCATCACCAGGAATATGCTATGCCTATTGATTCTGTATAATATCACTGAATGAAGTTGTAACTCTGAACTGTTTTAACAAGCCATAACCCCATTTTGCTAACATATTTATTTTCAAGAGGTGGTTGAAATCCTTGGGAGAACGTTGGCTATTTTATTTTCTCTAGTTCATTTGTATGTTACAAAAGATAAATCCTGTTTGCAGGATGATGCCAATCGCTGGACAAGGGCTCTGCGAAACCACCTGGTACATGGCATCTATTTCAGCTCTTATATTTCCCTGGCACATTCAGAGTGAAAGCTTTACAAAATACAAAGCTCAAAGGTCTCCACGTCCAGTAGCTGCTGTTTGATTTCCATAGCCTACATGTTGCTCATGTAGCTGAGCAACAAGGCTCTTCCGTGAAAACAAGCTGCTTCCCAAATTCAGTGCAACAGTAGTACCACTTAGCTGCTAGCAAGGCTGAAGCTGTGCAGTGTCACTGGGATCAATGAATTGCCTTTTTAGGAATGGTTGTATTTTAGTAGATGGTAAAGAAGCTATTTAAGGAGAAATTTGTCAGAGAAATGCACCAGAATTTTATTGTGATGATGTCTGGCTTTGGGGGAGCCACACAGTTAAATCACCAAACAGATGAGAATCTCTGCTGACTGTAAATGTGAAGTGGTGAGGTGCAATCAATAGGTCGGTGCTTATCTCCCTCCTTTCTTGGCTTTAACTAAAGTACCTGCTTCTCTGCTGAAGAAAACAGCAAAGGACTATAAGTACTGCTAGTAGTAACATATAATTGACACTTTTCATCTTTAAGGTGTTTGCAAAGATTAATTCAATAATCTTCAGAACTTCCCATCATGCAGAGCCAAACTCATTGCAAATGTTTTCTAGACATTAAAGGCAGAATTTTCCTGTGTTTTGGAAAGATTTCAGGGTCTCTGCAAGCAGCTCAGACAGATTTTTAGAAAGGACTCTTAAGACGGGAGATTTCTTTGTACACACAAGCTCCAGTTTGATCTTGTGAACTGTCTGGGTCCTTAGGAATGACTTTCAGGACCCCCAAAGACAAGGCAAGCAATTGCATGGTGGTGGTCAGCAAGGTTTGGTGCTCTCCTCTGCATCGATTCAAGACCAAGACATCTCTCAGAAGACTGCTTTCTAAGGTATTTATCACTAGGGAAGGAGTGACAGCAGGAAGCACATTTCTTACAGATATTTTTTTTAAACATTTACGTTTCCTGCCATCCACACAGGGATAGAGAGAGAACCATGCATTCACCTATTGACCCATAAACCATTTTGTTTGGATTTTTGTCTCAGTGAATCCTCAAGTATTTTAAAAAGCAAGGAGGACAAAAGCACCTTTCACAAGGATAATTATCTAACACACCTGCATCAGAAGAAGGCCTCATATTTGATTGCTTTAAAGAAGAAAAAGAATCCAATGGTGAGCAATAGAATTATAAACCTATTATTCGGGATCACTCCATGACAATAAATCAATGACTGCATCCCTTAGTTCCATTTTCAGCCTCTGTAAACTTCTTGGTACCCCTTAATTGGTTTGATTCTCTTATTGATTTTTACAGCTTGCAAGGGTCAGCAAGGTTACAGAGAACCTGTCTCTCTTCTTAGCCCACACTGTGTTGCCACCCACTGTATAATAAGCCTTGTGCTACCTTTTAAAATGCTAACTTATTCTCTTTCAGTATTTGAAACAAAGCACCAAAAATCTACATTACATATATAAGGAGCTTATTGTCTGTAAAATGCTAGATTTTCACATAGTTTTGAATACAGTAAAATATTGCAGAACCTTAGTACAGGGATTTAAACACAACTGAGTTTACTTACATATTTCAATGTTTATGTGTGAAAGAGAAGCAAAGAAAAGAGAAAAAAGACAGACATCCACAAACAAACAAAGTAAAAAGGAGCAATTGTTCAGAACTCAGTTCCCTGAATTTCTGCTCACAGTAGATGTATGATGGTGTCCCTCCCCTCCATAATTGCCATCACCTGCAAGGGTTGCTAATAGACGTTATAAGGGTCTCTCAACTATAGAGGTGCTAATAGATGCCATTCTAATGCTGCCCATCATAACAAATTATAATAATCTACAGCATGTCCATTAGAGTTAGGAACAAAGCAGAGATTAGTAATTGAACTAGTGCAGTGGCAATTAAAACACTTGTGGTTAGCAGCTGCTTCTAAATTGCTAGAAATGGGTATTTACATAAACAAGGGCTTTCCTTTCCTGAAAGGGGTTTGTGTGTCACATAGGCTTTGCTGGTCTCTTTTTAGGTTTCTGGGCATCCAGCAGCAAATGGAAAAGTTCAGCTGCATGATCATATTTACTCCTACTTCCTGTAAAGA
The DNA here is from genome assembly GCA_013400375.1 of Thinocorus orbignyianus. Lineage (NCBI taxonomy): Eukaryota > Metazoa > Chordata > Aves > Ciconiiformes > Thinocoridae > Thinocorus > Thinocorus orbignyianus. The sequence goes on along the minus strand of VXBW01004067.1, from coordinate 473,275 downwards.
GCTGCCTTATGGAATTTGTATGACTGAGTAACATAGTAATTTTATTACTCTGAGGAATAAACTACATTCTTAACTTGTAATCAAAATGCAGACATTTAGTTTCTCATACTCTTTTTGAAAGGACTTCCTTAGGTATTTTGAGATTCCATCTATGGCTGACTTCTAAAGAAGTCTGTTTGCTCTTTAAACCTTCAGGGTAATTTCTTTTGTTTGGAGGATAGGATTTAGGACATGTCTCAATTCCCCCTCTATGGAATTGCTTTCTGTCCCTGAGGGTACACAGAGGGGTAGCCTTGCGAGCTAAGGGTATATCACTAGCAGGTTTTCCCTTCTGATTTTTCTAGGTATTTTCCAAACATAAATAAGACAAAATTAATAGGGACAAGATATTATTTTAACTCAGTTATGTTTGTATCTATTACTAATCAACCAAGTTCATCTTTGCTTGCAGAACCAGTACTCTCAAGAGAGATTTCAGAAGCAAGTGGCCCAGGGGCAGCCTGGGCTGAGATGTGGCAGAGCCAGGGTTGCCTGTCGGTGCAAGGCACCAGGAAATGGGTGGAAAGGTGGGAAGGAGAAGGGTGATGCTGGCTGTGAAGGACAGGATGTTTCAGCCCTCAGGTAGCAGTGGGAAGGTGTGATGGCAGGACAGGTATATTTGAGAGGCACAACAGAGGCACACGTACCCCACACGAGACAGGCAGACAAGGGAGGTTGGTATAAGGTCCTCCTATATAAAATAAGTAAGTTTCTATGGTCAATGCTTCTAAGGAGACAGAAACAGCTTCAGGCAGAGAATCTATTTCAAAGACTATTTAAATACAGTTAGCAAAGATGCTTGCTGACTTCGTGTCTCTAATGGATGCAACAACCTGGGAAGAAGGGGACATTTCTACGAAAAGCAAACATAGTATTAGAGAATACTAGTCCACTTTATAAAGTGAACCCTCCTTTACCCTCTCTGCATAGAGAATGTTCTCCTAACATACATCCCAGGTAGAAAGACTTTGCTAGTGCACTGTTACAGACTGAAAGAGAAATATCATCCAGAAACTTCTTGACAACAAGCAATTTTCAATATCTGCTGACAAGATGATGGACTAATAATCTAGCTTTATATTTTTTTCTGTAAGGAAATTCTATGCAGAAGGCAAAAAGAGAACTTTTATAAAAGAGAAAAACAGAAAAGCTATTTTATCTCTGGGAACTGAAAACTTTCAATTAAGTTATCAGATAAAACAATGTGGAACAGTAATTTATTAGAAATGTTTTTTGTTCCCTTTTGTAGACCACTGACTGTGACTTGACTGCTATCTGTAAGCATCTGGAGGGGATGGAGATTTCTCACAAACCAAGGTTCATTTTTTCAGAAAACAAAGATATTTAGTCAAAATGTCATTTACAGACGATATAATCTAATAGCAAGAAATTAAAACTGGACAATATCAACTTGATTAGGTATGTATCATTCATGGTATGTGGCAATGATTCAAATTAATGCATTGAGAAGGTAGTGATGTCTTCATTATCTGAGATCTTAAGGCTGCATATTTTTCTAAAAATATTCTCTTGGATTAAAGTTTGCAGCTATATTATGCAGGTAGTCATAAGCAAAGGAAGATAAATGTCCCTTTCTCCCTTTAAAACACGTAATTAGTAATCTGCCATCTAGTCAGAAATATCAATTTGTTGAAAAATTCTTCACAGTGTTGGGGTTTCTGACACACACCTTTCATTCATTCTAATTCCCTTGTACAACTTTGCAAAGCCTCAACTAATAATTTTTCTTGAAACACTGATCTTTTGAGCCACACACCATTTCAGTTTGATCTCTCTCTGAGAGCTTTCTACTGTTGCCCACTCAGAGAGTTGTAGCAGCACCATTTTCCTGTTGCAGGCACAGTCCTTGTTCACTCTTCACAGTTTATGCTCGAAGGAGTCAACTGTGCTGTGATCCTTTTCTTTGTTTGTTTGGTTTTTCCCCCTTTTTTCTATTACGTGATATACCAGACTTATGTGATAAAGTGTCAAAGTCACTATTCTGTGCTTTCTAGTTCGTCTTACATCCTTCTGTTCCTTATCATTGATTAATGATTCTCATAGACTTCTGCCTTTGACTTCTTTTTTCACCATTTTTCATATTTTAGGATTCATGCAGATGTGTGTGATAAAAACTCATCAATGTCACCATTGTTCTATGTCTGTTTCTTTCCCAAATTCCATTCTATTTGGCTGGATCTCTGTTTGCCCCTTTCAGAGATGAGGTACTCGGACTGCCTCTCACTGATGCCCTGCTTCATGTTGGTTCTTATTTGTGTAGCCAAAAAATCTAAAATCTAGCTTTTTGGGTTCTGGGGGATTGTTCGCTTTGTTTGCAGGATGTGTCATGATTTGAAGGTGCAGTGATATCTCATTACAGCTGACGCAGCACAAAGTTTGGAAATTTTCAGTGGAAAAAAATTCTAAATAACTGTCTTTTTTATTTACTGAGTGCACAAATCCTAACTGCATTTATATCCTGCTGACCTACTGGTGTGTATCGTTTCCTCAGACAGTGTTGAGGAGGCTGCCAAGGCATCTCTCACACCTTACAGTTCACCATGTGGTACCTGTACGTTGGTCACTGGTAACTGATGGCAGCTGCTTTTCTAACTGGCTTTGCTTGCCGCATCTTCCAACCCTACAGTTTTCTCTGTCTTTTTCCTTCCTTCTCTGGATGGCAGCTAAAATTCTCTTTGTCTGAGAAGAGGGATGGTCTCCTCTGCTGTGTGACTTGCCTATTACCAGTTTTCTCATTCAGACCTATTTTGTTTCCCCACCATAGTATCAGCTTTCACTGTGCTTGCTGCGCTGGTGTTACCTGCCACTTGGCAAGATCTGCATCACCAGGTGACACAAATTTGCTTGAGGAACCAGCCACACCAGGGTACAGGCTTCCACCTATCAGTCCCAGTGCCTTGACAGTTTGTATCACCCGGGTTTCTTCACAAAAATTATTAAAGACGTTGAATTCCCATAGGATTAGAGTAAAGGTCCTTTTACAGGTTGAAAGCTGAGTGTGGAGCAAGTGGTGGTATTTAACAATCACTTTTCAGGATGGGGAGAAGTCAGCAGTGTGGACCAGCCCTGGGACGTTTTGTTCAATGCCTTCAACAATCAGAGTGAAATCTCCAGATCTGCAGATGGACAAAGCTTTACTGGATAGTGACATACAATCTAAACCATGCCACGTGCTGGGGAATGGAACTGGAAGGCCCGACAAAGGAAGGAGATCTTTGATCTTGAAGTGCTCTGAAGTCATTGACTCAGTGCACAGCAGCACACAAGAAAACCAACAAAATGTTGCACATCAACAGGAAAAATACTGAGAATGAGATGAGAACCAGATGGAGGTTTGGTGTTATGTGTTTTGCATGTTGGCACACCCATAAATTCAGCAGCATGTGCAGTTCTGGAGTGCACATCTCAGGAGAAACATGCAGCAGGGGAAGAGGCAGGCCAGGGGCCACAGGGGTGGGATAGCTGCCCTACAAGGAGAGGTGAGAACACCACCACTCTTCAAATGGGGCACTGGAGGAAAGCCCTCATGAGGCAACTGTAATTCCCGCACTGAGGACGTGTTAGACATTTACAAGATTGTGAAGGTCATGATAAAAATGAATGCAGACTTGTTATTCACAAAATCCCACAATACAAGAACTGTGGGACTTCATGAAATGAGTAGGACATGAGTTTAAAACAGAGGAAAGCAACTGCTTCCTTACACAGCAGGAACCTGCTGCTATGGGAGGTTTCAGAGGCAGTGTCAAGAGATTCAAAAGTGCTTACACCAATTTTTGGACACGTCCATGAGGAGTTCTTAAAAGGCTTAGGCTGGAATAGCCCTAACATCCCTGGTCCAACAGCCAGGATGGACTGCAGAATGCGTGCTCCTCAGACAGCAGCTCTGGCTGATGCTGGCAGACACAGAGAGCTGGTTGTCTGGCTGTGTCCCCGCAGGACGTCTATTCTGTCCCAATACACGCATGTCTCTAACAGGGCAGTTGCAGCCACTAGAGCAGCCAGGTCCTTCTCATCCCATCCGCCTGCAGTTCCGACCTCCTCATCACCCTGTGCCAGACAAGGTAGACCCATTTGTAAAGTGAGAGAAAACGTAGCTCATTTTCCATGTGATCTGCATGCACTAATATACCCTGGCAAACAGAAGATAGATGCTCATGTCTGTCTGTTTTGAATTTCTGTTACCTAGAGAGATATGACAGCAAACTCTTTTTTTCACACAACCAGGTCCTACCTGGCACAGACAGAGCATGGTCGTATCTAGCAGACGTTATGGATTCAACCTAATTCTTGCTGAGCAACTTCAGTATCTCTCCACTGTACTTCTCCAAGCCCCAAGACATTGATTAGTATCTCCTATAATGAAGAATTAACAGTAAAAAAACTTCCTGTAAGGCTGATGTTCCAGTTTCTGTGATGCTAAAGTGCAGCTGACTCTGTTTAAAAAACAGAATAAAGAAAATAGTGAAAGATTTTGTTTGGTTTTTATCACTTTAAGGAATAGGAACATTAAAGAATAGCAAAGTGAATCACCAGGTCGAAAGCACTGCTGTCATAATTCAGTCAATGCTATTTTCATTCACGATATTTCTGGTAAGAATGCACTTAATGTGATGCTGCAGGGGTGACATAGGTGTTCTTCATAACTTTGAAAGTCCTGTCCTGCACTGCTTGGAAGAGGATCAGGTACCTTACTGGATGGATGGATTCAGGAACCTCACCAGCGTCAGGACGCGTCTCAGGAAGCAGCCGACCCAAAGTAATGTACCAAAGCCTGTCAGAGACCATGCTGGAAGAATGATAAAGGATTTCTTCCTCTTTTTCTTAAGACTCCAGGGAAAGCATTCTGAGCCCAGACAGCTAAGGGAAAAGAAATGAACTCCCATAATAAAGCTCATGGTTTTAGTGTTTAAGCACCTGTGGCTTCACGAAGGAAAATTTCAACACCATTTTAACTCTCAGATGTTCTAGACTTTCTCTTATGTCCCAAAATGTATATTCTTCTTGGAAATACCTGTTTGTTTATATGCTGCCATAGACCAGCTGTGATATATAGCTGTTGCTGTTGTTTTACACCAAATACCAATCAAGAAAATTGTCATTCATAGGACTCTGAGGAATAACTGCTTCCCATATTGGAAGACAGACTGGACTAATTGTAACTTGTTTTATTCTCTGTTTCTGTCATTGCAGCTGAATATCAGAGAGAGATCTGAAATTCAGGATTGAACAGTGCCCTAAAAATTCAAAGAATGAAAAAAACCCCACAAACAGACCCCAAAAAAGAAAAGCCAAAATACAAAATCATTGGCATTGCTTCTGCTTAAAGCCAGGCCGGCTGCCAGTTCCTAGAGACAAGGAGATTAAGAGCTGAGAGAATTACTGAGTTCAAAGGTAGAACACAGCCGCGAAACACTGAGCCCAATTCACTGCCTGTGGGTAAGTCCCGTGTGAAAAACAGGGAGTCAAACAGCTTCTAGAAGAGACTTTAAGTATTTGACTGTATAAAACTGTGGTTTCTGCCTGAACGTTTCTGTGCTTGGCACAGTGTACTGCAGTAACTGTTCCCAGGCTTAGAGACAGCATGAAATACCCTGTGTTTCCTTCCAATGAAAAGGGATGTTCATAACAAAAGCAACGTCACCACCTGATTCAAAGCACTGAACTGCTTACTCTGCCCAAAGTTGCCCCTTAAATATTTTTTTTAATTATTAGTTCTAACTTTGGCCTGGATAAGACAGCACGTTTCTGCACTACATGGGAAAGTCAGTGTTTTCACTGATGCCATTTCACTTACCCTTTTTGCCCCTCCCTTCCCCCTGCAATGGTCCAACCTCCCCATTCCTGGTTGTCCCCTTTCTCCTTTCTGAGCAAGCATTATACAGCTCACTCTCACCAGATTTGGACCTTTTCTCTCTGATGCCAGGTACCTCTACTCCAGTACAGACTACCTGAACTGTGACATGAGCCTCTTGCTCAGTCAGAGATGCTCTGATGGCAGAGCTGGCCCATGTGGAGGAGGCATTCACATTTCCCTTTTGGGTGTGATCCCAGCTGACCCGATATGCCTGGGTTTTGAGGACATGCTTCTACCAGAGGAAGACTTGGAAATAAAGTGTAATGATCACCCTCTCAGCTCCAGTAAGTATGCCAGTAGGCAACCCATGAAGAGAGGCAAGGCTGACCACAGGAAGATCACAGAGGAGGACTGAAGTGCTGGGACTGACACGTTTTGCCCTAGATATGAGAGGATGAATCCTTGTGAGAGACTTTTGAGAGAAGCATCAAAGATTGAATGCAATTTTCCACTTCAGAGAAAGAGGGAAAAATAGAGGATAATGACCAAAGTTTGTGGAAGGAGAGGACGTTCAACAGTGTAAGAAGAAAGGTTCTCAGAAGCCAAGATATCTTTAAATTGCAAACGTCATGAAAAGATACTCTCAGAAAACAGAGCAGATTGCTAGCACAGTCCATAAATTAACTTTGTTATTGGTAATCTACCACATCTTACCCATTGTCAACAGTGTGGGCTATTGCTTCAGGCCATATTTGTTGCGGGACCAATCTGTCCATCCATGCCGTCTGGGACACAGCCCTATCCTGGCTGGTCTCAAAAAAGGAAGTACAGAGTTGCAAGCTGAGAAAGGAAAGGCAAACGTAAATGCAGATTCAGTCACTTTTTCTTCTAAGGAGTATTTTGTGCAATAACATGAAGCACTTCAGGGCCAGCTCCTCAACCCCAGATGTCCATCTGTATTAAAACAGCTGACTTCTCCACTAACACGGCACCAGACACAGCTCAAGTCCAAGACTCGGTTCCTCCCCTCGACCTGTGTAAGGCAGAAGGTATACATCACTTGACATCAAGGAGTTTCTCCTGGCCTGGCATGACAAAAACCACTGTCACATGCCCCACTGTGATTAAGATGGAGGAGCTGAGAACACATCAGAAAAAAAAGAGCACTATGAGTACTCTGGCCTGGAGACAGGGCAATTCCACTTGGGGAAAAAGGATGGGCATGCAGGTGCCAGTCTTCAGTTCTGCGAGTATTTAATAGCTGGATGCAACCCGCAACAGTTGTATATTTCTTTGAAAAGCAGACCTCATCCCATAAAACACATTCCAGATTCACCCAAAAAATTTTTTTTCCAAATTATTCACTTTTGCAGTGGTATCAGAACAACAATTATTTACACAATTATAATTTTAATATCTGATTTGTAAATGCAACTCTAGCAGTAGAAATAATCCACCTCTGCAGTTCTTTGTGAATCCTCCCATCATGACATTTCCAATAATCTGCCTGTTTCTGATCTGTTCCTTCCATCCCTTTCCTTCCAATGAGAAAATGACAGTGTTTTTCTTCCTTGTTCTTTCAGTACAGCATGATAAAAAGCATTGAAATATTGATATATATTTCCATTACTATATATATGGGCAAAATATTTCCTTGCTACAGTACAAAGCTCTCAGTAGAAGTCACTGTACACAGCAAAATGGCATACATGGTGCATAACTGCAAATGGTTAAAAACATCACGTTTGTATTGTATTCCTATTTCAAAGTGATGCAACCACTTAATTGTATCACTGACTTTTCTTTGTGTCTCTTTTCCTAACTAAGAGAAAGCCAAGTAATGGTTCACTATGGCATGAAGCAAAAATATTTGTTTTATTTGTTTAACAAAATGTTGTGAAGAAGTCTTAAAATGTTTAATAGTTACTTCTTGAAATAAAAATTACAGTGCAAGATTTTATAAAATCACCTTCCTGTATACGATTAATGTATTAGTGGCATTATTGATTCTGGGGTTTTCTCATAGAAATCTGATGTTCCTCTTTCTTGTTCTACTAATTAATTTAACAGCCAACTGATATAAAATAGGTTCTCTAGTGATTATTTCCTTCTCTGTAAGGTTTATGAGATGGGCTTGATAATCTGATATGATTTTCTACCTCACATTAAGCTGACTGAGAAATGAAGGAGTATTGAATGAGCCAGCAAAGTACATAATCAGGAACTCAGTTTTAAGCAATTCTTAAATCTCCTTAACGTTTGAATTGACTGTGGATTGATGAACGTACATATGACATAGTGCATCAGATTGCTTAGGGAAATGGTATAGAATACATACATTTGTATATACTGTTATGTATATTTATATATATATATACATACATATTTGTAGGAGGGTTGGGGTGAGTCATTACTTAAGACTTGCATTTTAGTAGATTTACTCCTAGGATGGGTTGAGAAAAGAGTTCAGCAATTGTACTCCTTTCTTGAGGGCTCCTGTGTATCCTATCTTGTCATAGTAGGTCAAAGACAAAGTTGTTCCTCAAAGAACTTTGAACATTCCTTCCTGAACCCATTGGTGTTATGGGATAAATGATGGCCTGTGTGACAATCACAAGGCATCACAAGCAATTACTTCTTTCTCGCACAGAACAAGGGATGTCACTTGAAGAGAGCACTGTCCTAATGCTATAGATCTCCTAACGATGCTTCCATCTCTGCCCTGTCCAGCCTGCCTTTCTGTAGCAGCTTTTAAGGAGCAGTACACACGTCTGTGTTGCTGCTAATCACCTTTGGCTGGCCAAGAAACTGCAGACCTTACAGCATTCATCCATGACTCTGGCTCTGCCAGGTTTGTAGTGCAACTATTTTAAGTCATCTGCTGAGCAGCGCTGCTGATGGAGGGAACATCAAATGCCTTCTTGCAAGATTACCTCAAATAGGTATGGACTTTTTCAGTGATTTCTCATGTATATTTATACTGCTAAAAACAATTAATTTCCCTTCTGTATATAAAAGTGATACAATGAAATTTGATGTTGCATGATTTCTGTGCTATCTGTGCCTTTCAGTGCTAATCAGCTGCCTAGAATAACAAATGTACTTATATAGATGAGCAAGAGTTTCTACAAATTCCATTGAATTATAGACAGAAAGAGCTTATGACTAGCTATTATGCTGTATGGTAAAAATGTTTGCTGATATCAGAGTGCATAGGAAATGTATACTCAGTGTACTTGAAAGCTTAGAAATGAGTCAGTTCATTTAGTAGAGGAAATAAGCACCCAGAAATTGTCTGACTACTAAGCTATTCTGATTTTCTCTTACTTGCAAAGATTCTAGGCAGGCCTAGAAAACATTTGAAGCTGTGCAAGTGAGGCGTGCAAAAGAAAGAGAGTTTAACTTACGGTCCTCCCGGGATGAGTCTTTTCATATCCCCATGTCTGCAGAATCTGGTTGCTTCTCAGAACTCTTCTTTCTAGCGGGGCTTGATCCCATTGACCCTTCTAACCCCTACAAACGTTTGAAAGGAACCTCTGAAAATGGGACAGAGCTCCTGAGGTCACAAGGTGACCCAAAATGTGTAGAAAGGGGGCCATTCCCCCACTTTCCTCACTCCCAGCTTCCACCCCACACTCACCCAACAGGGTTGGTGTAGGTAGCAGGGGTCACGGCGAGCTGCAAGCAGCTGCGTCTGTGTGGCTCTGTTACTCTTTTAGCTTTTATTTTGCAGAGGAATTGCACCCCAGCACCAGCACTGATTCCCTGAGCTCTTTGCTGGGATTGCCCCCTGCTGGGCCAGGGCGAGCTGGGCTGCCATCCCGGTGCTGCGGGCAGGGCAACAAAATCACTGCTCCCTGCTCACTTGATGGTCCCTGTCTGAAAAGCAACTCCTAATGGAACTGATGATTTCTAAAGTAGGGCCACCTTTCTCTGTAGGAAAGGCTCTCTATCTCTTGGGTCTTCTCTCTCCCAGTCACTGGGAAAAGAGCAAAGAGAGGGTTTGGTGTAGAGGAAGCTTGGTCCCTTTGCAGCCTGCCATGCCCCCTGAGAAGTTTTGCTCTCTTAACTTAGAGGCTGTGGGTTGAAACGTCACCTATGTCTCACAGGTCTGGAAATACTACTGATTCAGCTGATAATGTTTTCTAGTAGCCACCAGTCACTGCAGCCCTTTCAGTGCCCCTTATACCAGCCAGGATGGACCCTTATCTAGAAACTCGGGGGGAATGGGTGCCACAGCTCTTTAAAATGCTTATCAGTCAGGATGTATTAGTATGTTCCTGTGAAAGGGTGTGAGAGGGCAGCAGGGTGAAAGGCTGCTACTCTTCAGCCTCTTCCTGATGGCTCCCCTCCTGGGCCAACGAAACCTTCTGGAGGAGAGAGATCCCTTGGAGCCACACAAGCCAGCAAAGGGGATGGAACTGCCCGAAAGGCAGGGCATGGGGGCACAAAGGCTGCATACACAAAAGCCCTGTGAGGAAGCTGAGTATTGAGAAAAGTAGGGTTCTGGCACAAAAGCATTTGCTGCACTGCAGGATGCCACTGAAAGGATGTTTGAGGGAGAGCGAGCTTCTATGTGTCTGTCTACTACTACCCACATGTTTGGAGTTAAAAGAGATTCCTCCGGAGTAGAGAGCTAAGCCAAGTGCTGTCTGATGCTTTCAGTTTAAAAGCTCAGATGCTTGGGCTGATAACTCCTGTCCTGGATACATAAAGTCCTTCCTTCCTCTCAATGTTGCTGAACATTATGGGATGTACCTTGCAGGAAACAGAAAGTGGAAAGTGGCATGAGACCAAGATGTAAGAAATGAGTTTCTAGGAATGATGCTATACACTTTGTGTGATCAGTAAGTACCTCGCAGTTCTGAATAGCAACAGTACTACAAAAGGAAGCTGTAAATATACAAGAGAAAATTACATGTTCTTGGTGTCCGTATGTCCTAAACGGTCACAGCCACATCTTACTTGTATACATAAAAAAAAAGGTGCCTTCAGAGACTTTATATAAATATGTTATTATTTAGCGATTTCTCTTGCACATATGCACATGGTAATTTGCTGTTACCCTTGCCTCATCTGGAACATTTAGACTGTATTTCATATTTCACATAGGTCTGCTGAACTATGGGCTCATTTAGTACTTCACTTATAAAAATGTTGCGGGTGGCTGGAAGTACTTTCTTGAAATAGAAGACACATGCTAGTGTATGATCATTACAGTTTCTCAGCCTGTTTCGCATCGTTTGCCAGGTGTTATCTGTAACCTGTCCCTGACGCAGACCATTTTACTGGAGCAGTTTAACGTATAAAGCTTCACAGTTAAGTCCCCTTAATACTACTCTCAAATGTTTGTGCAGTAGGCAATCTGATAGAGCAGATCAGAGCATTTGCAGTTCTGCTTTATTTTATCATTGACTGGAATTGCAAATTGGCTCTTAATAGGGGAAAATTAATTACTGAACAAGTATGTACAGTGTCCCAGATATGTACCACAAACCTCCAGGTATCCAAGCAATGTCCAAAATAAACCAGTACTGTTCCAGTTTTCAAGGACAATCTGCGTGCAAATCAGAAAACATCTATGTTTGTATATGCAGATATAATTTGGAAAACTGCATCTCTTACTCATAGGAGAATCGGGTTTTTTATTTATAAACAGTAGTTAAAAAGAAGTTTTGATGAGCTTACAAAGTCGCTTAGAGCCATTGACTTTCGTTTCACAAGGTGGGGTTTGAGCAGACTGAAGCAATGGTTTAGCTGGGCACTTAGAGAAAGGGTAGAGCTAACAAACTCCCTGGACTTCTTCCTTTGTATACTGACAATTCAGCAAGTAATTATAAGCTAAGTATGGCTGGAATAAAGAGACATATTTGTCCCTTAAATGTGATCTTTCATCCTTATGCCAAATTATGATATCTTTTCATATAGCCTTTTGTCATTAATTACTTTCTGTAAGACTTGCAGGACAAGGTCCATTGGAATTTAGTCCCAGAATGGAGAAATTACGATCCAGTCATAGAGATGCTGTGTGTGCTGTATGCAGACTTCCTACTGATCTACTTAGCTTGATTCTTCAAGCCTGGAAACCTGAATAAGTGTTCTAAGGGCATGTTAACAACTCACACTTATCTTGGTTCATAAAAATGGAGGCAGAACTAATACAGAAAACTCCTCTCTTTTAAGGAAGAGAGATATTTACAGGTGGTGTAGATTAGTTCAGTGGATATTTAATGTAGGCAGAAAAAAGGATTCAGCAAGATGAGAGTGAGATAAAAGCTATTATTCCTTTTGGATACATACATGTTAGCAGTGGTCAGACCTTTGCCAACATATTGCTTCATTTTTGAATAGATGATACTTGGCTTTTCTGTCCTTTGGTATCCTAGAGAGCCTTGGCTTGCTCAAAGCAATCTGTGGTACTCTGATGCTCCAGAATATTTCTTCTTATGGTCTATTATGTGTGATTTTTCCTAAACAGAAGGTACTGCTTTAGTCCATGCCATCCAGACTTATAAACCACCGCCTAGCCATTTGCAGCATAGTATACACATGTGCATTTAAATGCAAATTTTGGTTTACAGAACCCTGTATTGTTATGCTTGGGATGTTACAACAAATAATATTGTAATTCTGCCCACAGAGATGGCACAATGTATGCACAAGTGCTGGTAAACCCCCAAGTTTTGTTTGCTATCTAGTTTGCTGGAGGAATGTGGGAATTAAGACAATAAGCAGATGATTTTATCCTTGACAGGTGAGAGGCTGTTCTGTATTTTTACTGAATGTCCATTAGTAGCCTGGCCACTCATTGACTTGTGTCTCATTAACACAGGTCATCAAAATTATAAAAATTTGGGGAAAATTCAATTGTCTGAAAATCAGTTATTCAATCATACAAGAATTTAGCAGCACAGAGTAAAGGGGGGACACTGTGCGTATTAAGTACTGTAAAGGGAAGGACATATTAGGAGCATATTGGGTTCTAAAACTTCGATTTTGGACTAGATGATCTCTAGAGGTCTCTTTCAACTCAGACATTTCTGTGATTTTAAATGCTTGCTTGTTTTCACAAAACACAAAGACCAAAGAGCTCGTTCTGGCACACAGAGCCTTTACTCTGGTGGCTGTTTCATGGCTGTAGGTGGGCTGGGTGAGCCTGTTAGGGTACAAGCTTGCATCCTGTTTGGGTACAAGCACTGCTGGATAAGATTCAGCAGCTGCTTTCTGTTTCTCCTGCAGACCCAGATCGCTGTCCTGTAGGCCCAGATCTCTCTCCTGTTTCTAGCTTAGGTACAGCTCTCCACAGCCCAATTTTCATTCCCATTTGCAGTGGGATGTCTGTTAGGCAGTATTGTAGCAGTCCTTGCTGTCTGAGTTTCCTGACATAACATGGCTTTTTTAAAAACTACTCCAGGGCCTACTGTCTCTCACCCAAAAAGCATGTGAAAGTCTGGCCCTTTGCCCCTGACTTTGCAGCAAATGATTTCATTTTAAAATTGCCACATGTATTTCTGATATTGTTCAATGTACGGATCTCTCATATCTCGAAGTCTTCCCTGGGTGTCAAACATACTTTACCCCCTTGGTGGTGACCTTGTGCAGTGCTGTATGACTGCACATAGGCAGGCTTAGATATATGTGTCGGCTGATGTGGCAAAGGAAATTGTAGTAAAGAGGAGCCACGGCTGTTATATGGTGTTCATTGATCTGGAAAGCCATGCTGAGTGAGCACACTGTGGTTCAGCATCCATTGCAGAATTGCTGGTCTGTGGTGTGTGACTGTCCAAAACTATGTGCTTAGCTAGTGTCACCTCAGGAGAAGTTTCTGGTAATTTAAAGAGAAACATAGGTATGCTTGGACAGCTATCATGTACTTTGCCTCTGTATTTCTTCCGCATTTCGTTCATGAACATCTCCATCTCCAGGAGGTATATTTCATACCTGGTGACACACACACCATGAATGTTCCAGACTCCTCTTCTGGTGCGGGTCCCTGGTTGCAATCCTGCACTGCTTTGGGACTCTCAAGTACAACTTTTCTCACCATTTTCATTAATTTCATTTTGGTATTTTTAAGTGGGTAATTTCCTACTTCCTTTTGGCCCACTGCTGTCTAGAGCCCTCCACAGAACACTGAAGATGGTTATGGCCATGGCGCCCAGCATGGAAGGCGCTGAGCTTCATCCAAGTGTATCCTCCCATGCTTTGTCGTTTCTTGACTTACCTGTCTCTCTTCACACTCAAAAGAGAATGCCAAAACTGGAGCAGTAGGATAAACTGTCTCACAGGCAAGGCTACTGCAACAGAATAGATCAGAGAAGGTTATGAAGTCATGTCTGTAGTTTGAAAGAAATGATCCTAGCAGCTCATTCTGGCAGAGTGCAGCTCTGACAGAAGTGAGAAAGTAAAGTTTCTTACTCGGATTGTGGTTAAAATCTGGACTTCCTGCAAGACACAGATTAAAGGGGAAGAAAATAAATTACTGAAGTTTAAGCCTGACTGACAGATGAAGCACCTAACTGCAGCCTCTAGTTAGCTACAATTCCCTATATTTTCCATACACATGAAATGAACTTCTGCAAGGAAAGTTAGTAAGGCAAACCTGACTAATACAGCTAACCTGCAGAGAGAGTATTGAATCCAAGTGTATGACCAGTCTTTTTTCATAGTAAAAAACCTCACCCTGAGGCACCAGTTAAGCTCCAGCAAGACAGGAGGCAGCTCGTGCATAGCTTTATGAAGCTAAAATCTAGAAATCCTATTTTGCATCTTTCAAACCAAGAAGGTAGTCTATGAGTTGAGCCACAGAAGCTGCCCTGCTCTTGGCTTTAGAATGAGAGAGCCCAGTGTGATTATGGTAAACTACAAAACTCCCAGAATCCTGAGGTTTTACCTTGCCAGAAGGAAAAAGATTAAAGTCTAGCAAAAAGAACTGCATGAAGGATGCTGGCCAAAAGACAAATTGAGGGACTCAAAGTGGAGTCAAACAAAAAGTTCAGTATAAATTACAAGGAAAATATATTTTAGAAGTTTCAAAACTATATAAAAGAGCTTGATGTACATAAGCTGACAGATAAACTGTAATTTTGAAACTATTTTTTGGGAAAAGTTCACAAGCATTTCCAGTTCCTTCAATGGGGCCCGTCTGGACTTCTTGGGGTTTGTATGTTAAAATGTTTAAACAGAAATAAATTTCATGCAGCTGTAACAGTGACAAGAAATGGATGATTGCTAGCTTATTTTGAGTGCCTGAGGAGCTTCCTCAAGTGTGGTTGGCCAGCTCTTCCTTTCTGCACTGTCTCTGCTTTCATTTCCTCAAGAAATGCCTTGATTTTGCTGTCTGGGATCCTCAGGATCCTCAGCATTTTCAAAGACCTCCAAGGCTTTCACAAGCTGCATAAGGCAGGCCCTCAAACACTGAGGAGCCACTCCGAGCCTCATTTCCCTTGGCATCATTCTCATTTTAGACAGCAAGACAGAAATCTTCAGACTCGCTTCATGACTCAACACCACGCCAGCATCAAAGCAGACCACCAAGGCACTCACTGATTTCCACAGCACTGACTTCTATTTCAGTGCACCACAGGAGGCTTTTTCTTAGCTGGTGCTCTTTGTAGTGCCTTTTTGATCGGCTTTGAATTAGGCTGAAGCAGTAAATAGTTATTTATATATTTAGAAAATGTTGTTGCATCAGCACTATTTTTAACATGTAAATGTATGCAGCAAAATTAGCCGAGTTGGTTAACTCCCCATTTTAAACCAGAAGTGCTGCCAGTATGTCAGTCAGGCAAGGCTGCATGTCCACTGGGAAGCCACCTATGGCTTCAGGAAGGCTGCCCTGACAGAATGAGCCAGGCAGGGCCCTTGAAGGGCATTCCCAAGGCCTGCTGTCTAGTTGGTAGGGCTGCTCTTGGCACGTCTTCTATGTGCTCCCACGGCAGCGTAGGGAGACACCTCATGAATATTCAAATGACAGAACAGGATAATAAACCTTTTTTGCCTCTTAAGGTCAGGTATGAAAAATTTAAATATCCATAACCCAAAATCTCATCTATCCTTGTAGCATGTTCAGATGTCTCCCAACATACGCTTTTATGGTCTTTTTCCTGGTTTAGATGCCTATGTGTCCCGAACTAACTAGTTAAACCTTTCTCACAGTTGTCCCTATAATGTCCCCTTTCAGTGTTAGGACTTTTAAAGCAGTGGAGCAGGAAATCTGAAAGACATACCGGTAGGACTGGTTCCCAGATAACAGTAAATATGCAGGATTTCATTGTAACATGATTTTTTCCTTTATTGGGATGGAAGGAGTGCAATTGTAAACAAATATTAATTGGGAAGAAGCTACGAAATCACACTATAAAAACAGAAAATAGTGATGCTGGAACTTTTGTGTACTTTTGTGTACAACGAATAAGAATGCATGTGCTTATGATAGGAATATTTGTTTATACTTTAAATAAAGAGTAAAAAAGTGAGTCTAAAATTTACTTGTTTTACCAAACCAACTGTAATCAAAGCACTTTTTTCCCCAGGTTGTTTGTTTGTTTGTTTGTTTGTTTTGTTTTTATATTGTCTTCATTTCAGTTCTGCCCTTAAAATGTGGATTTGGAGCTAAATATTTAAGTTATTAGTTTCTAGATTTTCTTAGAAGCTGGAGTAATGCTGTTGCAATTTATTAATATGATACAACAAAGAAAAACCCCAGCAGAGGTGGAAGAGCGGAGGGGCACACTGCATTATCTTCATACCTGTACCAATTTTAGACTGCATGATACTAAAAAGCCGAAAGTATTATTCTGTTGGTTGTGGTTGTTGTTACATTTTTCAGGTTTCTGTAGTTCCTCGGACATGGATATTATTTTTATTCTGAACCAGAATGGATTTGTTTTCTCATCTATACAAGAGAGATCAGTTTGTCAGATTCCTATTAGTAGTAATAAGAACTACTGGCAAAAATCTCTTGACAACTCTGAGCCAGGACACTCAATAGCAATGCAGGCCTAGTTCTGCTGTGGAGGCAGCTGTACACCATCTACAGACCGTAGATCTGAAATGAATAAATTCATTCATAAAATAATTCATGTGAAATGAATAAAAATGGTGTTATGGACTGCGTTGCATTCTTTGCAAGCCATCCTCTTGAAGGACTGAGGGTGAAGCTGTCTTGGCATTGAGGAGTGTTCTCTGAAATAAAACAAAGCATTGAATTTTATCTTCCACATTTTTGTGTAACACTGGTTATACAGCAAAAAAACTCCAGACCCAGGGATATTGAAAAATACTAAACACAGAGAACAGTAAATAGTAAACATGAAGAAAATAGTAAATAAAAATATTCCAATACCTCTTCAGTGAAACTTTCTCTTTTGAGAACTATTTAACAGAACATAAAAAGACAGCTAAGAAAAAACCCACTTCAGTATTACATATAACTGGACAAAGGTCTCTGCTGTCTATCTAATGTAGCTTTCTTGTTTCTCATCTTGAATAAGAAGCTGGTCAAGACAAGTCGTAGAGGCAAAGTTATAAACTATAATCCATCATTGATCGTCCCAATTTATGTAGTTGGATTTAGAAACTGTGGAACATATGCAGTATGTTCATAGCAAACGACCTGGATTGCAACACGCCTGAGACTCTGACCCAGGGTGACAAACGTGAATGAGACTCAGAGAAGACTGTCAGAAGCTGTAATGAATTTTTTTGAGCAGCTCCAGCCAGAATCTTAAGAAAGTTACTGTCAGCAAGATTTGTCTGGAAGTCATGTGAATCATGTTGACTTCCCAGAAGTTGTTGTTTGAAGGCTGGAAGTTGGACGTAATTCTAATTTTTCACTGACTGTAAGCACTTCAATCTCTGTTGGAGGATTTTACCACCAGGTGCTTCTGCACTGGAGGTTTTTACAGGCTGTCACATCATCCACTTTGCAAAATAAACAGGTTTTGTTTAGTACTCAGTTTTCTGTAGGATGAATTACACATCTCTCACCTCAGAGGATGCAGCTTCCTCTCTGTAGAAGAAAGTATGGCTACTTCATCTAGAAAACAGATGATGTGTCTGCAGTTTGATTTGAAGCTTTCAGCTTAATCTTGTGATAAAACTGATACTGAACTTCAGCATATTGTGAAACAATCTTTACCAACTAGGGATGTGTTTCTAAACTAGTGAAGACAGTGCCACCTATTTTGAACAGAGAGGAAGAGATAATGCATCTACTAAGAAAAGGCAGGACTGTGGTTTATTGTTCTAACTGATCATAACTTCACTAGTTCCTTGATAAATCCATCAACCCCTGCACAAGAAGACTACAAAATAGGAGATGCACAATCATCCAAGTTTAGATACAGGCCTTAAAACTGACAGGCCCGATAAATGTGGTATAAACTAGAACTACTTAAAAAAAGTAGTTCTTTGATGAATATTAGCTCAGCAATGATTAATTTTTAAATGCCCTTTTGCAGAAAAACAGTGTCCTTTTTAAAGCAGCTGGTATCTCAATAAGCCCTCTGCTTCTAACTGAAACAAAAAATAAGACCTTTTGTCTTAGTTAAACTGCACCTGGCATCAGAGTAAGCATTGTAAAATGGTACTGCCATCTTCATGAATAAGGAACATTTGATTTATTTATTAGCTTGAAAGTGAGAAGATTCTGGGAATTTGCTGTCAAGCCAAAAGACTTTCTATTGTATTACCTGTTCTTCCAATTTGTATTAATGAAGCTACAGAAAGAAAGAAACTAACAACTGAGCTAGTCTTTTATGAGTTATTTCCTAAGTAAATGCACAAAGTAATGGAGCCCTAGTGGGTTTAGGAACTAACTCACTTCAGGTGACAACCTAGATCCTAGGACACAGTTCCACATAAGAAGTACCTAGGAAATTAAAGTCTATTGTCACTTCTGTGCCCGGAGAAAGAGATGGAAAGGTTATTTCCCACCTTGTTTTCTCATGGCTGGTCACTGTAAAGAAACAGGTGGGTAAGAAATGAGTAACTACTCACCCCATGTACCTTGTTGTTTACCATTTTGTCCATCAGGGATTACAGTTTAAAGTTAAGGTAGAACACTTATTTGAACAGTCCATCAGAAATGCTCTTCATGCAAGGCCTGCATCAGTTAATGATAACTTGCCATTCTGAAAGATGGTATTTTTCTACTATGTCAGAAACTGTAGACCTCCTGCAGGCTGATGGAATACTTTTTATGAGTCCCAAGGGCCTAGCTGTTCAATAAATTAAGAGCAGGAAATCCAAGACATGTTATCTCTTCTCTCTAACACTACCTGAATTAATTGGCAAATTGTTCTCTGTTGCATAACAGGTGCAAAACACATCATATCCCACGCCTTGCTCCTTCTGAGACAGTCATCTGAGGTGCCTTGTTGCTTTCTGTGCAGCAGGTCTTCTGGATCAGGTTTCAAAATGGAAATCTTGCCTGCTGCCTGAAGGCATGGAGATCCCCGCTGCCTACTCCAATGTGGTTGGCAATGGGTTGATGATCTGCATGTGGCATCTTCAGAAACCCTAGGAACAAAAAGTGCCAGAAAATGCGAAGCATTGCTCCTTATTATTGACATGTATCTAAGCAGACAGTAAGGGAAATAACTGAATTTCCTTTAAAAATATTGCTTATCAAAGGTCTTTGGAACTAGCCCGTTCCAAACCAATACAAGTTTTACTGTTACCTTGAATGAGGCCAGGGTTAGGAATGTAAATCTTAATAGGTGCATCTGATAATCAGAGACCCGCATCTGCTCCCCAACTAGAAAACAGTGCCATATTGAACTCCCTCATACGAATATAGTAATTAGCTGTTTTTCATTTGCGTGCAGTTGCATTCTGAACATTAAGTCAGATGAGGTAGCTTTCGTATAATGAATTTGGGAGCTGCTTCTTGAGTCAGACAGGTGTTGGTAGCAGAGAATCAGTGCTCTCCTTTGAGCTCTTACAAATGGAGCAGTCAGGAGGTTTGCAATGCGTGGCAAGAGATAGGGATAAGATTTAGCATCTCTTCTAAACTGTAGTCACTTTTTAAAAAAGAAAATAAATTGTTTATATTTGCAGAAAGTTTGTAGGCAATTTTCTGCTTGATACACACAGCTCTTTTCCTTGGATTCAAGGACTAAAAGTAGAAATCTGAGCTGAATTGTCAGCGGCAGGCAGGGGAAGGCAGTGGGTGGCCCTACTCTTTGCTGTGCTTCTGTGGGAAGCACTGGCCTCCCCCTGCTGTTCTGATTTCCCTCTTCCTCTGCCTCCTGTGGTGCCTGCTAAGTAAGGCAGTTACCACAATCAAAGCTAGAACCTCAGGACACAAACCCATCTCTGGGGAAAAAAAAAACATCTTCTGTACCAGATAGGCTGATTGAGGACGTCAGTACACACAACGGAGCAGCAGCGGCCCTGACCTCCGCACAGCTTAGTGAAACAATCAAAAATTGCATTGTTGCCTCAGTTGTGCATGAAAGCACTGATTAACGAGGGTGTTTTCGTAGAAGGGGAAAAAGGAGACAGTCATGACTTGTGCTGAGGATGTTCTCCCCAGGAGACTGTGGCAGGCAACAACAGAGTAGGAAAACACCCTAACCCTGAGGACGTGTGGCTGCAACGGGAACAATGAATTTCCATAGCTGGGAACCAGACCTGTGGGCTACCCTGTCCCATCTCAGGTCTCCAGCAGTGCACAGTTTCAGCTCCATCAAAGAAAGGTACAGAATGCACTGAAAGGGGCATTGGTGGGATAAACCAACTGCATATAAAATGCCTCATCCTAATTCTTAATTAGGGGCTGGCTTGGCATCTGAAATGAGAATTCCTGTGGCCTTTCGAAATAGTGTGTTTGTGGGTTCACAATTGCATAAGGACAAGTGAGGGAGGAAGAAATAGCATTAGTTATTATAACTGATTATATATATAATACATACAGCTTAGATGACGAGAACGTTATTATGGTTGCAAAGTCAAGAAAGGTCATTAGGACAGGCTGTGCTTAAGACTGCCTAGGAGTGAGGCCAGATCACATCTTGGGAAGAGCTGTTCTTCGTGCCTTGCTTTGTAGCAGCTGGTGAAACAGCCCTGCCTCAACTTCCAGCAACACATTTCCACCCCCATTCTCTCATCCCTCAAGACACTGTGCTCTGGTGTGAAAACTAATTCAAAGTCCAGTTCACACAGAACCTGAGAAAACCTGTCATAGACATGATGCTCATAATTTAGGGGGGATCAAAATTAAATTTCACTTTGCAGGGTCCATTCCCCCATGAGCCATTTCCCTTTGCATTAGCAGCTGCAAAGGCTGCTGAATTTGAGAAGCAAAGTTTATGCCACTCAACCGGTACACTAGAGCACCTTCATAAAGACCATTTTCATCTCCAGGACTGGAAACTTCAACCTGGCTCCTCTCCAGGTTTGCTTTGCAATCCTTCTGAAAAAAAACAAACCAATTTTAAGAGGCCAACTAAAGATCTAATTCTGGCACTGAAGAGTAGCTAGACGCAGTAACTGCTGGACCATTACACTAATTGCAACTTAAATGTTTTAAAGAACAGCCAGATAAGTTTACCTCAGCTTTGCAAAGGTATATTATTTAACAAACACACAAGGTACAGTCCTCTTTGCTATCTAGGTAATGGAATAGAGAAAACGAGCTTTTTTAACTCTTGGCTTTGAGTTTTTGAATATTGGGGGTTTTAATTTAATTTAAATCTTGTTCATTGAAACCTTCAGAGCTTATTCAATAATTTCCTTGACTCTGGACAATTGCCATGTTGTTGTGACTTACAGATCACACTGAACCATCTCAGATACTATCTGAGGCATAAGTTTATATGAGCAAAAGAAACAGTACTACTTGATGTAGAAATTATATATAAACTTACAAAATTCATTCTTTGACATTTATTTTAATTTTTCATAATGCCAACCATAACACAGCACAGTTAAGGTGTATTTGAGAAGTGAGAATCCAGCCAGAAAAACATGGGGAGAGTGGGTGGGTGTGTATTAAGTTTATCTTATTTGCCTTATGATTGTTTTTGACAGAATGTATTATCAGGCATCTTCTTAAACGCAGACCCTTGCTAACTATAACAGCTTATACAAAGCACCAAGCAAGTCATTCCAGATAACTTAGTCCTAAATCTGCCACCACTGAACAGATTAGAAACTGACTACTTGTAGGTCTTAAAATCTAACATGAAATGAAAAACCATCCTAAACTAGGTATTTTTCTAGTGGTAGTCTGCATCAATTGGCTTTGGTCCTAAAGAATTTTTTCCTAACAATAGCTTGGAAGAAAAATATTTTCTGATAAATTTTGCAGCTAATGAAAAAAAAAAAAAAAAGGAGTTATAAATAATGGAGAGAGATGGTCATGGATAGAGCAATTGGGACCATTTAGCACATCAGCTACCATAATCAATATGCAATTAATACTTCTAGGAACACAGGATTCTTGTTTTAACAGCTTCTCCTTGTTTTAAATTCTTTGCCTTGATTTGAAGATCTTCTGAGATGGATAGTTTACTGATGCCTTTCATACTTCACTTTAGTGTTGAAATTACCATCAGTGTTTAAAAATCAGTGTTTATACTTCAAAGAGTGCTTGTTACTTGGAAAGTTCTAATGACGATTTGGCTCTAAAAATAAACCCATCACTATAGAAATGCTGGAAGTACTCTGCAGGAGCAGAGAAGAATTTCCTCCATTCCCGCATGCAGCTGAGATGGCAAGGTTGTCCCATCATTCAGGAGAATGAGGTGTTGGAACTGCTACATATGGTAACTGGTAAAGCACTGGGACACAAGTTCAGTAATAAAGACAAATCAGGATGGCACAGAGCTTCCCTCCTTCTTTCCATTTTTTCTTAATAAATAAGTTTTTTTCAAAAGTTTTTTTTACAATAAACCAGAAAGGAGGAGGAGCAGTCAGGAGGAGAGCAAACTGCAGAGCAGGAAACTGGAGCTAAGCATGTCTGTGTGCCCAGCATGGGCCCCTTCAAAGTGTAATCCTGTTTGTGTCACTGTTTGCTATACTCCCTAACTGGATTAAAAGGAAAAAGAAGACGACAAATCCAAATCCTCCGAGCACTATCTTTGGAACATCCTCAGAGATTAATGACAGACTCATGAATAGGAAACTGTTTATAAGACTCATTTGTGGAGTGTCTCTGGATTAGGAGTTTGATGAATTTATATTAGTACTGACAGAATAATGGAGAAAAACTTCAAACCTTTGAGGTTATTCTCAGAGTATGCTGCCATTCTTCATTCAGGGCTAGTGTGATACAAACCACTTATCTCTTTTTCATTATGCCTGAAAGAAAAAGAGAATTTTCTAGGGTTAATTTATTTGTTATTTTGCAACTGTTTGGGATTAGTGAAGTGTGGATTTGTTAAGTTTGTGAAGTCTGGCAACATGCTTGCTACCTCTGGCTCCAAGGGGAGCAAGATCTAGACTGATAGCAAGCTCCTGATATATCTCAAACTGTGTAAAATAGGAAAAAATGAGCAGAACAAAGAATATTTGAGACATTCTGTGTATCCATTGGAAGTATTCTGCATATTATGTGATATTCCAAACTTGAAATTGCCCAAGAATAGTAATTTCAGCACTTCCATCATCAAATTTGCAAACTTCATAAGTCATATTCCTTCAAAATCATGGTACTAACTTTAAAAAATAGGGTATTAAAAAGAAGGTAGAGCAAAATAAACCTTATGAAACTCCTTGGGTTATCTTTCTTTTCTATCTTGTTCCTGAGAACTTGGAATGCATTTTAGAGACTTTTTTACATATTACAAATATTAGAAGCTTGATTTTTCCAAATAGAGACTGCAACATCCAGTTAATCCACAGATTAAGGAACTGGTGCCCTGTGACTCTTGCCAATGCTACTGGAACTGATTCAGTCTTGAGAGAAGTTGGTCTTATATAAGCCAGAATATCCTTAGTGAAATTTAACTTTCAAGATCCGTCATGGGTGTTTATGGGAATTGTGAACATGAAGAAACTTTTGCACTACCCAAGGCTGATTGAAAAAATCATGCCAGGTAGAAGAAAAGTAAATAAGCGATTTAGAGACCTACGAGTCAGGTGGATCCCAGGGGCCACTTTCGGTGCAGAAATCTGTGTGCTCTGGCTACTGATCAAGACTGATTCCCTCTCCTTTTCACTCATAGCAAATGCTGTGAGTCCTAGCTGACACTTCTATTTGCATACCATAACCCCTTTAAAGGTATAAAAGAAGTCACAATTGTTCAACACTGAGCCTTTCTATCACTTGATCTGAAAAGACCTCTATTTGCTCCATTAATAAACATGGTTAAATAGCAGCACTGGATATTCAATGAGCTCAAAGACTGATTGTTAGAATCTACGCAGGTATATATTACATAGGAGCCTCTAGCCTCTACACTGAAGAGCTTCTGGGTTTTCAAGTCTTAAGTGTAAATAATCTTACAGGAAGGTTCTGCTGGACAGGGGAGCGTGTTTAGAGGGTTTTTTTAGCTCAAGGTCTTTCCAACTCTCCTGTAAGTATGTAACAATAGCACAGATTATAACTAATTGCTTGTATCAAACATGTATTTAACTGCTTGAATTATCAATGCACTAATGCTGACTTATTTTCCTTCAGTTTATACTTTTATTTATATAACAAAGTATGTTAATGTTTAGTAATATTAATACTGATTTTTGTTTAATGGATAGGTTTCTTAATGCCAGGCTGATGATCACCTAAACCTTCAGGGACTATGGAGAAATACATTGTAGAGAAATACATTGTAAAGAAATACACAGTTTACATATACATTTTTGTTCACTTGGATTGTAGGTAACATAGATCCTGCTACTCCAGGATATAATCTGTATGACATGGATGTTTGAGCACTGAGACCCACCCTCTGTCCAACTGATTCAAAACTAATTTGGGGGGAAATAAAGTGCCAAACCTTAAATCTCTAAGCAGATAATAGGGGAGCTTCTGTGTTTACGTGACCCACGTGGCCCATATTATCACATGACTGGTGTTCATTGCTTAGTTTAGGTTTTTAATCCCTTGATTTTCAAGCTAGCTTCATGAAACAGAAGGATCTGTGCACTTGGAAATGGCAGTACAACCCCAAATCTTTACCTGCACTCTTTCAAGATTAGTTCTTCACATTACACCCAGGTATCCAGAAAGCAGCAATCCTCATCCTCACATGTCCCTCCTTCTTCTTACTACTTCACATCAGTGCACGTAAGCAAAATCCTTTAAGGTTATTTTGGTGACCAGTGCGTTCCAAGAAAGGGATAAATTTACTCTCTAAGTAACTGACATTAGAAGCCATTTTGTAGCATAAATCTCTGCACTTGGACCCTGATCTCCTCTCCCGTGAAAGGTTTTAAATTCCAAATGCTCCAATATGTCTTTTCATGATACTTTATTTAAAAAAAAAAAAAAACAACAGCCCCCCTTCCCCCCAACCTTCCCCCCCCAAAACCCAACCAAAACTTAGGAACATTTTTTTAAATTGATTTTGAGACATGAGTTCAAATGGGATCTGACTTTGGGCTTTCTTAGATTGAAAACAGTATCTGCAAAACCTTAAACTTTGTTACCTCTAACCTTGAGAAGTAGAAAGAGCCGTGCAATGTAAAGAAAATGCCTCGCATATATCTGTTTATCTTTTTCCCCCGTCCCTACTGGATATGAATCAGTAAGAGCAAGTTAGACTATGACCATCCAAACGCAATACCCAGTGCCAGATGTGCAGCTCCTGGGTCAGTAACAGCGGCTGATGCAGAGAAATTTTAGTGAAGAACTCGTCAGTTTCTAAATTACTCCTACTTTCCACCAATTCCTGCTTTTTGATCACGTGTGCTTATGGGCTTGTTGAGGCTGTGAAGATAGTTTCGGAGTAGGAATCTTCAGAATTCATTGGATTGCAATTTTAATTAGACTCACTAATTACCACTGAGCTTTTTAATGATTTTCCTGTTTGTCAAGTATTCTGTATTACACGTGTAGTTGAAAAAGATGGAAAATCACATTCTGTAAATTTAAAGTGATACAAATATGTCTCCTTTAGGAATTGGGTTAGGTCACAGGGCATGAAAGGACTGGCAAATAGTCACAACTTTTCATCTGTACTGATCTGGGTTGGATGTGAAAGGTTTTGTATCCTATTAACAATCTCCTGAGCTAACCAGCCCCTTAAATGTGATTACAAGGATCACGCATCTAAGACCTTCAAAAGGGGTTACGGAGCTCTTTTGATCAACTAAAGAAAATATCTGGCAAAGCTCGGGGTTGCCTCAGAGAAATCTATGCACTCAATAAATAACTCATGCTTTTGGGCATGCTTGGTAATTCATTATGGTGGATGGTATTTATGATCAAAGGAATAATAAGCTAGCTGTAGCAACTCTGTGGTGGTTTTCCTAGAGGATATTTACTCAAGTGTCGCAGGAAGTATTGTTTCTCTGTAATAAACACCAAAAGGGGAGGAGTTCCTCATATTTGCTCCAGGCTGTGCTCAGTTAAGCAGCCAGAGAGGTCAAAAAGCAGTTCCACAGAGAGGTAAGTTCTTTAATTCTTATAGTGGTGGTCTCTTTTCTTCTGGTTGAACGTGCTTGTTTGTTTTTTTAAGTTATCTTTTATGTATCTGCTGATCTTTTTGTGCGTCAGTTGTTATTTGCATATGTATATAATTAGCCATCAAAGGACCTCCTTGTGGGTAGAACTGTATTAAAAGTCCACTTATAAAGAAAAGTCAACAAATGAAAAGAGGGAATATGTGCCTTTGGTGCAACAAGCCCTCTATTGCTGAGCTCTGCCCAACAGCAAGACCTCCTACAAAAGGAGTCTGGAGACTCCTACACAGTGTCCAGAACAGCAGGATCCTGAGTTTATTTGGATGTAGTAAGGACCTCCACAATACAGGAAATACTTTATCATATAAAATACAGTCCTCAACACAAGAGCATCTTTGCCATTAGAAGACTCTAGGAAGGTAAAAGTCTGAGTTTATCAGTTCTGAAGTAAAAGAGGTCCAGCTCTACTTACATATGCTTCTGGTCCATTAAATTACAATGAAAAATAAGACTTATCCTATAAGCAATTGTCTAGTATGAGCTAATTTTGAAGATGCTATGAAAGAGTGTCTGCTCACACTGCTTTCACATTTCACACAGTAATTGAAAAATAGTTTTCAGATTTACACCCACAATATTTCTAATGAAGCTAAAAACTATGTTAAAAGGTAAGGAGGGAGTCTGAAACCGATCTAATTACAATCTGCTAAAAAGATGGTATAGTATAGATACTGTCTCATGGCATTAAGCACAACTTAACCTCATACCAGGTACAGTGGGCGATAAGCACTTAATTTATCTTCTAATGTATATCTAGATATTGCCAATATATAACACTTGCCCTGAATAATTTCAAATGTATTTGGGGAGAGAGGGAGCGTATACCCATGTTCTCTCGGGAACTTTGAAATCTCATCTGGAAGGCTTCATAGAGAAAAGCAAAGTGTAAAAAGCCTGAGAAAAAGAGGGGCAAAAGGCACAGCTTGTTGTGGGGGGCAAAGAAGAACATGGAGTGTAATAAAGGGAAAGGAGAAGTGTGGCCAGGCTGCATGACACTGAATGTCACTTTATCACCTCATGACCAAGTTTTCCAGCACAGTGTCTATTTGACACACACATTGTCATTCACTGAGCACTGAAACTCCTTATTTGACCTCTATATGTCTCAGAAGTTGATTGTGACTTTTACTGGTTTAAACTGGCATCTTCTCTGCAGCAATGGGCTGCCACTACTTTCAGGATTATCTAAACAAAACAGGTACTATTTTTTAGGAGTTTCACAGACCAGTTCACCTGAATAATTCATTATTGCAGAAGACCAGAGCGTGTACAATATTACACTCCAAATGGACTCAGTTAGGCAAGTTCATCATGGATTTTTGCCTGTGAGACCCCTTTGACAGAAGATGGAGTGCTCATGGGGAATTTCAGGCCTTCAGAGCTAAGGGACAGTGACTTCAGTACACAGATATCAAGAGGCAGACAAGGTGGGCAGCAGTAATTTTGTTTTCAGGCAGCACTGCTAGGAATGGGAAGGGATATACGAACCAACCACTGTAATTATTCTTTTCTGGCTCCTAAGACTGCATCTAAGCACTTCTCAGCTCCTTGCTCCAGGCCTCAGATGCACGCCAGCTCTGTCTGGGAGGAGAGGTGTGAGTAGGCACCATGCCTTTTGTACCTAGCTCTGCACTGAGGGGCTTTGAGACTTTTTTCATGGTGCACTCTGGCCAAACTTCTGCAGGATGGGAGGATTAGACTGTCATGCTTCTGCATGTGACCTGCCATCCAGCCAGACACACAGCCAAAAGGCAGTGGGTGTTAGGTACTCATAAGGACAACTAGAAACAATGAGATCTTCCCTCGGGGAGGGGGAAGCTTTTACAAATGCCTCTCATGTAGCAATTCAAGCCTAAAAAATACGGATGTTTTTACGGCTGAGGCCCTATTCTGCTAGTGCTTCCAATCCCGACTATAAAATGGGATTACAAAACTAGGAAGCTCGTATTTCTATTTTTTATAGGGTCTGAACCAGGGGAGGAAGAAAGGTTATGAAAGGACAGAGCAGCCAGCAATGAAAGGAGTTAATAAAGATTATATGGCACCTTAAACTTTCCCTAGGTGCATAATCATAGAATCAAAGAATGCTCAGGGCCAGAAGGGACCTCCAAAGGCCATCTAGTCCAACCTCCCCGCAGTCATCAGGAACACCCTCAACTAGACCAGGTTGCCCAGAGTCTCATCAAGCCTCACCTTGAATATCTCCAGGGAAGGGGCCTCAACCACCTCCCTGGGCAACCTGTTCCAGTGTCCCACCACCCTCATAGTAAAGAACTTGTTCCTAATCTAAATCTGCTCTTCTCTGTCCTGCAGCTTATCATACCCCTGCAGCTGGGTAGGCCCCTGTTTATGGTCAGCTAAGTTAGAAAAACAAAAACTTGCAATACTTGTTAAATCATACTAAGAGCGGCTTAGTTATGTCAAGCAAACCTTCAAACTATACTTCAGCCTTATTCATTGATTCAACGTATTGTGATTTATGTTGTGCTGCCGCGGGGTAGTCACCTCTCTGCAGCGGGTAATAACGTGATCTCTGTGCACGCAGCAGATCTCGATTATTTTTAGCGGGCCAGGCTAAGTCCATTAGGTTTACGCAGGGCAGCGCAGCCACCAACGGTGCCAGGGCCACGACTCGCAGCTCTCCCCCACTAAATCCCCGGCCTCCCTGGATGCTCCCGGGCCCACTCGTGTGTCATCCCTCGTTGGGTACTCCACGCCCGGGAGGCTGCGGCCTAGCTCTGGACGCGGTCCTGCCGCCATCCCACCCAGGTTGGTTGCGGCCTACCCGGCCCTGCTGGTGGCTCAGCGACCCCCCGGGAGGGGAGGCCAGGCCGGGCCGCCCCGCCGGGGCCGAGCCCTCCCGGCTTTGCCAGCGCTTGCGGGGGATTAAGCGGGGCAAAGCGCTCATCCGCCGATGACCCCGAGGCGGGAGCGCGGCCGGGCCGGGGCCGACAGGAGGAGGAGGAGGAGAAGGGCGAATCCGCGGTAGGGCCGGGCCGGAGATAGCGGGGCTGGCTCTGCGGGGACTGGAGGTTTGGGTGCGGGTAACCCCCGGCCCGGGAGCGGCGGGCAGGGCAGCCGGGGGGGGTGCGGGGCCGGTGGCTGCCTGGGTAGCTGTGTAACCCCGTGCCCCAGCGAGCAGCGCTGCCCGCCGGTCCGGCCCGGCAAGGGGCCTCGGGGCGGCCTGGCCCCCGGAGGGTGGCAGGGCGGGCTTGGACGGAGCCTCCCGCCGCCGCCGGGACTGAACCGTGTCGGGACTGAACTGTGTCGGGACGGATCCGTGTCGGGACAGGCGCTTCAGGCACTGCGGGGCTCCGGTGCGGGGCCCGCCAGCCGGGCTGCCACCTCGGCCCGAGGGGCGTGTGGCGGGGGCGCTGTCTCTGTCCCCTGAGCTCCCCTCCGCCCACCTGGGCGAATCCCGCTTATTTATTTATTTTTTATTTACTTTTTTTTTTCCCAGTGAGTTTCTGGGATTAAGGAAAGTGTGGGGGATGTTCAGGAAGGATGCCTGGGATGCTGCGTGCTTGTGGTGGAACCAGCATAACAAAGTGATGTGGTAACGTGTATTAAATACTAGAAAACTTTAAATTATTAGTTTGATTTTTGGTATTGTATTAGACCTGGGTACACGTGAGTTTTAAACTTCCAGTACGCTCAAAAACTCCTTTTTTGAGAGGTGGAAGAGAACATATTTGTTGGGTGTTTTCAGTATCAGTCAATCAACCTACGTGTTAATTACTCTCATTTTATTTAGAAAAATGCAACAGATTTTTTTTTTAAAGCATGTCCCACGCAGCCCTGCAGCCTGGCCTCAGCACCCCACGTGTGGAGCCTCAGCGTGGAGCCACGATGCCCCAATATACACACAGAGCCCATAACTTCTTCCCTGCTAATGTTAACTGCGAGTGAATTTGCTTGTTGTCTGTACCGCCTCCCATACCTTGCTATCAAATTATCAAATAGCCGTATCACCTTAATTTCAAGCGCTGCCAAAGCTCATCGATACAGCTGCGAAATTAATTTTCCGTTGCCACTTCCCCACTGTTAGAAGTTCTGAGGAATAGGGAGTTAGCGAGATAGCACCATATTGATTTTTATGGCCTTATAAAGTTTTACTGTGTTAAAATAGGGAAATTAAGTGATGCTTTAGCTTTGAAAGCTAGGTTCTTTGCTAATATATTGATCCAGTGTGTAGTCATTGAAAAATTATTCTCATCACTTGCAGTGCCTCTCGTCTGGGAGCCACAAAATGAGCTGGATATGATTCAGTTCATGGATTGTTAATGTCAGTTCATTACTTCTGGTGGCATAAGTCCCAAATACAATTTGATAATGACACCATTCCCCCTTCCATTATTAATCTTGTTTTCATGATTGTAATGCCCCTGCATAAATATTTTCTGTTGGATGACAGTTGCCACAAAAATTTTTAGCTCTCCTTTGTTTTCAAAATATCAGAGCTTTTAGAATTGACTAAAATAATTAAATTTAGCATTTTGTTTTCATGTTCCTTTCATACTCTCTTCCTATAACTAAAGGTTGTCTTCAAAGAACCAGGGTCCTGTATCAATGTCATGTTTGAGCTCTGAAGGATTGTCATCCAGTGAGCAGCCCCTATGTGTGAGATTAGATTGAATGCTTCTGATTCTTTAACCTGTTGCTTAAAAATACACCTCCTCCCATGGAGTTTCCTGACGACTGTAAACCACATGCAGTAGGACTTTTGTTGTTGTGGGGCATGGCAGAGAATGGAAGAAAAGCAAGGTGAAACCTAATGCTGTTGTAGATCTCTTCCAGCATCCCTCTCCAAGAATGCTCAGGGAGTGAAGAGCTGGAGCCTCTCATGAGCAGGGCTAGCCAGTTCAGGTCTGCAGCAAGTCGAAATGTCAAGATCAGCTGAATAATAATCAGCAGATGAAATGTCAGTGTGGACACCCAATATGCATTTATCAATAGAAGGAGATCAGGTACCGATACCACACAGTACTGTCTCTCTACTGCATGTAGAAGTTTTACAAAGGTCAAGGAGTCCAGAGGCATCAAGTTTCTCTGAAGGCTGTCTTGCATTGTTGGGAAAGTTGTTACTGGATAACAGTTAGCAGAGAGGAAGAGTGTTTTTAGAAACAGATGAAGCAGCTACCCAGCCTGTCAGAGAGTGAACACTAAAAGGTTCCTTCAAAAATGGATCATTTCTGCTCCCTTGAGCAGCCCTAAAATCACTTAATCACGGAATTGTTATGGTTGGAAAAGACCTCTGAGATCACCAAGTCCAACCAAGATTAACATATTATGCTTTGAATTGTGCCCAGAAGTACATTACCTTCCTCTTCCATCACAGTGCAGGAAAACCTCAACAGTCCAACTGCTCTTTGATCCACTTCGAGTGCTTTTTGGCTAAGCTGGTATTTTGTACCTTCCAGCTTGGAGGTTTGGTCTATACCATTTCCACAAATTTGCGGATTCTGAGGAAACTCCTGGACAAAAGATTCTGGCTACAGGAGACAGGGATTAGCGGGTGATACCAGTGCATAATGGCATTTTAGCTCTTTCTGAGCACCTGTCCTGCCTAACGGTGCTCTTGCTTGGTGATGTTCAGCATCAATGCTGGCAGATCACGGCATTCTCGTATCATTTCCAGCATCTAGCTAGTTTGGAGAGGGAAGGATCAGCCTCGTGAAGAATATAGTCTGTCTCCTGACCTACTGGTGCTGCTCCCAGCAGATATCAGGTCTTGGCAGGAACAGTGTTAGCCTAAATCTGAACAGGAGTTGAGTGAACTGTCAGGCTGAGCACACCAGGAGTGTTTTAAAGGTTTTTTTGAAGAGCTTCGAGAGTACTGTTAGCTCATAAGTTTGGATCAGGTTGTAAGTTGTGGTTTTTAAAGTAAACTTTTAATAGTGAGTGGTATGATAAATTACTCAGTTATTTGGGCATCCAAACATATTCCAGAGACAGTCCAATTTATTGCTGAAATATGAGGCTATATCATTGTCAGCTTTCTCAACTTCACTGAGATGTAATAAAACATTATTCATCACACAGAACAGAACACTTGAAATCATTCTATTTAATATATTTTTAATAACAGAAGTGGAAGCTAAACAATTTATCTACAGGGGCTTGTTCTTAAACATGGTGGGAGTGAGGAAATATGATGTTTGATATAACATATTCAAGTCAGGATTTTGAAGCTGTAAATCAAAAGACAAAGAATTAGCGTGAATATTTCTCTCTGGAATAGCACTCTTAAATTATTGAACTAAGTGTGGCGGCTATTGGATGCATTATTGTTAAATTTGTGATGACTATTCTTAAGACAAGACCATGTGCAACTGGTGTGATTTGCAGAGGAAAATGCAGGCACATGACGATGTCTACAGCACGCTTTCCTGGTAGCCAGATAGCATCTGTAGGATAATGTTTCCTTAGCCCTTTAACAATTCTCCTTGTACTAGTCTCTGCAGACAAGTATGCAATTGATACTGGGAGTCGATGAATTTCAGCTGCACTCTGTTAATATATCAGAAGCTAATGAAGTCCAGGGAGCTGTCTGAAGCTTTGGGTTTTGATGTACCTGGTTTTTCTTAGAATGTTCCACTTGCTGTAAGTACTCTGCATGGAGGGGTGGGCCTTTGCTGTATTTTGGGATACGAGGTATCAGAGTTCCCTGCTTGGCTCTGGCACAGGCTAGGTACTTGAAGTTGGTCTTTAGATTCCTGCATCTTCAGTACTCATCTTTGAAAGGGAGGAAATGAGTCTTCCTTTCTTCAACTTCTGCGTATCTCCTACTGTAAGGTGCCTGGGTCAGAGACTCTTACTGTGTGTTCTTGTAATGTGGGGCATAGCAGCCCCTCGGTTTTGGTGGAATACTGCATGTTCTGTAGAAAATTCATTGTATGTAGACAGGCTGCAGCATAATTTGGGCATCTCAGTTCTTATGAAGGTGCCCATTGATAGCTCTCTGCTTTTTTTTTTTCTTAAAAAAAGAAATCACCAGTTTTGGATTAAATATCCAGTAAAACTTTAAACAGATAGTTAACCTAAATTCTGAAACCTAAAGCTCAGATAGAGAGATGTTGACATTGCATCATTGTTGAATCACTCAAAGCAAGGGTTTGGGATTACAAATCCTAACCCCTTTTATCATGCCAGTTTGGGTATTATTTTGTGTAGTCCAACTTATGAGCTAATTACAAAGCGTTTATATATATGCATAAAGTGATTTATTTATTTAAAGAGCAGAATGATTGTATTTGAGTGCTATTCTATAGGCAAAAGAAAAAGAAAGTTCAAAAAAAAATGTTGTAGTTTGTTTGTGTTCATTTTCTGGGGAAGAGATGTCTGCCTGGAAGTGGTGAAGCTCACAAGGCATGGTTAACTACTAGGTATGAGGTAGAAAGGTAACACCTTAGGAAGAGACTGCAGTCAGTGTCCTGGCTGAACTGTGTCTGTTGGATCATAGAGGGAGACTTGGACAGAAGGAAAAAGCAGATTTTGAATCTGGAATGAAAAATCGAGGATTTGAATCATATTAGAATCATAAAATGTATTAGAATAATAATATGGTTTGGTTTGGAAGGGACCTTAAATATCATTGAATTCCAACCTTCCTGCCATGGGCCGGGATACCTGCTACTAGACCAGGTTGCCTAAAGCCCCATCCAGCCTGGCCTTGAACACTTACTTCCAGGGATGGAGCATCCACAACTTCTCTGGGCAACCTGTTCCAGTACCTCACCACCCTCACAGTGAAAAATGTCTTGCTAATGTCTAATCTAAATCTACTTTCTTCTGGTTTGAAGCCATTACCCCTTGTCCCATAACTGTGTGTCCTTGTAAGAAGTCCCTTTCCAGCTTTCTTGTAGGCCCCTTCAGATGCAGAAAGGCTGCAGTCAAGGTCTCCCTGGAGCCTTCTCTTCTCCAGGCTGAACCACCCCAACTCTCTCAGCCTGTCTTCATATGAGAGGTGCTCCAGCCCTCTGATGATCTTTGTGGCCCTCCTCTGGACCTGCTCCAACAGGTCCATGTCTTTTCTACGTTGAGGACTCCAAAACTGGACAAAGTACTCCAGGTGGGGTCTCACCAAAAGGGAGCAGAGTAGAGGGGCAGAATCACCCCCCTTGACCTGCTGGCCACACTTCTTTTGGTGTAGCCCAGGATATGGTTGGTTTTCTGGGCTGCCAGCATGCATTGCTGGCTCATGTTGAGCTTCTCCTCAACTAGCATCCCCACGCTCTTCTCCTCAGGGCTGCTCTCAATCCATTCTCTGCCCAACCTGTATCTGTGCTTGGGATTGCCCTGACACAGGTGCATGGCCTTGCCCTTGGCCTTGTTGAACATCATGATGTTGGTATAGACCCACCTCTCAAGCCTGTCCAGGTCCCTCCAGGTGGCATCCCTTCCTTCCAGTGTGTAGACTGCTCCACAAAGCTTTGTGTGGTTGGCAGACTTGATACATGTCTCTTAATCTTGATCCTCTGTCATTATTTGACATTTAACCTGGCTTTGTGTTAAGGGAGATTTCATTGTAGCTGGTGAAGTTGGGTTATTTTGTTCCCGCAGCCCCTGAAATCAAGGTACTGGGCCAATACTGGTTGGAGTCCTCAGTACACAACAAGACTGCTGCAATTTTCCTGGTGTTAAGAGTACTTTTCACCACTTTGCTGCATGAGCGGGTATAGAAGTTGATAACAGACATGTCTATATTAAACAAACAAAGAAAGAAAGAAAAAAAAAAGGATGGGGGAGGAGAGAGAGAGAAGAAAACCCTGTCTTCTCGCTTATTAGTGAGCTAATCAGCCAAGGGCAGGATGATGGGAAGAATCCCGAGCCCTATATTCCCCAGGTGAGCTTGTGTTGTCCAGTAGGAAATTAGCCTGAACACACGTGACATGCCATGCCAGTATGCATGTCAGATCATTGAAAGAACTGGTTCAACATATGTTTGTAGAGCAGTCCATTTCAGCCTCTTCTAGTTGGTACACGTGCTGTATGTATAGTCGCTGTACATGCTGCACGTGTAGTGGGATATAAATGGTTATATGTCCAGAGAAGGGCAACAAAGCTGGTGAGGGGTCTGGAGCACAGGTCTTATGAGCAGAGGCTGAGGGAGCTGGGGTTGTTCAGTCTGAGGAAGAGGAGACTGAGGGGAGACCTTATTGCTCTCTACAACTACCTGAAAGGAGGGTGTAGAGAGGCGGGGGTTGGTCTCTTCTCCCAAGTGGCAGATCATAGGACAAGGGGTAATGGCTTCAAGTTACGCCAGGGGAAGTTCAGGTTAGATATTAGGAAATATTTCTTTACTGAAAGGGTTGTCAAGTATTGGAATAGGCTGCCCAGGGAGGTGGTTGAGNAAAGTATGGCTAGTATGCTGGCAGCCATGGGTGAAACCGAAATTGAAGCCATTCTCTTCATTATCAAAAAAGTAGTATGGTATCACAGTGCAGTTGCTGTTACTGGAGTAATATCACATAAAATGCTTTATATTTATTGCATGTTGTGGTCAAGAAGGATTTCCCCACTCCATAGTAGCCTCACTTACTTATTGCTTCCCTACTCTAGGAAGTAGGAAGTCTGTCCTCTTCCCCGCCCCTTCTTTTTCAGTCTTGACTCTACAATTAAGCATATGAGAATGTAACCTTTAAGACATTTCTCCTGAGTTTCGGGCTATTCTTAACAACCCGATTTCTGGTTTGTTGTTGCTTGTTTGGGGGTGTGTGTGGAGGTGGTGGGATGTGCTTTTCTTTGTCCTTACCACTGCAGCTGCTGGGTAGTTAGATACTACGAAGGCTCCTATAAGGAAATTGTATCTGTCATTAACCAGGGCATAGGTGTAACCTGGTCAGTGATGGATACAATTCCATCATTATAAAAGGTGTTTCCTTTACAATATGTAAAGCAGCTGTTAATGAATGTACATCAGTAAACATATTTCCTATGGCTGTGAATGTGTGACTGTCAGAAGACCATAATATTATGAAAAGATCTGCTCCTTTGATCTGCTTAGCCTTATGAGATCTGTATAAAAATTCTAATGGTAAGGCTAGAATTATAAAATGGACCATTTGCTGTAAAAGTCTGAATGAACCTGATGCTACTATTTAACATGTCTTGTTTTGTGGGGTTTTTTTCCACCCTTCTTGCCTAATTCTAGGTAATGGAGCCAAATTCTTTTGGATTTTATGAACTTGGCTCTCATTTCCCGTCCCCTCAAAAAATCCCTGAGCGACATTATAGTTTCATTGAAGTGCATGGGGAAGCTTCTACCGACTTCACTCAAGCCTGAAATTAGTTCAAATTATTACTTGAATTTCCCTTCATTTGATAGTGTGTTCACTTCACGTACCTGTATTAAGTGCAACATTTCTTGTTCATTATGCTTTCAGTGCACATATGCTACATGCGAAAACCTTTCTAGTGTTGTTCCTGCAGTTGCAGGAAGCCAATTATTATTACCCATTTGTTGATCAAACATTGAAATCTCTTTTTCCTAGGAGCCACCATTTGACATGCTTCCGTTGACTGGGAAAACAATAATATTTGATAGCTTTCCTGATCCTTCAGATACCTGGGAAATAGTTGAGACTATTGGCAAAGGAACATATGGAAAAGTTTTCAAGGTGTTAAATAAGAAAAATGGCAGCAAAGCAGCCGTCAAAATTTTGGATCCTGTTCACGTAAGCTACTTAAATTACTTGGTTTGTGCTTATTTAGTTGTAAGTGAATTTATGTAGTCTTTTTTTCTTGTAATCTTGGTAGATCGTTTGCACTAGAAGTGATAGAGAAATGAACTGCTTCAACCTGCTAAGTATCAGGCTAGTTGTCAATGCATTTTTTGTGTCATGAGTGATCGTGGAAGTGGTTGCATAAGGTAGAAGTCCATAGTATACCTAAACTTTGATACTTTGGTTTGCCATTGCTTATCTCCTGCTTTCAGAAGCAGAGCTGTTTATTTTCCTTTTCAGTACCAGGAGTCCTTGCTGCTTTTGTTTTTACTGTTTTTTTTTCCCTTCCCCTCCCCCCCCCCCCCCCCACTGACCTGTAAGAAAGTTACATACTTTTAAGTGCTTTAGATATACCTTCAAGCATCAATTCTGAGTACAAGCTTTTAGCTGAGTTATGTGCTGTGAGTGATACTTAAAAAATAAAATAGCATACCTCATTGTTACTGTTGGTTCTGCATTTTCAGAATGTGCCAAAATAGGTAGCTATCGCAGAGGGATCCATATTTTCAAGTGGAAAACACAAAGGCAGTAGCTCCTACACACAAAGTACCAGGTGACTGGGAGGTGGAATGGAGAGTAGAGTATGTTTTTGTTCTCAATCACTGACATTTGTTGGGTGGCAGATTAATGCTCAGAGGCAGGAAGAACATACCCATGCCCTGGTTTGTGAAGGCATACCCCATTGACCTCAGCGTTGCTGCATGTGGCTTGGGCTTGTTCTTGAGAACAGTAATTCACAAAACATGGGCAAGGAGATGTTCCTGTTTCAAGTGGCTCCTTTGAGCTCATCTTTTGCACTCCCAGTGTAGAGCTGAGGCATGTACTTCATTGCATGACCTGTGGGCAGGAAGGGAAGAGCATGCCATGCCCTGTGCAACGCTGCAGGTCTGGAGCTGCACAGCCACACCAGACTCTGTCTATTCCTGCATATCAGGCAGTGTCAAATTATGATCCTCTGGTTTGTAAGTCCATGAAATGTGTTTGTGAGAACATAAAGTCTTGCATTCTTCGCTGTGTTTCTTGTTGATCTGCTTTTTATTTCAGCATGCTTTCTAAGCAACAAAAATAGGCTCATCTCAATTCAATATGATATACCTCTCCAAAGTAAACATGATCTGCAGCCAACTGATAAGGATCTTGATGAATTCAAATGCATTGGAAGGTCTATTTTTGACTGTTGCTTTCTGTAAACAAGGTTCTTGTGCTTACAATAGGCAGGTTTTCTTGCAGTTGGCGATCCTGAGTGCCTGTGTGGCAGGAAATGCTTCTGCTTTCATCTATTTCACAAGTGCTCAGGAATGATTATTAAGTGGCAGCTGGTTATGGCAGGGATTACTGAGGGCATGAGGGAAACTTTCAATGTGTACACTTTGGAGGTTGTAGAAAAAGAATAAAAGGTGATGATGGGAAGAAAGTAGAGGTAGTAAAGCTGATGCTAGAGGAAAAAGGAATAGACTAAGTAGGAGATAAGGGGGCAGAAGACAGAAGAAATGCAATGTATATAGATGCAACATAACAAATTGAGGAAGGGAAAAAGTATAACTGATGAAAACAGATTCCTTATTTTAATGAAAGAATGGAAGTCAGTAATGCAGTCAAGGTCACACTCCAAAACCTGAATCTTTTAACTGGATACAGTCTCCTTTTAGTTCTAAGAATACTATTCTTCTTTTCCACTATTCTTTTTTCTTCTATTTACAGGATGACTGGAGTGGCTGCTGTATTTCCATGTTACTGTTAAAATGGCAGCACTATACTAGAAATAGGGTGAAAGCAATAAACTAGTTCTTTTTGTTTAAACTGAAACTATTATTAATGGCTGCAGAGGGAGCCATTGCAATGAAGAAAAAGATAGTTTCTGTATTTTATTCTTTAAATTTTACATTTTTTTTTTCTTTGAAGATGGTTTCAGAATTGTGCCACTTGAGATGTGGACTGAAAAAAACAAGCAGAAGAAATGTGCTTTTATATCACTTGGTTCAACTGATATTTCCAAATTAAGCTGGGAAACTACATCATCATGAGTGATGTGAGACTGAAATAAGCATTTCATGTTTAATCCTTTAAAGGTCTCAGATTCCTGGTGTTAAATAACAGCTTAGCTTTCTGAAACTGAAACAGAAAAGTGAAAGTGTTGAAATGAGAATATATGAAGATGGAACTGAAAATTCTCTTAGTCTTGTCCCCGGGGCTCTAAGTAAAATACCATCATGCCTTAGGGCTGTTAGACAAATTATCCTATGTCTGAGTTCACATGAAAATATTCCCTCTACCATTTCTAAAAGAGATATTCTTATGCAGGTAAATATGTTAAATTCAACTGAGTATTTCTAGTTTTATTCCTTCATAATGTACAAAGGAAGATTTTTTTCTTTTTTTCTTTTAACATGCACAGAATGAATATTCTATTTATTTCTCCTTATAATTGTAAAAATCTCATAAAATCTGAGTAGCCCTCAGGAGATGGAAATCTCTATTAAATCACAGTAGCACAGCAGGCTAATTCTCTTCCTGTTTCCTCAAGGCAGCCAGGGCTATTGTATGTTTTGTGTGTAGTTTTTTGGCTTTCAACACTGTTTTTTCATGGCTGGTGGGTTTTTTTGGGTGTTTTTTTGTTGTTGTTGTTGGGTTTGTTTGGGGGTTTTTTGGCTTTGTGGTCTGTCATTTTGTTTTTGCCAGATGCATTTTCTCTCTTCATCCCTTCTTATCTTCCATTCTTTCCCTTTCCTTCTCTGCCACCTTCAGTGCCTTCGTTCTTTCTTCCTTCCTGGCATCTTTTTTTTTTTTTTGGCTGTATTCTGTGTTGTGCTTATGGGAAAATTAACTTAAAGTGAGTTACTCCTGTTTTTGAAAGAGGAAAATTTCTGCTGTTTTTCAGTTACTCCAATGAAAAAAATATATCTAAACCCCTTCCTTGTGAGAAAACTTATTCCTGTAATCTCAATATGAAAGTTTAATGGCCCAATTCCTGAAGATACCGCTGATGGGCAGAGTTCTTTGGGATCAATCAAGCTGATCTGAAGGCAAAAGGCTAATATGAGGAACTTGAGTTGGATTCAGCACTGGAGAGACCTGTATATGAAACAAGTGAGCATAGGACTCTTAGGAGCAGATGCCTTTGGTGGTGAACAAAATGAGGAGGAGTATCATTCATCAGGAATACAATGCATCCCTTTTCTCTGCCATGGTCACTTTTGTTTGGCAGTGGTGGACAGGTTTTCAGCTGAGTGGTTGCTTTTCATTGATATGAAATCCATTCATGTATATAGTGGAGTTCATAGGTAGCCTTCCTCTAGAACTGATTTTTCATTTCTGTTTCTTTCTGGATGGGTGTAAATAGCAAATCATATGAAAAATATTTTAAATCTGGAAACAAGTATGTTAACATTTTTTTTGAGATCTAAGCAGTAGGGGAAAATGAGTAAATAGAGCCGAGCCTTGTAGCCCTGCAAATGGTACATTCATGTTCTGTTTGGTTTTTTCTTTGCATTATTTCAAACTACATTTGAATAGCCAGAAAATGCTATGTATTGGGTTTTTAAATGGCTATGATTATTTACTTACTAACTGCTGTGTATTTCTCATTTGTGACACTAGGACATTGATGAAGAAATTGAAGCCGAGTACAACATTTTGAAAGCTCTCTCTGATCATCCCAATGTAGTCAAATTCTATGGCATGTACTACAAGAAAGATGTGAAAAATGGAGATCAGCTTTGGCTAGTTCTTGAGGTAAATAAT
Source organism: Thinocorus orbignyianus (assembly GCA_013400375.1). Classification (NCBI taxonomy): domain Eukaryota; kingdom Metazoa; phylum Chordata; class Aves; order Ciconiiformes; family Thinocoridae; genus Thinocorus; species Thinocorus orbignyianus. Next base: position 432,319 of record VXBW01004067.1, on the reverse strand, counting down.
CTAGAAAAATAAGATTTTTCTTCCAGTGGACATTCCTATGTATAATATATTGTACATATATATTGAGTTGAAATTCAATGAATGTAGTTTGTTCTATGTTTTTCTTTAGAGTGGTTGCATGTGAAATGATAAATGCTATTGTTTAGTCTATCCAGTATTCTGAATTAATGGTCTGCTCTGAATAAAGCATTCTTATTTTGATACTATACTGATAGTGCTGTTCCTTCAGAATTTGTATAGAAATTCAAATAAGACTTCATAGGATTCACTACCTAAAATTTTTCTTCAGTGAAAGGCTTGTCATGGGAATCTTCCTCCAGTAGCATTTCTTGAAATACGATTAAGATATGACATAACAGTTAAAGAAACCACTATGATGATTTTTTTTCTAAATGAAATGATATAAATTAATTACTTGAGTTGCTTTTATTTTGTGCAAGTGAATGCACAAATAAATAAATAAACCACTAAACCCAGGCCGCTGCCCAAATACTGTTGAAAGCAGCAGGTTTTCCTCAAATGAAGTCAGAGGAAAAAAAACAACCCTGTAATTTGTGTGTTTCAGTCTTTAGTTTTGACTAATCTAGGAGCAAAGAGCTTGGTTGTTAGTTTTCACAGATTCATAAAAGTCTATTCTGCAGAAACTTTCTCCTCTCTCTGGAGGAAAGTGAAAAAGAATGTCTCTGACAGGAATAGTGTGCCTTTCATAACAGTAAAGGCTCTTGCTGATGTTTGATCAGTGTTAGATACAGTTGAGATTGGAGAATTGGTTATATCTTGTGGTTTGTCTGTATTTTATGATTCATTCAAAGCTGAGTGAATACAAATCTCTGCCAAATATCTCAATGATACACTAGCATTTAATCCCGGAAGCAAGCCCAAAAATGTTTAAGTTCTAAAAGCTTTTCCAAATTCTTCTGACTTGCATTGGGAAGATGTTTTTAATAATAGTTTGAATTGGAAATCATAATAAATGATTAGGTTAGACTGACATCAAAAGATACCAGCTCTTTGTGCAGTGAGCATATTTGAAAATCTGGCTTCTGTTGTGTCTGTTGGGCATTTGAAACTCCATCTGTGAAACTTGTGGCCTCTGCAGGATGGATGCCAAACAGCCAGGATGGAAAAGACTGTGAAGAAACAGTCAAATGTTTATATTCTAACTTTTATGTTTCACATGGATTTATTTTCCTAATGTAAAAATACACAAGCGTACATCTGTAGTGTAAGTTTTATGTTTACTCTTTGCATGCCAAGTTGCACATGTGGAAGTGCTAGTCTGGAGTGTGTGGAATAGTCTTATGTGCTTTCTGTCACTGCACATGTAGCTCCATGAATGCAATGGGTTTCAGTTGATGTTTGTACACGTAGATATGCGTAAGTAGAAACATAAATTCCAGTGGTATCTTTGAAGCTTTCCTTTTAATGAAGATATCTGGGAAAGAAAAATGTCACGCTATAGATTCCTCTGTGGAAGTGTCACCTTCCTTTCAGCTTGTATGCAGCTTTACATGACCATTGCAGTTTCTTTTTCACAGTAGCTGTTTAGGTGTCCTGCAGTTCATAAGAATGAAGATATTCTCATCATCTCCATTCTGTTCTGTTGTTTTGGGGTTTTTTGACAATATATTTGTGTCTAAATTAATAGAGCTGGTGATTAGTTTACAGAGATCTCTGGTTCAATTGCTTTGACTTTGGATTTTTTTATTATTTTATCTTAAGAAAGCATTTTCACTTCAGAACTGTTGCTTTCCCTGAAGAGAGGAATCCAGTCTTGAAAGTTAGATTTGCAGAGATTTATGCCGAGGATGAGATCTTTCTCATCTCCTTCTCTCAGAAAATCTATCAACTAATCCCTGCATATTTGTAATCATCTGAAATGAAGATGGACATTTTCCAGGCAGTACCTAGATTCTTGATACTAAAGACTGGAAGGACGAAGAGTGTACACTACTGCAGTTTGCATAATCTCAAGCAGCTTCCATTGTATCTGAATGCAAAATGATGTCAAGGAGTAAAAGTAGAGAATCAAATGCAGATTATTGTGCCCTATAGTGTTCTGGATTCCTGCAAAGTTGCAGCTGCTAGGAAGAGCTTATAGGGGAGAGGGTCATTGAAAGCAGAGCTTGTTGATCTGCTCTGCTTTTGTCTTCTGTGGTGAGATCTATAGACAGGAGATCTTGGAGGGAAAGTTTCTCAAATTCCACTAGGAATGGGTTGTGACAGAGGACAAAACTGAGCATTTAGTGGTGGGTTTAGAGCCACAAAGTTACACTGTGAAGTGCCTGAATCCATATATGTAGATGTTATTAAATCATTTTTTCCTAGATGAGGACTTTAAGCACTTTAAGACATGTCCCATGCAATGTATCAACAGCAAGCCAGTCTGGAAAGAAAGATTCTTTCTTTTCTCCTGGTTCGTTCTTCAGTATCGGTTATATGAACTGTACTGTTTCATTCTTACACCTTTTTTAGTATATATAGTGTGATGATTTTTGACATATCCCATAGTTTTTGGTAGGTGTTTTGTATTGCACTTGATCATGTTAGGGTTTTGGGGGAAGAGGAGCTAATCAGGTTTGAACTAGGTGAAGGTAAGTGACTGAGGTAGGGTTTTGAGGCCAAAATCGACCAAGTAGCTAAAAAGACTATCCTACAATATTGTAAAGGGTTCTTGAGAGATTATATGACAAGATGGAAGAGAGGTAAATCATATCAGGCCCTACAGGTGAGCATGTAGGTCACAGACAAGTGGGAAGAACAAGTGACACAACCCTTGCCTGAGATCTGGTGCAAGGAACAACCTAGTCAAGACTGAGTGAATGCTGAAAATACCACAGCAAGGTAAATGGTAGATTCACATAGATTTTACTTGCTACTGTAAGCCAAAGGCCAAAAATCATAATACAACATATTTCAGTAGTTCATTTCCTACACATATCAGGCAGAACTGTAAGAAGTATCTTAGTCCATTTTCAAAAGACACATAGTTATGCATACCATATTTGAGATGGATTTGGGTTTGTGAGTCACATAATTAAGCTAGTATATTTTATCATTCTCAGTGTATTTTTATGCTTAGGAAATAGAGGGAACATCCACTATTTTTACAGTTTAAAAAAAATAAAATGTTTTCATGAGTTAAAACATGGCTTGGTAGGGAAAAGGGCTTGGATGATCAACTTCCCACCTAAAAATACAGTTTTTTAATATCAAAGAACTCTGAAGAAACCCCTCCCTTTTTGGACAGGTGTATGTCTATTTCCAGAGAGGTAGAGGGGATCAGCAGGAAGTCAGGGAAATAAATCACTTTGTGCTGAACGTCAGGAAGAATGTCAAAGCATTCTTTTTAGGTGTTGGGTTCTACTGTGTATGTGAACATTCTTGATATGTTTGCAATGTCCTGCTGAGATAGACCAATGATCCATGTAGCACAACATTCTGTCTCCTGAGGTGGCTCTAGAAGATGCTATTTAGGAAGAGTCTGTCCAATTTTTGCAGTTCATTTCCCTCATGCTCTCCAGCAGCTGTGATTGTTGTATTAACGATGTCTCAGACTGTTCTAGTTGGTATCCATTTCTGGACACAGTAAATCTGATGGTGATACTGTCCTGCTATACAGTCTCCTCTTAGAGCATTCAGTATTTTTCTGTTATTGTATATGTTTATTACTACATATAATATTCCATATGCTAGAATATAATGTTTTCGTCATTATGAAAACATTTCCAAATCAAAACATTTTTCAGTGTGTGAAAGAAATTTAGGATCCTGCTCATTTGAAAAGGAGGAATGTGTTACAATTGGCAGTGGACTGCAAGCTCTGTTTTCTGACCAGGTACTTAAAAAGTACCTTCACAAACAGTATATGAGTAGCTAGTGTAATCTGTACAGGTTATGCAGAGTCCAGACTAAAATGAACTTGATTCTTCTTTGGTTTTGTGTAGAACCTTGTCTTGTTGTAGTGTAATCATCAGACAGATCATGTGAAAGTATAGAATAGCTTGTGCTTGGAACCTGCTTCTCTAAAGAAGTGGGATGTTAGTGTTTCACATTTTCTCAGCCTTATAATGTGGAAAAAAATAAATGCATTAAATAAATCAGTAACGTGTGTTACTCCACGTTGTTGCAGGCAGAATGGTATACTTTGAGTTCAGTCATCTGGATGTTTCTTGATGTTAGTTGAAACTGCTCGCCAGAGTGGTAGCTCAAAGGAGTTACTCAGAAAGATTATCATGAGGGATTATTATGATCTATTTGGCAGCTATGTTTGCTAATTTTAAATTTGCCTGAAGTGATTAAAATTTATTACTTAATTTTGATCTCTTAAAACTAAGATAAAGAGGTCCTCTTTTCAGAAGTACAGAAAAAGTACAAACCCATGGTGTGGATTCCATTTAATCTGAGTGAGGATACTGTAACCCCACATGGGAAACAGGAATAAAGTGCCAGTTACTGAATTGCCAACCTGCTGAACCAGTGTAATGGCTGACTATAGCTAGCAGATTAGTGCTAGATTAGATTAGTTCTAGTGGCTTGCCTGACCTGGGAAAGCTTGCACATCAAGCCAAAATGCCTGTAACAGGGCAAGGTTCTCTCATAGTCCTATCTGACAAAGGCTGTTGCTGCATGATAAGGACAGAATAGCAAACCAGTGTAGTTCCTACTCAATTACCAATTATAAGGGCAGTTACAGTTGTCTGGTGAGTCACTTACATGTACTGAGTCATGTACATAAGAAGCTGAGATTCCCTGATGTAAGTCCTTTCTGGTTTTGTGCAGATCCTTTAGAAGAATTGCTATTCTTGAATTTGCCCAGAGATGGATAGCCCAGCACAACACAGAGTATCAATTACTCACTCCTTTCCAAACCTAAAAGTGAGCCTTCCTAGCAGGGAGCTCACATCAAAGCTTTAAGCCAAGTAGAACAAATGGATTTGGAAATGGAGAACCAAGAGGATAACACAAGTCAGCTGTGATCTCAAGCAGCTGCAAGCATTTGTCAGCATTGCAGCACAGGAGAGTTATTAAGGAGGATTTAAAGGAGGATAGCAGGGTGGTTTTTTGTTTGTGTTGGCTGCTGGTTCAAAGCAGAAAGGAAAGCATGTTATGCCTACAGTTAGCCAGTGATGGTTGGTCAAGGATAGGTGTAGATCTGGCTAGACAAGTTGGGGATGCCCCATCCCTGGAAATGTTCAAGGCCAGGTTGGATGGGGCTTTGAGCAACCTGGTCCAGTGGGAGGTGTCTGTGCCCATGGCAGGGGATTTGGAACTTGATGATTTTTAAGGTCCCTTCCAACTCTAACCATTCTAGGATTCTATTAGGACTGCTACAAATCCTGGCAGTAAAAGCAATTAGTTTGTATCTGTTGTGATTCAGAAGGGCCAGCCAGCAGGAGGGCTTAAGGGGAGAGTGGTATGGTCAGAGGTGGCCAGTTAGGGGTAAGAACTCACCAAGGCTAAAAGCAGAAGATGTGGTAGTAACTCCTGGGTAAAGTGAAGAACGCTGAACAGCACAGCTGCACTGCTGCATCTGGCCTGGGGTGAGTCTGCTGTGCCATTGCACTGGTGTGTTTGGTGAGAGAAATTTAGCAAATCATATGCTTCCAGATGTTTGCAAATGCTCACTGTGGTCACAAAGAGAGCTCTAGAATTCATGAAATATGTATAAATTTTCCTCAGGGATTCATAAATGAACAGCGACAGCACAATTTACATATGTGTCAGAGAAAAATGAGTGTAATTAATGCACAAATCTTGTGTGGCTAATAGTTTTGGATCCTTCAGTGACCTACTATACATGGAAGAGTTTCTGAACAGGTTGCTTTTTGATATTGCATGTGTTTCTAATATATGGTGTAGTTCACTGAAGTTGTTTTTTTTTTTAATAAGAAGAAATCCTCAGCTCTGTTGTATAAATGTTGTATCTGTGAAGTATAGTTATGCATCTAAAGAAATACCAGTCTGAACAGGTCCAGTTGCATTGGGAAAGGGAGATTTATTTTTTTTTCAGCTGAGGAGTTGAGATATGGTGTAATTGTAGGTTGCAGTGTGGTTTGCTACCAAAGAGGAGCAACCACTGTCCAAGGCAAGATCTAGGTATTGGTATTTTTTTAAAATTGAGGCTAAAATAGCCAGCACAGTATAATCTTCTAGGATCAGAACAACTGTAGCAATGTATTATGAAATTCAGATTACTTTTCTACCTTCACACACACAAAGAAAGGCAGAGATCTATTGTCCAAATATTTCTGCTGCTGTTGTGTGGCTTAACATGGGTAAGGCTTCAGCTGTTCGAGAGGCGGGAGACTGGGTGTTGTAAGATATAAAAAGAAACAAGAAACTAAAAAACAGTGAAAGCAGGCTGGGCATGGGGAAGAAAAGCTCAGCGCAAAGCCCATAGTTCTGTCTTTGTCTCTTTCTAACACCGTCTAAGAGTCCTGATGGCCAACAGTAAAGCATTTTTCTCTCCGTTAGCTTGATCTCTTTCCTTTCTCAGCTAATGGTGTTGTCACTCTTCATGGCACCTCACAATGCATGGAAGAGGGAGGGGGAGCTGCTGTCACTGTTGCAAAGTAGATAGTGCTTGTTCTTGATGTCAAAAGACATTTGCCTGAAAAGATCTGCAGCCTCAGAGCCTGCAGGAAGGCTCACAGCCTGTGGAGATGCTGATCGTGAGATCTCCTTTGGGATGATGCATGGTGGGAGTGGCTCAAACTAGTGTATCTAAATTTTAGCAGGCAATTTCATGCCATGGAGGCTGTTAGGACTTCAGCTAGAATCACAGAATCATAGAATGGTTAGAGTTGGAAGGGACCTCAGAAGTCATCGAGTTCCAACCCCTCTGCCATGGGCAGGGACACCTCTCCCTAGAGCAGGTTGCTCAAAGCCCCATCCAGCGTGGCCTTAAACGCTTCCAGGGATGGGGCATCCACAGCTTCCCTGGGCAACCTATTCCAGTGCCTCACCACCCTCACAGTAAAGAACTTCTTCCTAATATCTAATCTAAATCTCCCCTCTTCCAATTTAAAACCATTACCCCTCGTCCTGTTGCTGCAGTTCCTGACAAAGTCCCTCTCCAGCTCTCCTGTAGCTCCCTTCAGCCCTTTGTTCAGCTGTTGAACTGCAGCTGAACAAAGATTTTGTCTTAAAATAATACAGTTGTGAGAAATGGGAAGCAGTATGGAAACCGGAGCTGTTCTTATTGCTGGGATAGTTTTGGCTAGAGTGGGAAAATCCAAATTCAGTGATGTGCATTTTTCTGTGAGGTGTCTCTGAGTAACAAGCGCTGGCTAGAGCGAGTCCACAGGAGTCTGTGGGAACGTCTAGAAGCAGACCCAACAGTCTCATTTTGGTTTTCAAAGAGATGAGCCTACCTCAGATAAACTAGACACATCGCTAGATTGGTTACTTCTCTTTTACATGAAATAGAGTACCTTGTGGTATGTACAGATGAATAATTTATTTAGGATTTTCCTTTGGCATGTTTACAGTACGCGTTTGTTAGAGCAGCTACTATACACAGATACGTTTCCATCTAAGGGAACATAGGCAAGTTTGGGTGGTTTAAAAAAAGCTTTGGATGGAAGTTGTTCTGTAGAATGGAATATGTAATAAAAGTTACAACAAGAAAGATATGCACCTTTTTGATATGGGAGATTTACTGCAAAACAGTAATCTTTCAGGAAATTAGCATAGTGGAAAATAACTAGTCCATTTGGGTTTTATGGGGAATGGGGAGAAGAGAGTTGTCATTTGTCTAAATATTATAAGGTATTTCCAAATGACATGTATAGAAGAAAAATGAAACAATTGAAAATTGCTTTTTTTGTATTTCTCAACACAGGTAATTTTTCAGTAATGTATCTGGACATAATTGCTCCATTCAGACCAACACTGAATATATTGATCCATTACATGTCTGCAACACTCTTGATTTCTCCCATTTCTAATGTGTACCTCTTTGCTTCCCAATTACAGCAGTTTTTCACTCTTTAATTATATCCTGTTTTCTCAAGATCAAAGATATGTGGCTACAACTATCATTTGATGCTTTGAAGTTTTATTAAATACTCGTAATTTCTCTGTGTAATGAGTATCTCTCATTACATTGTAGTTCGCACCATCCAGATTTTTTAAACAGCTGGTGACCATGTTATGACCCGTCTTGCTGGACATACAAATACTGAACATAGAAAAAGACACTTCTGAGTAACCTCTGACAGTTTTTGCCACCATGGAGTGAAACAAAAGCCCTGAGTTTTACCTTTTCACTATGAAATTAAATAGCATGTGGATACTCTCAAAGAATCAATCATAGAACGGTTTGGGTTGGAGGAGACCTTAAGATCATCTAGTTCCAACCTCCCTGCCACGGGCTGGGACATCTCCCACTAGACCAGCTTACTCAAAGCCCCATCCAGCCTGGCCCATCCAAGCTGTACCTCCCACAATCAAATATTTAACACCACTTTGCCTTCTGTAAATTTTATTTTTGATCTCATCTTTACTAAAGATGTGAGATGATTTAAAAAGAAAACAAAAAAAAAACAACAAACCAACACACACCCACACACACACCCCAAACCCCATGTTTGCTTAAATGGTTAAATCCCAGATTCCCGAACCTTCTTTAGCTTTAGTGGGAGCTGGCATCAATTGTTGTAAGAATGCTTGGGCTCAGGCTTGTCTCTTTTTGCTTTGGACAACTGGGGGTTAAATGCTTAAATTCAAGTGCAATAGACAATATAATTTTGTTCTGTTTGTTCTCAGTTTACACATTGGTCCCTTTATAAAGGGAGTGACTGGAGCAAATGGACTTGGCTGTAGGAAAAGAGGTCTCCTCATCCTTATTGGGCAGAGAGGTCTGGAGGCTGCCAACTATGGGAGAACAGTACTACAGCAAGGAGCACGGAGCTGAGATGGGCAGAAAGCAAACAGCCAGGTGTCAGTGGTGACAAAAATAAAAGTTTCCTGGGCTCCAGAAAGAATGTCAGCATTTGTTGCAGTTCAGAAGGCTGCTGACTTCGCTGAAACAAAACCCTGGAAGCAAGGAGCTGCCTTGTACGGACACAGTGAGCAGGGAAAGATTGGTTTACACTGCACTTCAATTTAAATTCTGATCTAGTCTCTCTGAGTTAATAATTTCAGTAGTTTATTTAATAAAGAAGGAAAAAGGAAGGTCTTTTGAGTTTAGCATCCTTCTGGTTGTGACAAAATTATCTTTAAGAATATCTTGGAATCTCCTCTTTGGGATGTTCTTGCTTTGTGAGGGTCTCATGACAGTTCCAGAGTCACCATAGCTCCTTTTGTAGGCAAGCAGAGAGTGGCAGGTGACTCCTAGAGGGGTTAAGCTGACCTGTCCTGCAGCCCTCCTGTAATGACAGGCATTGGCTTTTGGCTGAGTCTGTTTCAGCTTTGCTTCTTTCCTAAAAGGAGCTTTCAGACAAGCCCCATTGTTCGGATCCGTGCTTCCCCAGCCACGCTTTCAAACTCAATAGGGAAGATTTCTATTGGAGTCATTTAAATTACAGTGAATTATACTAAATTAGTATCTTCATGTAGGAACACAGACATGAAATGAATTATGTGCAGTGTGGACGTGGTAGTACTTAGAACTGCTGTCTGAACCCTGAATTGTATAGAAATGATGCTACAAAAAGGGAAGGTGCTTTGAAAAGTTTCCTAATTGGTGAAGAGTGAACAAAAGCAGCATGGCTCTGAGCAGACAATAAAAGCTGTGAAGTGCTCACTCTTACCAGAGGCTGCCCTGTTCGATTATGAAATCCTATGTGCTTTCCAGAGCTTCAGCTAAGTTTGCAGCAGTCTGTAGAAATACTTCTGTTGACGTTCTTGGTCCCAGACTTGGGCCCTGCTTTTTCTCCCTAGCTAAGTGTATTGTTGTGGACTCTAAATGTTATTTTTTACCATTACTCCCTGTTTGTAATAAAAATAAAAATCTTCTGTCTTGCTAATCTCCCTCTTGCATTTGCTCAGAAATTCACGGGCTCTTTAGTGACCTGTGCCTTTTTTGTAGCTAGGTTAGCTCTTTACAAAATGATCCTTTTATTTGATTTTTAAAAAAATTACAGCTGTGTTATGCTGTTGCCAGGCTGTGAAGCTATAATTGAAACTCCTTCAGAATTTCTGTTGTAAATATATTATTCTGTTAGATCTCAGTTACTTTACACAGCATTATTTCAAATCTTAGGTTGGTACCACTTCAGCTGAATACTCTTTTGGGGGGGAGACGAGGACAGGTGATAAATTAATTTCTTCATTAGCAACTTAATGGGGATGTAAATGTATTCTAATATAAAGAGTGATGGAATAAGAAGTTTGCATCAGGAAGAGGTAGCAGGGAATTCAACTAGGCTGTGCCCAGTAAACCTTTCGTATAGCCACATAACCTACTTGCTTTTTTTCACTGTTAGAGACAAAATAGTATTGCAGATGTTCTAGAACAGAAAAAGTCCTCTTTTGAGGGGATTATTTATTTTTCTTCTTGTGTGTGTAAAGCCTGGTGGCTTCATTCAATTATGCTGAGTTTGAAAGAAGAAATTTAGAAAAATGTAATACTGGTATAGATGTGGCCTCTTCTATTTTGGCCACGTCGTGAGGTAGAGGTATTTGTGTCCTGACTGCAAAAGATAAGAGGCTGTGAAAGCCAGCTTGAATAAAATGGAACAGGCAAACTTCTCCCCTTGCTATTTGTCTTGTCAGTGCATGCATGTGCCAAAGAAAATAAGAAGTTAAAAGCCAAACTGGAAGTGAAGAAATCAGAAGCAACAAACAAACAGCCATGAGGCTGTGACTAACACAGCCCTGGAGGTGCTAGAAGATGTAAGAGGGCAAAATTATAAATACCACATGGTTTGTGAGCACTGAAGCTAAATAAATCAGGAAAGATGTCTGCTTTGTGATACATTTCATTAACACTAAATTGAAAGCAATTAATTTTACCTAAAAGCACAGAGCATTGCTATAGTTTCTTCTGGTTATGGGTTATCTTGTACTGTTGTTAGGGAAAATAGGAGCCACGGTGAACATCTTTCTTCCACTGGAGATGAAATTAAAACTACATTGCACAGGCAGGAGCTGCATATTGAACCACCTGGTCCATTGAAGAAGCTGATTTAGTTCTCTGTTAAGTTTTCACAAGGACCTTTGAATGTAGGTGGTGTTAGGTACTGTCATTGGAAATGTGCTGTTTGGCAATAATAGTTGTGAAGAACGCACACTGCAGACGGAGAATAGTGGTTAATCTGGTCACAATTGACCTTCTGTGGCAGCCAGGATTGTGAGACTGACAGTGCATCAAGTTCTATCTTGGAGATAGAAGACAAAGAAAGGGACTCAGGAAATGGCTGTACCAGGTTGACTCTGTTCTAGTAGAGAAGATCTATTTTGAAAAGTTGAAGATGAAAAGAAATTTGAGATGAAAAGGCCCCAAAATAATTGTATGCACTTTCCCGAGGATGGGTGATGGAGCAGCAGGGTAAGGATAATGAGCTCTAGGAGAGCATGTTTCACCCAGCTTGGGGAACTGGTAGTTAGCTATGCTTAGGAAAAATAGTGCAAGAAAAGAAGGAAAGCAGGATAGCTGGCAATTATTGAAAGACATTAAGCACGCAATAGCAAATCAGCTGATGCAGAGAAAAGATAAAAGCACACACAGAGTCAAGAAAGAATGCATCAGGGTTTGCTTCTTTTAGTATTTCAGAAAACTTTCAAATAGGAGAAACAAAACTACACAGCTAAGGTGCAGGCATTTAAGGAGAAGCTCAGAAAGGCTGATGTGGAGTAGTAAAGGCAAGATTACATTATGAAAAAGAGAAACAAATGAGATAAAACAATGTTTAATAATTGTGAGGAAAAATAATGATCTAGGGAAATATCAGTTTGTTTAATTTTGCTATCCACAAAATTCTAGAACAAATTGATAGAAACCAGTTTTGAAACACCCAGAACCCAGTAACATGATAAAAGCAGCCAATTTAGATTGGGCCAGAACAAATCATGCTAATAACATTCTCTTCTTTCATAGGATAACTGGTGTAGTAAGGGGAGAGCAGTAGATGTGATTGATTGTCTCTTTTTTGCAGACTTGGTACGGTTCCAGGTGACATTCTTGTGAAAAAAATGTGGAAATACAGAAATTTCACAAGATAAAGCAGATGACCTAATTGTCGTAAAACTGGACTCAATAGTGATCAGAAGTTCACTTTGGGACTGGGAGAGCCTCAAGTGGGCGTCTGCTTTTGGCCTGTTCCTATTCATTAATAACTGCAGTGATGAAACAAAGTCCACGTAGGAAGTCTGGAGTGGACACCTGGTTGAATTACCGGCACTGTGGAGAATAGCATCAGATTCAACACTGTGCTTATGAGAATGAATTTTTTGAATCATAGGGAAAAAAAATTAGTAGACATATGCAAACTACTGCTGTCTGTAGGAAGAAGACATAGGATATGCCTAACTAGGCAATGGAACTGCAGAAAGGGATTCTGTGCAAAATGAAAATTATTCTGTTCTGGTCAGCTTTTCCCAGCCAAGACAAGACTTCCAAAGGAATTCTGTATGCTGTTTGGGGCAAAATGTGTCACAAACATCAGTGGCAAATCACAGGCAGTCTAAACGCAGAAGACATGAATGGTTTCAAAAGGTTACAGCAACTAACTTTGTGTAGCCTAGAAAAGAGAAAAATGACATATCTTGACATTAGTATGACAGAGATAATGTTAAATCAAGAATAATGATCATTTATTTTCAAAGACTACTGGAGGGAAGGGCAAAAAGATAAGGCAGTTTTATTGGAATAAAGTAATAGTTGAAAATGGTTGAATAGTAGTAAAAATGCTCTAACTGTCAGATTAGTGAAATACAGAAACAGGCTGCTTAGAAAGATTGTAGGAGTATGTTAGACAAATATCTGTCAAGGACCACCTGAAAGTACCAGATCTCTACACAGTCCAAATGCAGGGGAGTAAATTATTTCTTCAAGTCCCCTTTATTCCTGTGTTTCTGTAGTTTTATGACAATGAAGCAGCAACAAATCAAAGCCTCCTGTTCTTATAGCAGTCAGTACTGAAAGGAAGGTACAGTCATTTAAGAGGCTGGCAGTGCTGTCATACTGCGTGCTCAGTAGAACAGGTCAGATTATTGATCTATTCTAAGAACAGAAGAAAATAGAGATTAGTGCCTGAGATGCTTTTACCGTTCTTAAGTGTGATAACATTAAAGCAAGGTTGGACAATGCAACTTTTCCATAGCCATCATTTGTGCATGCCATAAGTCGTGCACGTGTGTCATTTGTGTCTGTGCAGCCTGTAAAGGTAGGGAAGGAAATAATTGTAGTTGCCCCACTATTTGCATCCAAGCTGCCGAAATAAGATGAAAGCACCTTGGCAACTCCAGGATGCAAGCAAATGTTACCTGACAGATTAGTGCAGACACATAAATCAGGAGCAGTTGGATGATTAAAGGCTGTAATAGCCCTAACAAAAGTGCAACTGAGAGTTTTCTTAAAAGCAAAGGTGACACTGAATCCTTATTCACTGGGCGTCAGAACTGAGTAGAGCTGAGGAGAGACATGTCAGCTCGGTAAGATGAAGAGGAGTCAGACCTACAGAGAGCACCTGCATGACTGTGATGTAGTTGTAACATTTCATGTGTTAAGATCATGCTATTTTATAAATCTATTCCTGAAAATAGCTTTGCATGCTAATAGCTCAATTACAGTAGCACAGGTTTGTGGCAGATGGGCGGGTGGATGTTATCCCAGTGTGAGTCTTTGCCTTTTGAGTGCCAGAAAATCAAGGAAATCATAAGGGAGGAGCCCTTCACTACCGCTGTAGAAGAATCCCAAGCACCTCTTCTGATGCAGCTATGTGTGGCCATCAGAGCTACAGCTCTTTCAGGCAGGCTTCCACATGGATCAAGCCTTCTATCAAATTATTCCTTCTTTTTGTCTGAGTATGCAAGATTTCCTTAGTCCTTTCCCCCTGTTTCTGCTGTCTAATACCCAAACTAGGGACTGAATATTTTAAAATCCAAATACTATAAATAATAGAAAATTATAGCTTGGAAGGGACCTTTGGAGGTTAACGGGTCCAGCCCCCCGCTCAAAGATGATTAACTTCAGTGTTACAGGTTTGCACAGGCTCTTTACCATTCAAGTTTTAAATATCTCCAAGGATGGAGATAACACAGACTTGCTGGGTAATCTGTTTCAGGGCTTAACTACTCCCAGTGGAAAAATTTTTCCTTTATGTCCAGTAGAAACCTGGTATCTTGCAGCTGGGGATTGTTTCCTCTCATCTTTTGCCGTGTGCCCCTAGGAAGTATCTGTCTCTGTCTTCTCCAACCCCTTCTAGAATATCCCAAAGGGTTCAGTTTACCCCTCTCCTTTTAGTTGCTTGTATTTGGAGGTAATATTTGCATTCTACCAGTGCAGGCACTAAAAATATGCTGGTAAAAAAAATACCTGCAAATCACAAGGGAACAATAGAAGTGGCTAACATTAAATTGATGAAAATTGCTCATGTGCAAAGTTGTCAAGATGGCATTTCTAAATAACATCCTTGGGGGAGGATCATTAGTATCTCCCCTTACTGTGTATCATAGGCTAGATGTTTACAAGAGCCTCTCTCTTTAAATTAAATTTATTCAAAGCTTAAGAGAGGATTTCTATCTTTCCTTGGGAAAATGCAGCCTTTGGAGACTTGGTAAAACCAGTTCTGACTGAAGGGCTTTGTTTTTGCATGCCTGTCACATACTAGATTCTGTGGTATCTGAGAACCAAACTGAGAAAGTCCATTCAGTTTACATCTTCAACTGTCGTGCTGCCAAACCTGAACTAACAGACACCACCACTTCTCCCAGACTGGATTACTAGTTGCTTAAAATAGGTATTATAAAAGTTATACAAACCACAATGCATGTGTGTGGATGTGCAGGAGAGAACGTGTGCATGTGTGTGCTTTGGAGAGTGTGGAGCAGTGTGGGCTCTCCTCCCAGAAGAGCCCATGTCTCATGATAGGTTGGAGGACAATTGGGTTTGGGGAGTTGTTTTGACCTTTAGGGTAGGAAGCAAAGCTCGGGTAGACTCGTAGCTTCTACTCTGTGTCTGTGGCCTGAGTTCTGCTTGTGCTTGTTTTCTGCTTGTAGTGCCCTTCATCAAGGTACTCTGAGGAGATTTTATTGAGTGATATGGAATCACAACATGAACTAATTAGCTGTTTGGCCATGTGATTTCACAATTGTGAAGAAAATATAATTGTAATAAAATCATAGCTACCAGCACCTCTCATCTCTAGATGCTTCCCTGGAAACTAGAAAGATCTTTTAAAAAATTAACTCTGTTGTCTTCATGATTTCTTGTCATCCAAGCATTACAGTTAGCTTAACTCAAACACAGTAACTTTGGTAAGAGGCTACACAGGTTTTACTGTGGAAATCATGCCACTGAGAAACAGCTGGGATGATAACTATAAACCTCAATATTTAACAACACCCCAGGAAACTTCCAGTCTGGCAGGACTGCTAAATAATGTTTATCCCTGTCGCGGGCAGAGAGTGATTGACTTCACTCGTAAGAGAGAAATAATGAAATATTTATTAAGGTGAAA
>VXBW01004067.1:388575-416471 GCA_013400375.1 Thinocorus orbignyianus | reverse complement strand
AAACAGGGAGAGCACACCGCCACAATCCCATAATCTTTCATTGAAGGACTGTATGAGTTAAGGAAATGTGAGATATATCTATCTATATCTATCTATAGATATTTATTTATTTATTTATTTTTATGATTTAGAGCTCTTTTTGCCTTTAAGGTTTTATGTCATGAACTAGGTCCTGGTTAACATCCCCAAAGATATTTTATCTCCCTGTCTACTCAAATTCCCAAGTAAGCACAGTCCAGCACTACACTGGGCAGGAGTATCCTAGTTTTCTGTAGCTTCTACGTTTAAGAGGGAAGAGTCTGACTTGTTATGAGAGGGACTTTTTAACATGTTTATGATAAGCTTGCCTTGAACAGACGTGCAATTTGATAGCCTGAGTCAGGAGAAAAAATCACCACTTGAACTTCAGTTATGTGCATGGTTATAGGGATCTGTGGCAGCTTCACTTGCAACATGTAAGACAGTAGAAATAGGAAATGAGACTGGAGGCAACGTTTTACCCATGAGGACTTGTTTGGCCTGTAGAAAAATAGAAGAAGATTAGTACTAAACTGTGTCGTCATTGTCGTCATCGTTTCCCCCCTCCCACCCCACACTACTCAGAGCACACGCATACGGTGTCTGCCGTAATCTCCTTTTCTAATTGTAGCTGTATGCCAATAATTCTTTCTTCTCCTTATTGCTGCATGCATTCTAATACCTAGCCTTTTTACCCTCTCTTCCTCCTATACTGACTGTCTTAGAAAAATGCAAATTGTCTGATGTAAGCAAAAGTACAACTCTTTGAGACAGAAATAGCAAAAGAAAAGTTGCCCTATGTGTGCAAGAACCTGTGTCTGAGATCCTCAGCTGAACTCTGCGTAAGCCCTGCCTCTGGAGTCAGTGGAGGATTTCCACGGTGCTGTGGGTGAATTGTTTTTTCTCTCCAAGACCTGCTCAGCTGACCTCTTAAATACCCAGGTTCAGTTTTGGTTTGGTCTAAAATAACCAGAGTTTCAGTGCCTTACTTTACCTGATACTTTAGATATGCTTTAGATATGCTTTTGTCTGCAGGTATGTGTCTCATAATAGGGATTTATATCTAATGAGTGGGTAGAAAAATTTTTAAAGCAACATGTTTGACAAAATTGAAAATTAACACTGCTCACCCAGGCAATAAATTCAATTGTGGCTTCACCA
Organism: Thinocorus orbignyianus; assembly: GCA_013400375.1. Lineage (NCBI taxonomy): Eukaryota > Metazoa > Chordata > Aves > Ciconiiformes > Thinocoridae > Thinocorus > Thinocorus orbignyianus. The sequence continues at coordinate 415,292 of VXBW01004067.1, read as the reverse complement.
CGTAAACATTGAAGAAGGTTATTTGTGAGGTGTAGTTTCTGCCTTCTCCCACCTACAAAAAGAATATGTTCCTCTCTGGATTAGTTTTATTTACCTTGAATAGAAAGACTAACAGACATCCAGTGTTGTGACAAAAACAGAAGAAAATCCATTTCGAAGAAGAAAAATTTTAATACTAGATAATAAAGAAGAATAGATTGAAAATATCATACATGTGATTTATTTCACAATTGATTTGTCACTTGTCAGACAATTTCAGTGCCCTGAAATTTAAGTGCATTAAATTAGCCAGAATTGTCATCATCTGTTTGGTTTGGTTTGGTTAAACACAGCAGTGGTGCAGCAAAGTTAAAACAATAAAGACCCTGAAAAGATAATGTCATTTTCAGGGAAAAAAAAAGTAACTAGACGAAGTCAGTGGAGAAGGCAGACCAACATGGCTAAAGACAGTAAATCAAGTCCTTCTTGCGAATCCAACCCTGATCCCAGCAAAGCACTTAAGCTCATCATTTAAGCATGTGAGTTCTTCCCCCTCAAAGCACGCACGTTGTCCCACTGAAGTAAGGGTGAGATTAAGTGAGTTCCAAGATTGTTGCCATAGAGCTCAGCATCTATCAGACCGGAGCCTTCACTGACCTAATGGGGGACACGTCATGCAAGAAGACTTAGGTATCGAGTGGTTTTTGTGTAGGCACCCATGTGGTGCAAGTTCAGTGCAACCCAGGGGTTCCAAAGGTAGTCAGAAAATTATTGTTACCTTTAGGTACCAGGGGCTAGGAAATGTTTTATGATGTATGGTGCAATTCTTTTTGTGATTGCAACACAGAAAAAATGTAGAGGTATAGAAGAACTGATCTAAAATATGATATACAATGGTATCTGATGTGTGGAGTTCTGCTGTTGAAATGTTTTGTTGATAAATTGTGCCCTCAATTTGAATAGACTTCAAAATCTGTAGTCAAAAGAAATTACTGTTTTGTGCTACATTGGTGAAATGTCTCATGTGGGTATTTATTTTCATATGAAGTGCTACTGGAGGATACAGTATAAAACTTTGAAATTTTTTTCACTGTTTTATTGGAAGCAGCTACTCCTTTACCAAGGCAGTGGCTCTTCAGTCAATGAGTATTGTTATCTGCATTATGGATAGCGTGAGGGCTTAGATACCAGTTTCATCTTTGTGGGTATGTAATGGCTACAGTTCATCACTAAAGTTACATTGATGCTTTTTCCTGAGGAAAAAACTGTAAGTGATAAAAATGAAAATATGAAATATTGAAGGTCTAAACAGGACAGGAGAGGGGTTTGTGGGAATCTAATTGGACTTTAGACAGGAGAAAGGATTGTCCAGAGCAGGTGGTGGCTCTGCATCTCAAACCGGAGGCTGACGGGGCTGATGCTACAAGGGCTATAATTAGTCTTACACCTGTGGCCTACTTTCTTTCTGTGGGAGCTGAGACCTTTCTTTCCATGTGGCTTTCATCATCTTGCATGATACTCATCGCTTGTGTGTACCATCCTTCCACACGAGGAATCTAGTGCTGCTTGGCAAAGAGAGCAGCTTTCCTCTTGGAAAATTCTCTTGTGGGAATTCCTCTGCTTCCTGTCTTCTGATGCCTTAAATCCATTTCATGTTGTATGTAGCTTTTGTACCTGAGAATTGATCCTCTAATAATTTGCATTGCTGGTGAGTTGCACATGATGAGTATAAGAAGCAATTAGTCTACCCCACAGAACATGCCTTTGCAGCAAATTTAGTGCACCATACGCTACTTCTGCTTCACTGAAAACCGATCACACATATAGGAAAAGCAAAGAGATAGAATGCTGTACCTGTGTTTGGGCAAGAGAAATTAAATGCAGAAAGTAGTGAAAAAAATTGGCAAAAGTGCTGTGTGTGTTGTTTGTATAAACAGTAGGCATAAGGACAAATTTGTGGTTTGCCAGCTTAATAGGACTTCTTTTGGCTACAAATCCAAAAACTACTGAAAACTAAAACCAGGTGGCTGCTCCAACACGTCTTAATTCCTTTTTATATTCCCCTGATGTTTTGCAGCTGTGCAATGGTGGATCTGTGACTGATCTTGTGAAAGGATTTCTGAAGAGAGGGGAAAGGATGAATGAACTTATAATTGCTTACATTTTACGCGAAGCTCTGATGGTAAGATAAACTCACAGTGAAAGGACAGTCAATATTCAGCTCATATTTTTTTCTTTGAATGAACTAAGATCGTGGCTCACTATCTTACACTGTATCGGTGTGTAATGAAATCAAGGGAATGTGTAACTGAAACAGTTCTTTTTGAACAAGAAAGGTAAAGAACAATTTATCTGTTTTGTTAGTAAGGGAATTAAAATTGATTTCTGATCACTGATTCCTTTCCTTAGTAAATATAGTTCAGTGTCAAAATCACTTTTCTTTTGAGAAATAGCAGAAGTATACCCAAAATACTGTTCAGCTTCTTATGTCTGGATCCAAAATATATTCTACAGCAAAATGATCAGCAGATCTAATGAATTCAAACATTGCCACAAGAATTATTTTTTTTCGTTAGTCAGGATCAAGTGTTTTTATTTTTGACCAGAATTTGACTTTCTGCAGTGGAATTTAGGCCTTTACAGTTTTCCTTGAGTTCCTACTCTAAAGATGTCATAGATAATGTAGGTTTATAGTGGTTCTTTTCTGCTTTTATCTTTAAATTTCTCTTTGACATGAAGTAGGGCAATTAAACACATAAAAAAGTTATCCTCAAGATTTTCAGTAGCATTCAGTAGGTAATCACAGGATCCTCAATACATCATGCCACTCTTAGATTTACCAATGCCTGATTCTTATCTTTTTCCAACCTTGCTGTAGACTTGAGAAACAGAGAAACAGTTCTAATACTTGTATGTGAGAAAGAAAAATTGTTAACAGCACAACAGAATCATCACCTCCCATAAAAAGCAAAAGACAGAGAAAGTCCTCCCTGAATACATACCTCCCCCTGTCCCGATCAATTTAGGACAATCTGATCCATGACCAGGAAGCCCAAAGTGCTCTGGACTTCTCTATGGAGGTTTTATTTGCTGTGTCAGGAGCCTAGGCTGCTCGTTCAGGCACGGAAGTTAGATGACCAAAAGTCATCTTTGAGAATAACAAACTAAACTGGTATCCATCCTGAGTATTGGGAAAAGTATGAAGAAATACATAGTATTTCTTAGTAAGAAGTTCATTTTCACCTTTACATTCCAGGGACTTCAGCATTTGCATGAAAACAAGACTATCCACCGTGATATTAAGGGAAATAATATCCTTTTGACCACTGAAGGAGGAGTCAAGCTTGTGGATTTTGGTATGTTATGTTTACTTTTATATATTACCAGTGTTGCGCATCTGAAGCATGGAAAATGTAATAGAGGAAACAAGTCAGAAAAAGATTAATTATATTAACCTCTCATTAAGATTTTGAATTTTTCATTAAAAATCACTTGGCTAATCAAAGTTACCTTTTAACTTGGTAGGAATAAACTCGGTGTTTTTACAGCTTTATTCTTTTCAGCCATTTTACTAGTGCTGTTTAGATAGCACGGCTGAGGAGTACAAGTTGTAATACAGTGTAAGCGCCAAATGCTTTAGGGCAAGACAGTTAATAGAAGTAGTAAAGCAAGTTAATAGGGTACAGATTAAGGTTGGTGTTTGGTTCCTCCAGGACCATGCACTAGGGAAGTGAAATTAGGGGCTGACAGGCAGAAACTACTTGTTGTACATGAAAGAAGAATGGGAGAGCTCCACCTCAGTCACATTTACTCATTAGTTTGATGTAAAACAAAGTGAGATATTACCTGAAGGCATTTGAGGGGGAGATATTATATAAGTGATCCCCACTTTCCAAAGTCTGGGAAGACTATCAGATTACTTTTGGCAAGTTTAAAGCTAAGACTTGGCATTAAATGGAGAGAGTCTCTTAGGTCTAAAGGGATTCTTCAATGCTGTCATCTGGTTTTACCACCAGAAGACAGAAGCAGAGACACAAGTACGTGGATGCAACCTGTTACTTATCAACCGTACCACAGCTGTTTGCCTTAGAAGTATATTGACAGCTGTTTTATTTAAAGTGGGTATAAAAATTTGGAATGGTTGTTATTATGAATGATTATCCTCTGGTAGCACACTGACTTTTTGTGTTTAAATTTGATTTATCAGTCACTACTCCCAGCATAACAGCCAGATGAAAATATCATGATTCCATTCCAATTATGGAAAAATCTTAATTTTTACTTTACCCTCCTATTTTGTTAATGAGATTTATTCAGTTGGTACATAACAATTGTTTTAACTACTCATGGAATTTTTAATCCCGTTAGTGTATTGTCTTTCTGTCAGTAGACAGTATTTGTGCAACTTACATTACTTCACACACAAAAACCCCACAACTATTAGGGTTACTAATTCTTCTTAAAATCAATGTGTTTATATTCATTATTTTATTCTTCAGATAAAATCTTCAGTTAAAAAGCCTTCAGGCTTCTTAAAGTGTCTGTCATATACTTACCTGTATTTTCTGCTAGTGTGGAAGTTTAGTGTAAGGCAAAATCAATATTTTTGCCCACATTTTTTCCCATATTTTTAATATGTTGTGGATAATTATTTTTTTTTAAGACGCTGAAGGCAATTAGGGCTGTGGAGGATCAATGCTTCTGAAAATCAATTTGCTTATGCAGATGTCAAAACATACAAGCTGCAGGGATGAGGACCTGAATTCTTTATTCCCCAGTTACTGCAACCGACTGCTAAGGCTGTAATTGAAAAATAATCTTAAAATCTTTTGGAAAAAAATGTGATGCCAAAGCATAGACAGGAACGTGCACAAGACACAAACATACATGCACACACATTTATGTGGGTTAAAGAAGAGGTGCTTTAATATCTGCAGTCCTTTCTCTTGAATATAGGAACTGCACCTTAACTTAGGAAAAGATAGAAATTTTCTCTTCCTTTTCTTCTCTCCCTTCCCCCCCAAAAAACTCCAATCTGAAACTAATGATGAGTCATTTGAAATGGGAAAAATGTATACAGTCTTCATGAAATCATCAAGGATGATATATAGATAGCTGCTATGTTTTCAGTATAGGATAGAGATTTTCTAGAAAAACATACATTTATGATAAATTCCATGCAGTGCTTTAAAGGGTGACAGCTATATAATATATTGTAAAAAAGGAGTTGGAGGCAAGGTGTGAACCAAATTCCCTTTTTATAACTAATATTAATTATATTCACAGTTGCTGATTAGTGTTCTGGGAAGGAAATCTTTTACATTTGTTTCTCAGATTCCTTGTTGTTATGCAGTGGATTGGTGTTACAGAACCAGAATTCAAAAGAAATTTTAGACACTAAAGGTGAAGAAAAGCACCTAATAAAACTTTAAAAACTTCTAGCATGTAAATCCAAATTAATTTAATGCTGAATACCCTTTTAAAGTCTTGTGACAAATTTATCTGCAGCCTTTACTGCCTAAATATCTTTCAGTGTCTGACCTTGTTTCATCAGTTAAAAAGTGGCCTGAAGTCACTTGCACACATAGCACACCTCATCTGTAATAAAAATTCATACAGTCATCTGCATTTTACAGCGTGTAACCAATTTCATAGGGAACTGAGTGCATGGCATCTGCTTATGCTGACAAATACTTGCTTCTTTAAATAGTCCCTCTCAATTCAATTTCGTTTTTGGAAATCAGGGTGCTGCACAGGGACTTTGATGTATTAAATAATGTTAGTCTAAGACATAATTCCCGTTTGGAAATTCTGAAGTTTCAAATAATGTGTTGTTCCAAAAATGGGAGAAAAGGAACTTAGCTGTATTATTATTATTATTATTTTAGCTTTGGTCTGAAAAAGACTAAGTGGCATTTCATTTTGAAAGGTTTGACGTGTTTCTGAAATCCCCTGCCATTGCAGTGAGTCTGGGAGCTTGAAAACTAGAGCTTTTCATGCTTATACATTATTGAAAGGATCCTAGAGGACACAGCTCCCTGTCAACTAGACAGGTTGCTGACAGGTGGGGAGTCATGGAGGAAGGAACCATTTTTCTACTAAAACTTTAGAAACATTTACCCTCATGTGGCAAGTGATTCTTTTAGCTAAAAAAAGGAGAAGGTAACACTGATGGAAAATTCCTCTTCAGCTGTGTTTTTGAGGGTTGACCTTGTAGGCTGATAGTCTTGAACAGGAACACAGGTAACTCATACTTCTATGGGACTGCTGGAGCCTGCTGTCACGGACTAGAAATATGTCAGGATGAGCAGCTGTTGCCTTGGAAATGTCCAGAAAAAATGTAGGTATAAATTGTATTCCACCACTTAAACAAAAACAGGGTTTTCTAGCAGCACTGTTCCTTGCTGAAGGCCATGTCCTGCTCTGCATCAAATGAAAACATGCTTTCCTACCAGGTGTAGTTAGACTGCTGATGTTATTATCATGAAAGGTCATTGCAGGGGGGAAAAAAAAGAATCAGGCATTTGGATGGATAGTAGAAATATTCAAGTTCCCATAATGAAAATAAAATGTTGGAGGACTCATTAGATCTTTGGAATTCAATCCTATTTCTAACTACAAGAGATGCCACGATTCCCCCAAGTTTCCCTAGTACTGTCACTGTGGGAAAGGGGATATTGAAGAGGATTGGCACTGTCCATTTTCACTTTCTTCTTAGGCATTTCATTAATGGTATCTAAAACTCTCCATCATTACAGCCTTTGGATAAGCAATGCATAGGAAGGATTTAAGGGGTTTTTTATAGGTAAAGCAGGTTCCAGTGGAAGACATGGAAAAAGGGTAGCACAATCTTGCTGCTGCTGGCAGATGGTAGAAAATTACAAGCTGTTCTGCATGCACTTAATAGAATAATCACTTCAAGGGTCCCTTTAGTACTGTGGATAAAGAGATTGCATAATTAAAACATGTATTATAACATTAGTGGAGTATATAGTGAAGATAAGGTGATTTTTGTCCTAAAGCATGCTTGGTTTGCATTTTTCTGCTATTATTTCAAATGTTAGAAATGTTGGATTTAAAAGTTGCATGTGAATATCATCTTGGTGTTCCAAATGCAGTTTCAGATAACATACTTTGCATGTAGCTAGCCCAGTTTTGTCGTGGATGTATAGTGTAGCCTGAGTCAACTAGAGACTTAACCTGAGTATGACTTATTGGGGAAAAAAGGGATTGTGGGAGGGAATACTGTGTTGCTTTATTTAGACATACTGAAAACTGTCATTACCTGATCTAATACCTTAACTACTTCTTCCATGTAGTTTGCAAACTGCAGGTATACAGAGTTCAGCTTTCGTCTTTGGGATGTAATAGGGTTATTGTTTTGTTGTGGAGAGAATGATTATTCTTCTTTTAAAGCTATTTGAAGTTATCCAAAGTTAAGAGCCAAGGAAATCTGAATTTCTGGATGGCCTTCTTATTGTTGAAAACTGCAACTTGGTGAAACAAGCCAATTGTAAGGCACTCTTTTTGGTAGTGTATTTTTATATTAACCCTATTTTTACTTTAAAATGCATACATAATTTCATTTAGACAGTGTTAAATGAAATCATTAAGTTCATTTCATAATTCAGTTACCTAATAAAATTAATTTCTGGTGAATTTTTCCCTGGAAAGAGTGTATAGTATTTCTGCCAACATTCTTCGTTGTGACTCAGTAGTGGTGTGCTACTTCTTCCTTACAAATTATGAAATGTTAGTAGTAATGCTTTACCCCTACTACTGATCAGCAACAATTGATGAATGTAAGTTAGAACGCATAGGTATTTTCGTTATGTTTTACTGTGTGATATCCATGCCTGTTGAGATACAAAAATGCAGGTCAAAATATTTGAAATTCTGTGACCGTACTGTACAGGTTGAGTTTTTGAAGTGTAGATGAACCAGCAGCTGCTATAATAACAATGCAAGAGCATCAAAATCAGTTAACAGTATACAACATATCCAAAGGAATAGGGACAATCTCCAAGTAAGTAATGAGTCCATGGTAAGACTCCATCGTAATAGTGCCATCTGCTTAATTGTCACCTCTTCTGTTTTTCTGATGCACGAGGGAGCTTTCTGCTGGTCTTGTGGGGAAGACATCTGAAATCTTGGGTCAGAGACTGGGGAGGGAACCACAGCACTGAGCTTTTGTTGGGACGCCTCACCAACTCTCAACACAGTGCTATGGCCTCTCCCTACCACAGACAGGCTTCATAGCTGCAGTCTGTTGGTGGATCATAGATGAGTCTGGCAAACCTTGTGTGTGTGGCCCATGGCATTGCAGAAGCAGAGAAGGCTCACAGGACTGTGCTGCAAAAGCACATGATCCAGGTCAGGCCACAATGGATTGGGAGTATAGAGCCACCTTGTGCTCAGTGGATAGACTGAGAAGCCAACTGTGAGTGATCCAGGTTTGAGTATTGGGGTGTTTTGGGGAAGGACATTTTAACCTCTGTCCCTTTAAATATATATCATGGTTCCCAGCCTCGCATGTCCTGCAGACATTGAAGAGGAGCTCAGCATGACCTTGAGTAGTTTTCCAAACTTTTGCAGATTGCTTATTCTGGAGTAGTCAGAATATCCTATTACATCCATTTCTCCTTGCCCTGTGTTAGCTATAAATGCTGTCTGAATCATTCTGCAGAAATGAAACAATTAATTAAAATAATTTAATTTGAAAGTATTCAAAACTGAAATAATTTTCTTTCTGCCCTTAGCTTACTTTAAGCAATGAATCATAGCAAGACTTGTATTTGCCTTAGTCATTCTAGCATGCATCCATAATAAAGCTGTTTGCTTCACTGATTCAGATCAAAACCAGACTATTATTGTGTTGTCATTTCTGCATACCATATAGCATGACATTCACATGTTGCTTTTAAAAAGCATTTACTAAGGAATTGTGGCAGAAGCCAGTAAAAGTAAAAGACTTTGAAGAAAGCTTTCTTCGTGAGCAGCTTGTCAAACTGCTTTGAAGCCAATCAAAGTAATTCCAAATTTTTCAAACCAGGGTTAGCAAGGATCAGATGGATTGCATTGACTTGAGCTGTGGAGCATTTTCATTGTTGAATGTTTAATTCTTTGTTGAAGGCTTAGACCTTAAAAACTTATTTTATGGGCCATGTCTGAATGAAAACCTTTGTGCTGTTCTCTAACAACAAAAAGAAATCATGTGGCCAAATGCTGTACCCAGGATAAGCTGTTCACTTGGTCTTTCAAATATTTTCTTCTACTAATTCACATAGAGATGTCACTAATGGCTTAAATATTAAAGAAGCTTGACACAGAAAGCTTGTGTCATATGCCAGAGACACAAGAAGTGAGAAAATAGCCCTTTCTGGCCAGCAAAGTCTACCTCTAGGTTTTCTCATAAGTCACAAAATAGTAATTTCTTGAGGTTATTAGAAACCCTCTGGTCTTACCTGTGTACACTAAAACACATCCATTTTTACCTGAAAGTTGAACCCAATGATTTGTTTGTACAGAAACATTCCAGTCTTTATGTATTTTAAATATTCTGTCCCATCAGCATAGATGTTGCCAGTGACCCAGATAACCTTAGCAGAAGAACCACGTCATGTAAGAAGAAGAAAAATCTCCAGAGTTTTCCCAGTCATACATGCAAAAAAACCCCAAAAATGCTTTTGGGTCTTAAAAGTGGCAGCCACTTTGAAATCTAATATGTAGGGAAGGCAGGATCTAAGAAGGAGGACTTCCCTCACCAGCACACTGCACCAGATTGTGTGTAGCTGCACAAATCCCTGAGGCTCTGGAGAAGACTAGCTCTCCTATCTAAATACATCTGGCCAATTGTGCATCAGGAAGACAAATGTTTCTGTGCATCCCTTTCAGGAAACCAGCTGAAGCCCTGAAGCATGAGATTTGATTAGAATCATTGGCCTTGTGCTGCAGTGAACTGTCGGGAGCCTGTGGGGCACAGCCCCTGGTCACCTGCTCTGCTGGGGACCATGCACCTAAGGGTGCAGTCTCTCCTCTGATAAGAAAGTTCTCAGATTTCATGAAGAAGCTGAGTTAAATCTTTTGTTTAAAAAAACCCAACATATATATATATCTCATGGATGTAGTGAACGTTCTGCTTTTTTTCTAGGTCACTATTTGCTCTTTTATTATCAGTATGTACTTTGTAATGGTTCTTTGTCTAATGTAGAATTTTCATTTTTTTCTTTATATGCCTAAAATTGCCTTTTCTTTGTCTTTAGTCCTCATAGTAGCTTTACAGTGAAAGCCACTGTTACTGAGTTTCCATTTATATCACCTTGTATTTTATAGTACAGATTAGCTTTTTTATCCCACTTTAACTCCATGCCTCTTGATTTTGCAGTAAACAGCATGGATTTTTCATCTCCCAGGAAGTTCATGTACATGGTCTTTTGGATACTAAGCTATTGATCTTTCTAGACTTATAGAGGGCTATTTGGTTACCTTTTGGATATGTTGTATTTCAGTTTAAGACTTGCATCTGTAGTTTGTGTTTTCCTGAATGTTTGGGAAACTCTAGTTTTCATCATTAAAACAATATACGCATTAAAACAAGACATAAAGGTGGGGGATGTGGTGACAAGGACTTGGAAAATGTTGTGGCTCTCAGTGTCGTCTTTGCCACAATCTTTACTTATAAGACTAGCCTTCAGGAATCCAAAATCCCTGAGACCAGTGGTAAAGTCTGGAGCAAGGAAAACTTACCCTCAGTAGAGGAGGATCAAGTTAGGGAGCATTTAAATGAATTGGACATGCACAGGTCCACGGGACCTGATGGGTTGCACCCAAGAGTGCTGAGGGAGCTGGCCAGCATCATTGTACGTCCGCTGTGGATGATGTTTGAAAAGTTTTGGAGATTGGAGGAGGTTCCTGGTGACTGAAAGAAATCTCTTGTCACTCCTATCTGCAAGAAGGAGGATTCAGGCAACTGCAGACTCAACACCACTTTCGTCCCTGGGAAGGTGATGGAGCATATAATCCTGGAAGTAATTTCCAAACATATGAAGCACAGAAAGGTGATTGGAAGTAAGCAGCATGGATTTGTGAAAGGGAAATTATGCTTCTTTATAACCTAACCTAACATCTTTCAACATAAAATGCTGATGAAAATTTAAATTTTTGTGTTTCCTCATTTCAACTTTGTTTCTTATTTCTTTGTTTCCATCTTATTGGCCAGAACCCAGTTTAAGTTCTAGATTTAATTTGAGTGCTTATCACTGAGCAGAAGATCTCAAGCATGCTTTTCTGCCAAGAGCTCACCAAAGCAAACAATACTGCCTATGTGTGCTTTTCATTTAGGAGTTTTCTTTTGAGGCCAGATGATAGTCTCTAAGGAATTCTGAGCATTGACATTGTTTCAGAAAGGTTCTGAAACATCTCTTGTAAAGTCATCATCCAACTGCTTGTGTCCTAAGGGCCTGTTAGTAACATTTTCTATTAAGTATCTATGCTTTCTATCCATACTGAGTAATTAAACCTGTGAGAAGCTCTCTGATCTCCTTTTACAGTCTTAGTGGAGATACCACCATACCTGCAACACAATTGCATGTGGTTACACATCTGGTGTGTTGTCACCTTTGCCATTTGGACTAGCAGAATTTCTTTGTTTTAATCTTGTTCTTTCCCTGTTGTCTTTCATCGTTATGGAGTATGAAGGAATTATGTGTGTTACTTTGTTAGCATTTCAGCTGATCTCGTCAAGAGTGGCAGCGGCTTTTCAAAATGAAGCTTAGGGTGCTGAAGGAAATCCTTAAACCATTAGGACCTATTGCCTCCAGATCTAGGAAAAAAGTGGAGTGAATGATTTATGAGGGATTGCCCTCCCACCATCGGACAGAAAGGCAAGGAAGGAGAGGCCACTTTCTGCAGCAAACAGCATGGAACAGAAATGCTAAAACACATCTGCCAGTGGGCTTAAGGGGAATGCAGTGTAAGATGCTGCTGCTGTTTTACATCTGTCTCTCTAGGAGATTAAAAAATGTTGGGAAATAATTCAAAGCGTTTCAATGTGTTTAGATCTGCAGGGTTGACAGTATGAGCAAGTTTTGGTCTAGACACTAGCTTGAGGAATGGTCCAAGTTGCAGAAGGTGACCAAAGGTGACCAAAGAAGGTGATAGAGGATGCTTTGGTAGGGAAGTGGATGCTGAAAGCACAAATGAAGAAGGGTTATGGAGGAGGTAGCCAGAGACAGTGTGATAACTAGAGTGTGAGCCCTTTGAGTAGGGTGTGTGTTTTTGTATATGAATACAGTGGGTAGCGTGTTGGGAATGCAGTCTCCCTGCTGCATGCCAAATGTAAATTTAGTAGAATTTGGTAGGGCTCTCCATTCCCCCATTAGCATCAACCAGCAAAATGTGCATACTTCTGTTCACAGGACATAATCATAAAACAATGTTGTACAGCCTCCCAATTTAGATCAGAACTGTGTCTGCTGAGGTTGAATGCTACTATGAGGCAAATCTTTCCTAATAATAGGGAGCTCATTTCTGCAGGTTTTTTGTTGTTTTGTTTTTTTATTGAGTGCTACGGTCATAAGTAGGTTGCTTTACTTTCAATGTTATTCCGATATGTCTGGTTTTGTGATGAAAAGCTTGAATAACACATGGTGTAAGTCTGTTAATTTCCAGGTTTTATTAGTAACCTCATGCCTGAGTAAAGAAAAAAGAGAAGAAAAAAAGCCTTTTTAGAAACTGTATGAGCAATATTTTCTTATGGGTGGGGTGTGCATTGATGCTATTAATGCACTTATTAAGCTCTTCACTTTCATAAGATTTACAATTTGTATGTAATAAACCTCCATTTTATGACTTTTTTTTAGATTTTCTTAGGAGAATATTTGACTCAGTAGTGAAGGGGGAGGAGCAGTATGTTTTTGTTAGAAAATATACAAGTTAAAAAAAGCTGGCCTGCTATATGCTTGACTGGTTACTGAAATGCTGGAAGAAATGTTACTAAGTGTGGAATTACATCATCTTTCCTCTATATACAGAAAAAGCCCAAGGAAATATCATTTGTCATAAGGCTTACACTCCATAATCTGAAATGCCACTTTACTGCTAAGAGCAAAAGGATAAGAAAACAAACAAACACAAAGCACATAAAAAAACCAGGAGCCTAAAGAAACTAGTAGTGAACAATTCAAATTGAATCAGCTGAAGTAAAAAAAGAGGGAAGAGGGAAAAAAATCCTTCAATTTATTTAATAATTACAGTTCAAAGAGAAAAAAACCAACAGTGCATAGATAGAGAAGATTGTTCACATTAATGTTCCTTTTATATTTTGTTCCTTATCTCTACAGAAAGTTATGATTATTTATAAAATCTGACCTAGGGAATCACAAAAATTTAGTTAGTGTCTTTCTTTGCTGGTAGATCTGAATCCCATTTCCTCATCCAAGACTGCAAAAAAACGGGGACTCCCCACAACACGTAGAAAGGGAGAGGGAGGAGAAGCCTCCTCTCCCTCCAAAACCGAGGATCATGTAATGATGTGCATTTGCATCACTGCACCGGTGACAGACCTGTGGCAATGTGTGCTCGCTCCTTGCTTTCTGAATGATGTATTTTGCTGAGGGCTTGAAACAGCCACACGCTCCATGAGCCGGAAGCTGGACCTCAGACAATTCCTTGAGGCTGCAAAAACAAAGCTCCGGCTTAGCTGAGCTGAAGCAGGATTGATGGACTTTGTGCTAAGACTCACATTGTCCTGCTTTCTCTGGTGCAAACACTGTATATAGGACTGTCTGCAGGCACGGAGAAAGGAAGAGATTCAGCTTTCTCAGGCCTGGGGTAGACTAGAGGGAGGCTGCCACAAAAGCAATGGTTGTGTTTGTCTCAGAGAAACAGGCGGGATCTTTCTTGCTGCTTTATTTTCAGGAGTTATACACATTTCTGCAGTGGACAAATGCAGATATTTTGTGAATCAGAGCTGTGAATACATAGCTTTAGAGTTACAAAAAAAAAACCCCAGACTGAACCTTCTATGATTTCTTAACCTCCACTGAAAAATACCCACCCTAGTCAAATTCAATGTAGTTAGTATTTCTACTGGGCAGTTAATGTGAATTGCTCTTGTTATGAACCCTTTGCAGGGTTTTCAAGAAGATAAAGCGAAGCGTCTTCAAACCTGATGGTAGACTTGAAACTGGCCAGTGGTGCACACTGGAGCTTCAAGTTTCAGAGTGAAACTGAGGCTTTTTGCTTTTTGAAAGAGAAAGCAAATGTATGTATGGAAGCAAAATAAGTGAGCTTCGGTATCAGTCAGACTGAGGTTGGAACAAGAGTGGAACACAGCACCTTTCTTGCCATCCATGGTATCAGCACTTCAGAATATGCTGCTGGTGGACCTCACAGTTGGCTATGAGGCACAAATCCATAATAGTTCAGGATTTCCAAGCAGAAGGGCTGTTTTTTTCCATGTGTGGACCTCACAGTTGATCGTGACTCACAAATTCATAAAAGTTCAGGACACACTATCTGAGGGGCTGTTTTTCTCCATGTGTTGTACTTTCCGCTTTGCACACACAACAGATATTTCCAACCAAAGCACCCTTGTTTTGTAAGGCAGGAGATCGTTGGCAGGCTGGTCAGAAGTGTGCTGCAGCCCACTCAAGTTCCTAATACTTCATTGTGTTTTAGTTTAAAACCATAAGGAATCCTTAGACTTTAGAGTTCACTTTCCAGCTGTTGGCCTGAAATAGTTAATTCCTTAAACTACAGCTCGTGTTACAAAGCTGATTTGTAGGCATTTGGTGTTGCTTTGAGAATATGCTTTGAGCATGGAGAGGCTTCTGGTTTTGTAAGAATTTTTGTGGTTTCACTGTTTTGTTTCTTTTTTATGGCAGAACAGCTAAGAGAGGAGGATAAGTATCTTTTATAGTGTTCAATCTGAAATATATAAATAATGGAACAGAGGTCTAGTGTCAGTACTGAGCACTGAAAGGTAAAAAAAGGTAAAAAGGGTGGAAAGTATTTTACTCTTTTTCTCCCCCCTTGAAGTGCTTTACCGCTCTTCAGGTAGTACAGGATATAGAAAAACTGTAATTAGCCAGTCAAAATATATGGAGTCAGATAATTAATGAAACACTCCTTTAGGACTAAATCCTGGTCCTCCTGAAGATACTAGAAACAACAGATGTGGAGAACTTCAGCTGAAGCGCTGAGTACCTTTGAAGACTTGTTCTCTCTTTCCAGAGAACTGGAAAGACGTTTTTAAGCTTCACCTACAGAGGAAGCCATAGCATGACAAGACAGGGATGGCACCATTCAGAAGGACTGTCTTGGATGGAAATAGCAGTTGCTCTGATTATAGCTTCCCTTCGTTCTTCCAGGTGTGTCTGCTCAGCTGACCAGCACTCGTCTCCGCCGGAACACCTCCGTGGGCACCCCGTTCTGGATGGCTCCAGAGGTCAGATTCATGTTTCAAAACATTTTGTTGATGGTTTTCTAGCTGCCACATTCTGCATTTCTGCTCTTTATCTTTCTTCCCGACCACTGGACCTTTCGCCAAATGAAATGGCAGTGTCCTTTAAAAAAGTGTTTTAAACCTTTGTTCTTAAGACGTTTGCAAGGATTGAGTTAAAATGAGATTTATTTTTGAAATTACAAGGTTAGAGCCAGAGCAGAAAACATTGAATTGCTTTTTAAAATGTTTCAGAGGAGAGAGTACTATACCGTTGATCCTTTCCAGCTTTCCAAGCTCTGAGAGTGCAGGTATCTCATCTCCCCATGGATGGAAGGAGCCCAGGATGGTGCTGTGATACGTTACAGCTTTTCTTTTTGAATTTCTACACCTGGAAAGTTTTTACTACTATATATCCATAGCTGACAGTAAGTGATGGAGGAGGTTATTATGAATGAGTAAGATGCAGTATGTATCTTTGGAGATTTTTCCAGCCTGAAGTTGAAGCATATAAAAGCTACATTTTAAGCCCAAGCAGGAAAAATATTTTATTATAAATAAGCCTATGTAATTACACTGTTTGCAGGCACACAGACGCAGTCATATATGTCTGTTTATAGCACATGAAACTGCTCTGTTTAGACATGAGTATTTTTATAAACATGCTCTGTTTATACACATTGGTCTAGCCATGCAGCTAATGGGATACACATTGGTTTAGACCTGTAGCCAACAGGAGGAAAAATTTTAGATTCATCCAGCATTGTGCATAAGCTGAAATGTGTATTAAATTAAATACATTTGCTGTAATCCAGTGGCAAACACATTGCCAAGAAATTAGCTTGATCTTGAAATTGGCTGAATTGGTAGAGTAAGGACCCAGTAGGAGATAGTGAATTCACCTTCTGCTTTCCTGCCTGTTTCACTTCATAGAGCAGTAAAGCTCCATTAGTGATTTTGCAGGAATAATCCATAGGAAAGAGATTTAGGATTGCTGAGTTTCCTGCTACTTCCCTGACACATGGGATGCAGTTTACCACCTTCAGCTGAAAAGGCAAGGATTTTCACCCTTTTGCCAGATCAGGTAACATCTGGCCAGAGAACCTGGTGCTAAATGCTTGCTAAAAGTGTGCAAGTCTGTTTATTTCAGCCAGTATCTCCATCCTGTAAGAGATTCCCCCAGCTGTGGGTGTACTTTTAAATTCAGAAGTTTGACCATCCGATGACCATCCTAGTCTTTTATTCCAACAGGTAATTGCCTGTGAGCAGCAGCTAGATAGCTCCTATGATGCCAGATGTGATGCATGGTCACTGGGTATTACTGCAATAGAGTTGGGAGATGGAGATCCACCACTTGCTGACTTGCACCCTATGAGGGCACTCTTCAAAATACCAAGGTAATATCTTGATGTGAGTATTTCTTGCAGAAATAAAGTCTTGCAGTCTTGCAAAAGACTGGACTTTTTCCTTAAGTGTTAGTTTCTTCAAACTTTGACTCTATAAGTATGTGGGGGTTATTCATATTATTTATACTAGGAGGAGGTTAGAAAGACTTTGTCCAGTTGTATTTTCTGCAGGCTCTGCTTCAACTGTGTGCTCACATTGAGAAGTTCAGAGCTGACTGTGGCTACATTTGAGAAGATGCCATAAGGTCACCTTGTGAGTGGGCTGCTCCCAATTTACACAAGAACAGGACTTAGCTGAGTCCCATATATTCTGTTACGAAGAATGACTTATGATAGAAATACAGAGTCTGAGCATGCCACTGTGCAGAACAGGCCCTATGCCTGTCCTCAAGAGTTATCTCATGTCCTTTGAAGCAAAGTATTCTTCTACCACTTACATACATTCAGGCTGCCACTTTTCATTAGCTTGTGCTGCTTCTGGCAGTTTCGGTGTTGCTGTCCTCAGGCAGTCCAAACAGCAACTTCTTTTGTGTTTTCTTTGAAGCTGGAGATAAAAGTAACCAAAGTGCCACTCACAGTGTTTCAGAGAACATCAATCTCAAAATATGTAGGGGATGATCATACAGCAGTTTGTGGATTTCACTCTAACAGCTGGAGCAGTACCACACAGTATACATGAGTGCTTCATGTCCTTTTCAGCCAAGTCACCCATATTAATTTAAATTACCTTCACTTTTAAGAAATCTGGGCTGCCTTGGCACTGAAGCAGAGCATGAATGCCCTTCTTACCTTTACTTGCTATGGGAAAAAGCAGTTACAAACTGCTGTGGTCAGTCACTTCTGCTGGGCCTTCAAAAAACATTTGGCTTTTACCCTTAAAAATATTGGGCACCTTTCTGCCCTGGAGCAAATATAAGATCAATATGCTTTCATTCCACTAAGTAAAACCTGAAAGTGGTAGAGTAAACATCAAGTAGCAGTTAAAGAAAAGCAGTTATGACAATTGGTTGAAAATATTCAGAAAAGTCACCTTGTCTATAGATCATTCTTTTTGTCTTCATGACTGTAGTCAGTGAAAGTGGCACCTCTGTTTGAATGGAAGATGAATGTTAAACCAATTTGAACAAAATTATCACCTAGAATAAACAACTCTAAGAACAGAAAAGAGAGTAGTAGTGTATGTTTACAATATTTAGTCCTTCACTTCTGATTATCTTTTGATGAATGAGAAATAGTTAATAAAGAGGTAGTTCCTCCTGACACTTTGTTCAGCAAGGTGATTAATTCAGTCCTTCTGGGAAAACTTAAAACGTAGATTATTTTAAAAATTCTTTTAAGAAAGTGTTTCAGCTTTGAAAGAGAAATTTGCCATTACAAATGAATAGTGATGAATGGGTTGTTGGCTTCATTTCAGTTTATTGATTTGATTTTAAAAAAATTAGTGATTCTTAGCTGCACTTGGTAGATCATCTCCATGCGGTTCCTTCTTGTTAGTTATGTGAAGTAGGAGAATCAGTAAGGTATTGTATCACCTACCCATGCTTCTTTTACCAGTGAAATCAATATCTTTTTCCAGTGGCCTTCTAAAACTCATTACTCAGCCTGCCTTCACACATGGTTTTTGTCAAGTGAGTAGCTTATTAACTTATCATCACACTGACCTTTGCAGGAATCCTCCTCCAACACTCCAGCAGCCTGAACTGTGGTCACCTGAATTCAATGACTTCATTAACAAGTGAGTAACGACTGAGACCACTGTAGCTGAATATGGAACGTGTGTGAATGTTTTGTGTAAAATATCTTTGTATTCTCTATGGAAAATTTTTCCTTAAAAACCTACAGACAACATTTGTAAATCCACTTTGACTTCCAGAGAAAGTCAAAACCTCAAACTGGTTTGAAATCCAGTTTAAGGCTCCGGATTTAAAACACAAAATAGCAACATTTTAACACACTTGATGTTTCTGCTTTTCTTATTTTAAAGACTATTTTGTTTTAAAAGGCAGTGACTTCATGGACTTGTTAATTCTGTGAAGTCTTAATTTTCAGCACAGAGCTATTGTGATTAAGATGGATTTATTAATTATGGAGGTCTGAACGAACTGCAGACAAGCATTTCAAAACTACACAGAGAACTCTCAATGATTGTGTGATTTTTCTGCCAGCACAGGTGTTTGACTAAAGATTATGAGAGGCGTCCGACAGTATCTACTCTTTTGCAGCATGATTTTATTAAGCAAATTGAAGGAAAAGAAAACGTTCTACAAAGGCAACTCATGGAATTTATTGATGTTCATCAACAAATGGGGGTCACTGAAAAGGCAAGGTAAAAGTAGCTAAAGTAGACCAGCTCTAACAATTGTGATGCTTTCACTGTTTCAGAATGACTAGTGCTCAGAGAAGGATTCATCTCTCATAACTTTAGCTGCCCAAAAAGTAGACAGCTTAATCTTTGGAGTCCTCTGTAGAGCCAATGAAAAGAGAGGGGCATGATAATTCACGCTCTTTTCTTCTGTGTCTCAAGATGCAGGTTAGGATCCCATCTTTCAGAAAGCTAAGGTTAGGTGAAATTAATGTTTGGCATTTTCTTGTATTTGCATCATCAGGTAATGTTTTAGTTTAAGCAAGTTCGTTAAAAGTAACTAGTCAGGTTCCTGCAAGGATTGGATGCTGCCAACTAGAAGTGGTAGATCTTGTTTGCAAACTTCAAATCTTCTATCTTATTGAATAGATACTTTCTTTTTTCTGCTAATATTTAGTAATATCAGTTCTATATAAATCACTTAGCACCTGATGGCTTTTATTTAAAACAGATGAAAATGGCTTGGTTCAATTTTGCAATTTAAAGAAAAAAACACCACCTGGCATGCTGAGATAATGTATCAGGTGTGAAATTAGTACAAGATTAGTATTGATGTCTTATTACTGGTGCAACTTCTCCTGTACTTGAATTGCAGGGATGAATGACAATTTTAATTTTTTTTTTCAGACAGGACGTAAAATTTAAAAGACATTTTGGCATTATCATCTCTATAGAGAAAGCTTACTAAAATCTACCACATTTCCTTTCACACACGTTTATAGTAACAATATATACAACAGTCTTCAGTTCTGATCTTGGAGATTTTTCTGTTTGCACTGTCCTTTGAAGATAATAATAAAAAAACATATTTCTAAATAATTTGTGATTTTCAAGTTTACACAGGCTTTATGTAAGTAGATGTGGGATTAGTAGTAGTTTCTCTTTTCTGGCATTTCAGTAGAAATCTATGCAGTTGGCTTATATTTAAGCCTCAGACTGGATTTGTACGTTCTATATGATTCAGATTTGACATTTGTTTAGAAAGATTCTGGAATTGAAATAAGCTTATGGGACGTCAGTGCTGAGCACTAAAACAGCAACGTACTCCAGACTTTTGATAGTATTAGTTTATAAAACATAGGGAAACAACATGTGATAAAATGAGTCCAAAACACTAAATTATTTGAATTTCAATCCTGCTAACACTTGCAACACTACTCCTTTCAAAGCCTTAATAATTTTTGAAAGTGAAGCTTTTAAGTCAATTAAGTATCATGACCTTTTTTACTCGTTTAATAGAATGTTTGTTTTCTATCAAGTCCTATTCTGTTTTTCCAAACAATTTTATTATTTTCACATAAATTCTGCATAGAGCAAATTACATTAATCTTCTTTTCCTATATAATACAAACATAAAGAAAGTGACCCAATTTGCATGTGCATAGAGCACTCAAATGGTACAGGAACAGAATGGTCTATTGGCATTTTCTCCATCCTGTTTAGACTGTGTTTTATTAATTAGAGTTTAAGGGAATGTGTTACTATGTGAATCAGTTAGCTGTGCTTTTCCAGTTGACCAACTGTAATTTCTGGCTAAAAGTTCCCAAAGGAAGATGTAGTTTAACTTATTTAATAAAGGGTGTAATTTAAATGGTATGGTTAAACTAGTAGCTTGCTGTATGGCGTCCATATTTCAGTTCAGCAGTTTAAAATACTAATAATTAGGCAGATATTAGTTTAAATCTCATTTGCATTGATTTTACCAAGTCTTTTCATATCTGAGATCAGTTAAGATAGTATGAAAGACAGCAAGTAAAAACCACATTTCACAGTCACTGTACATCTAATCACTTGAGCTTTAACACATTTATTGACTACATTTGCTTGAAGATTATCTTTCCTAGCAGTGAATGCATAAAAAAATTAGCTTTCTCCTAGAAACAGTAAGAATACCCATCTTAGTATCTAGTGCTATCTGCGTACAATTGCCAGTAGCTGAAATTGTAGTAAAGCATGTACATCATTTCACTGTAGAAGAAATTTGAATTCCAGGCCCGTAAAGGACGTTACTACAGAATGGCATTTGTTTTTCCTCCTGTTGAATGATAAAAGGATTATACATAGATCTTTGAATTCAATAGTTGTACTTGTTTAGAAGTCTTTAAATACTAATCACATGTATCTTCTGACCTTCAATCTGCACAGAGCAAATGGTGTCAACGTAAGTCTGTACAGAAGTGCCGTGTAAATCTGGTTCAGATTAAAGACATAGGCTGTGTAGCAACAAGTCACTTATAAGAGTCTCGTCTTAAAATCTCCTGGCTTTCTTTTCTTGAGCATCCTCTTCTAGAACTGTTTTTACACTGGTGTGTTAGGACTCTACTGTGAAATTCCTGACCTTTCACCAGTTGCTAGCAACTTTTCTTGTAAAGCTCCCTCCTAATCTCTAGTTCATGCTCTCTTGGTCCATAATTTGAAGGCATAGTTCTCCTGCTTACTGTCACTGGGAGACAGGTAGTTTAAGGGATTAAAGAACCCTTCTTTTCACCAAGGGAAGAAATTCTCCTACTTATGTATAAATGAGCATGCCATATAAACTTAAGAAATTTGGTGACGTTGACTTAAAGCCGAAAGTAAGGAATCCAGTTATTTTCTCAGTATGTTTCCTCTCCTCTTCAAATTATACTCTATTAATAAATATTTACTATTTAAAAAAAAAAAAAAAAGTCTGGAAGTTAATAGTTGAGGTCTGGCCACTGGGTCTTCCTGTGTACACTATTTTTGTGTTCACTCTGTGCCAAATCACTGCCTTTGCCCACTGTGCTGAGCTGTATTTTGGCTCTGACTGCCTTCTGCAGTGGCAGTCTTGTTGCAGTTCTGATCTTGTCATCTTGTTTACTGACTGTGCAGCTGGTAAAGTTCAGAAAGAGGAGATCATGTTAGTTATGTCACATTCTCAGAGGTTTTTGCAGAAGGCTATGTCCTCAGATCTAATCTGTATGTACCATGTCTGCTCAGGAAGGGTGTGTGATCTCTAGGCATACAGTGGAGCCACCCTGACTCCCATTAGCACCATTGTTCCTGAGATATTTTCTAATATTTACAAGTCACTGAGTCATTAGGGCATTGCACTGAGCCCTCTGAGCATTCCCATTATTATTATTATTCTTTAATGAAAATAAGACAAATTCTCAAAGAATAAATAACCTCATTTGAGGCTTATCATTCACCTTTGGACACTGCTTAAGATTCCCTTCATTTTTAGCCAATCCCTCAATCACATACTTTACTAACTATAAATTTTAACAGCTGTAATGTGACTTACAAAAATGTTAAGAAAATAATTATTAGAAATGAGTGCTGCAGCATATACCCAAAAACAGTTCTAAAAATACCCTTCTTGATAGGCCAAATGAGGGGAAAAAACCTGCATTGTAGAGTTTCATTTTGCAACCGAAATAGCTGTCTTTGAAATGGCCTTCAACACTGTCGCATCTACACCTGACAGTCAGGCTTGTAAGACTTTTATCTTGAGCTGTTTGGCTGTCTTAATCTTGACTGCTTTTACAATAATCTCTGCAGAAATGTGCAATGATTAGTACAACATGTATTTCCTGGGAATTATGACTCATTCCAGAATGAGCTGTGAGGGATATTCACTGCACCTAGATTTCAGCAACTGACTGTGATCCCCAAGTTGAGAGCCTCATCTTTATATGCCCTCTAAATAAATATGGGAAAGAGACACATTTTACTGCAAAATGAATGAGGGCAAGGGCTTTTGGGTGAGCAGAATTATCCTAGGAGTTTGTCCTCCTCTATTGGCCATGTGGGGATGAAATCCAGTAACAGGGTGCTAAAGAACTGCTCTGTTTAACTGTTTGGGTACTCTGAGGAGGTAGGTTCATAGACATTCATGTACAACATGCACAGAGGTGGTTGCCAGTTTATTCATCCATCAGCATTACAAGCAGGGAGAACTATATGCAGTTTTCTTCCATTACTTTCCCTGATTGCCCAGAATTACGTCACTTGTTTTCTGGGTGTTCTCTCTTTCTCCCTCTGACTTATCCTGGCGGTCTGAAAGCAGCTGGTAACAATCCTTCAAGCTCAGCTCTGCAGTGCAGGCTGTAGTGGAGAGTAGGAGATAACCACGGTAGCTTGACAGAGGCAGTATGAGGGGCAGAGTAAGATGGCTCACAGAGTCCAGTGCTGCCTTGATCAAGGTCTCCAGATGAAATCTGTGTCAGAGTAAGGGCTTAAACTTGAGGCTTTGGAGTTCCAAACTAATCCTTGGGCACTTCTGGCAACTTCTCTTCTCCTTTAACTGGGTGTGGACTTTGTTGTTACCAACAAGGACCATGTGTTCTTGCATTGAGGACACTCCTAGGTAGAATGGCTATGCTGCAAACTGCTTTAAGTTGTAGAAGCAATTAAGAGGTTTTTGGCAACATGGGCTTTAGAATAAACAGATTTCCAGTCCCTAATGCTTCTAACTAATACTCATCTCTGCAGCAGAGTAAGAATGTGGTTCCAGTCTTGTTCCATACAATACAACAGGCAGCAGCAGTGCCTGAATGGGGAAAGTTTACCTCCTGAAGCAAAACAGGAGAAAGAAGTTCCCCCTGCATTGAGGACTCTCTGAGATTAATGCTCTGCAACTGCTCCTTTACTGTCACTTCAGCCCACTTGCTCAGCAGCTCATTTTTCCTAAAGTTGGGATACCTAACTAGGTGGTGTTGATGTCTGGAGCTTCCTCTTTGACTTCTCAGTATGGTTCTCACTATAGAGCATGGGCCTGAAACATGAGGGCAATGAAGAACTAATCCCAAAGAGTCCTTTTAGGGATATCTTATTTGCTCATTTAAGAACACCTATTTTTCCCTGAAGTTTGTCAGGTATGCAGACATTTCTTGTGCCTGTTGTGACAGACTGATAATTTGCATTTTTGCAGGGCACAGAAAACCAGCAGAGATTCTGACAAACAGATTGTGCAGGCCAGGACATGACCCACCTGGCTGGACACCAGCCACTTCTGAATCAAAAGCCCCGTGGCTCTGCTGGGCATCGCTGTGCTCTCAGCAGCATTGCACAAAGCTTGAGTGCAGCTTCCTGAGGCTGCAGCCAGGACTGAGCAGCCCTTTCAGCACAGGGGAGCACAGGATTTTCTGCAAAGCTTTGTGCAGACACAGCTGGAGCCTATCAATACCCTTTTCTAAATTCGGGTGCAGATTTTGAATGGATACAAGACTATAGTTTTACTTAAGCTTGTTTGACCAGGCACGTCTGTCGAAGACAAAATTTTTGATTTTAAGTGTGAATTATTATTGCTTTGTGCAGCCTCCAGAGATGGAATCACCAGCAATGACAGATTCTGTACAGGTTTCTCTGTGCTGCTTCTTTTCCGTTTGTCAGTTTTAATGCCATTTGTAGCTGCTGGGAGGTGTACAGCTGTTCCCACCTTCACCTTACAGAAAACTTGATTATTTTTAGTTTCTTCTTTACACCCAGGCTAAGGCCAGCCCTTTTCCTGTCACTTCGCAGTCTGTAGATGATTCTCCAACCAGTTTAGGCAGAGAGTTCAACAGGGCATCGTGAGTCACACTTCCCTTTTCATGGTATTTTTGGAACGATCAGAAATCTTTTAAATACATTCTGACAATTTGAAGCAGAAAAAACTGCAGTTGCCTCCTTTTGATTTAAGTGAATCTTGAAAGATAAGTGGGGGTGCGTGAAGGAGGATGCACAGAAACAATGCTGCCTTGACTCATTTTCTTGCCCATCCTGGGTTGATGTTTCTGGCCTTTAGCTGTTTGAATTGCTTGTTGAGCAAGGCTGTAGGATCTCATGCCTTCAACACATAATTTCTGAACAGAACAGTGAAACATGATTATTTCAGTTCACAATGTCTGTGTGCATGACAATAATGAAATTTCAGCATTGATGTCAGCAGAACCAGTGTGGCTTTTTTAAATGGCTGGAGTTTTAGCAAGTGAAACAGTATAACTGCCCTTGAGGGGTCTGTGCCCTTTGACAGCAAGGCAGAAAAATATTGTGTTGTGCAAATCTGCCACTCTACTGTACTCTTGAGAATGGAGACTATAATCTGGTTTAACAAGCACTAGTGTTCTCATAATGTCAGCTGAAGAGGATTACAGGAGAATCAATTTTATGTAATTAAACTTCCCTGTCTCAAATGGAGATAATTTCCTTTTAAAAAAAAAAGGGCAAGAAAAAAAAGAAAGAAAAATCTCCGTGGCTGGAGCATTCCCCTCCCTCCCTGCAAAGTACTTCCTAACTTTTTACATTAAATGAAAAATGGTAATTGAAACAAATCTTGGGAAATGTCACTCTCTCACTGCTATGCAGTAACAAAAAAAAACCCCAAAAAAGTGTATTAAATGTGTAACAATTCCATCAGAAATAGAAAGTGTGACTTGACATATGTCTTGGTTTGGGTCTCCTTTGAAAAAATAGAACAGCAGAGCTTTACATAGTCCTGCAGTTCCCACATCTTTCCCTCATGTGCACGTTGATAAGTGTTTCTCAAAGTCATCCTGACATTAGTTGCATCCTCTGGACACGAAATGGCCTTCATGCAGGAACAATGAAAAAATTGTTTCAACTATCCAAATTCAATTTTTCAACTGAAACTGTTAAAAAGAAGTATAAATAGAAGCGTGGGTTATAGAGGGGACAGGATTTGAGGGGCGTAGGATTGAGGGGGTAGGATTTTTCCTGCACCTCAGGCTTTGCATGCAGTAATATCCTTTAGCTGGTAAATGCACATCAAATTGCAGCAAACCATGCAAGGCTAAGAGTTAATTTCGATCTTAATATTACTACATCTTTTTTAATACAACTGGTGGGTACATACAACCAAAAATTTTCTCACAGTGTTATCACAAGGACAGTGCTACAAGGATAACTCTCGTGATGCAAATAGGTTCCAAAGGAAAGAGGTTTGCTTTACACCAGACCCAACCCTTTTGATGCTGCCTGCTTCTGTTCCTCTGTGTTTTCTGCTTCAACATATTTAAACACATACCAAATTACAGTCCAGTTGTGGATTTATTGCAGCAAAAGCTGCCTTTGTTCCCCCCACACAGTAGTGCCCTCTTCTTGCATCTCTTTTTGTGTATTTACACTACTTACATGGAAATAGACCCACACGTTGCGTGTTCTGTGTTGCATGGCATAGTAAAGCTCTGGTACTGCACTGTAGTATTCTCATTTCTCTTCACATCTGTGTAATTCAACCTCACCATTGTCCTTACAACTTGTCATGGCTTCAGCCAAATTTACCAAAACCACATTGACAGATGGCCCTTCCTCCCCAAAAATTGAAAGGAGAGGAAGAGATACTGCATCCAGCTCTGGGGTCCTCAACATAGAAAATACACGGACCTGTTGGAATAGGTCCAGCAGAGGGTCACAAAGATGATCAGAGCGATGGAGCACCTCTCCTATGAGGACAGGCTGAGGGAGCTGGGGCTGTTCAGCCTGGAGAAGAGAAGGCTCCAGGGAAACCTTAGAGCAGCCTTCCAGGATCTGAAGGGAGCTACAGCAGAGCTGGAGAGGGACTCTT
>VXBW01004067.1:333228-388322 GCA_013400375.1 Thinocorus orbignyianus | reverse complement strand
AACCCTCCAACAGGGCAAATAATGAAATTGCCTGACCTTGGTTCTTATAGCAATAACTATAAGCAAGGGCCTCTCTGCAGATCATTCCTTGGTATAATCAGGTTTTATCACTATGAGAGTGAACAGTTTTCTGAAAAATGTGCTGTTAATTTTGGAGTTTAGTTAGTTAGAACAGGCTCAGCTAGAAAAGTAAAAAGAAAATTAGTTTGTTTGGTTTGTTTTACCTCAAACCAGATGTAACTGTACATCTTTTTTGGCCTGTAGTAAGTCCTGAAAGAAAGGAAACGTTTGGAAGTGGGTTGCTTTCCCACGCAGCTCCAGGACAGCAACAGTTTGAGAGTAGTCTGCGAAATAGCTTGGTGTAAAACTGATAAGACTTGTTGCCTCTGTTCCATCAGGGCAACGCAGATCCTGTTGATCCGNGGAGCTGGATTCCAGATCTGCAGTAAGGAACACTCAGATTGGGATTAAAGGCAGACGAATAGACAAGGTTCCCCTTNAGCTTGGTGTAAAACTGATAAGACTTGTTGCCTCTGTTCCATCAGGGCAACGCAGATCCTGTTGATCCGTACTGTTCGTGGTGCCCCATGGTCACTTAGCCTCCACACTGGGGATTGGGCTGCAGTATTGGCACATAGACTGTGAAACTACGCTAGCTCTTGCAAAGAAGTACTACACATTTGTGTCTTGATATTAAGGCTGCAGAATTGGTCAGCTGTGGTGGATGTGAAACTCCTGTCTTTCCACTATGGACAATGGAAAGACTCCAGTGGTAGCTGGCACCTGTCTGAGGGAGGAAGAAACTGCTCCATTAGTGCCCCCTGGGTGAGGACAGGCCATTCTGTCACCCTCAGGCAACAATTATTAGAGAAAAGAGAAATTGAAAGAAGTGCACTCACACCTGCACTTCCATCATTCACGTCTTGATTGCACTCCCAGTTTGGGAAGGCATCATTTGCCCATTTCTTCCAGCCACTCTTCAGTCCTGGCAATCAGTGCTAATGCCAAGTGGGTGCCTCGTTGAGTTTCTGCACCTGCATCCCACACCAGTGTGCAGCCTGCATCTCCTGAAGTAGCACCCATGAAGTAGGTGATGTTTGTGAAATGGGTACAGCCCATTAAACTTGGCAGTAAATCTTACTGTGAGAGTTTGGAAGTCTCTTAACTTGCTCCCTCAGTGTAACGTTCATTGATTCTGACTTTCTGTCTTGGTGTAACTGCCCTCTTTTTCCTGTCCTCTGCTCACTGTATATTGAAGTTCTGGCCTGGGCAGAAAACACCTGTCTGCTTTTACTCATGCCATATATCCAAATGTCGAAATTAAATGAAGGATTTCCCTGGTCTTGTCTGGAATCAAGGTCAAGAGTATGTTTCACACAACACACTTTTCCTGCTGTCTCAGTTTTCCAAGGTAGGTGTTCCATGTGTTTGAGAGGTGCCTTCCTACCTTCAGTGTTAAGAGGAGCAAGGTCATATCAGGAGATGTCATCTTTCTGTGCTTGTACTGTATTGCACATCTGAGCTTGATTTAGTTTGTGAACTCTGCTGTTACTTATCCAATTTCCCTTTCCCTGACTTTCCCCTGTCTCATAAAACAAGTATTACTAATTTAAATTGTAAACCTTGCAGTTTCTGCTACTTTTGCCTTGTTTAGCAGAAACCTTTAGTCTTAGATAGAGAACGATCCAAGGCTCTGGGAATTTTCTTGCTGATTTCTTTAAGACCGCATAAAGTTTTCTTTGATTTGTTTTACAGAGAAAAGAAGTTTCAACTTAAGACAAACTTAATTGAAGCTTAACCCTGATAAGAAGAAGATTTGAAAATTTGTTTCCTTATTTTGCATAATTTTTTTTCCTGTAAGAAGTCCAATAAAATTCTTCTAGGTCAAGATGTATTTCACATACCCCAATGGTTCTGTAGCACTTTGCTCTACATTGTGGCCACCTCAGCCAGGCTTTGCAGAATTGCCATTACTAAGCTATAAATGTTTCCATCCTGAATGCTTTGTCTGCATCATCCTTGCCATACTATTTCATCATACACCCCTGTTTTGTCCTTTCCATAATTTTTATTTGGTTTATTTTTCTTTTTGCAGGTAGGTGCCAGAGTTTGACTGTTGTATGCTTTATAAATAAAGGTTTTCTTCCCCTGTACTGCATAGCTCCAGTCTTAGGGGTGTGATCAAACAGGGATCTGTATGGTGAAAAAGTCCTTCATGGTACCAGTTGTGGAATCAAACCATAGGTTTTTTTAATTGTCAAGTACAGGTGTGCTGCACTAAGAAGTTATATTCTGTCCTGTTACTTAAACATTCATATGTTTGAATTCAGAACAGTGGAAAGCTAGAGTGTTTTGGCTGAATTGTCTTCAAGATGGTTACAGATACAAGATCTGCTTTGTGTTTCCTTATGTCAGGAAATTTCATGTCTTTCTTTTCTAGATTTGAACGTATTCATACAAAGAAAGGGAACTACAGTAAATCGCTAGTTTCAAACCAGGAAGAGGTTGATGATTTAGCAACTTTGGAGGTATTGGATGAGGTAAGAACCTCCTTCTTCACATTTTCCTGAAGAGTGGTAATTATGTATTAAAACATAATGGTGTGCTATTGATTTTCAGGGTCAACTATCTTGTCACACTTCAATTGTGTAAGTGTGCAATGACATTTTACCAGTTTATGCCAAATCATTTAGATGAGATTTACTGTGTCGGGAATGGTTCCTACTCAAAGCTAAAACACCCTCTGCAGTTACAGCCTTAGACTGAGCAGTATTGTAGCACCATTTGCTTAATGGGATTTATATCACTGGATTTTATGACAACTAAATGCCTGCAGTGATGTGTTAACCTCAAATTGGTCCAGATCCAAGAACAAGTGCCTTCTTCCCTATTTCTTGGACATGTAGAGTTAACTTGAACTGCCTTGCTGTACTCCCCTAGGCTGGGTTCTCACTGACTTCCTTTGGTGTGGAGATGCATTGAGATCAGTTCATGTCAGCTGAGGTTCTGGCCTTCTCGTGAACTTTTGGCATAGTTACTGTTACAAATCTCACTGGTTTGAAAATAAGTCCACTAGGACTGGGGAAACATGTAAGGAAGGGGGAGAGTCTTGTGTTTGTGCTTTAAGCTTGAAAACCAGAAAGAAGAATCAGGCCACAGCACAGTATCTGCAGGTCTTAGAGGCCATCAGTGCTTGTAAACAACTGTCATTCTTCCTCTAGCGCACTGTGCTTAAGCTATAATTCACATTCTCTTAACTGTGAAACTTGTTTGGTATATTGTGTCTTCATCAGTCCAGAATACTAAATATAGTTCTTGAGCTGGTAATCAACATAGTGCTAACAACTCACAGAGCATCTGCAATTACCCAAGAGCTTGGTTGTAGTAGCTTAACGTTTAGTTAATACTTATTGAGCTGATCCAAACTTCACCTGATGCACAAAACGCAGAGTTAAGCATATTTTGTTTCTATTTGGACTAGCCATACGCTCTCTAGACCGTTTTTTATCTTTTGCTGTGAAGCATATAAACAATCTGAGCTAAAGAGAAGACACAAAAAAACCCCAGATGAACCAGACATACATCCATCTCCTCAGAGGTGGAGCATTCTCCAGGGAAGTCCTCAGGAAGCCGTCACCTAAAGGCATCATTTGAATATGCGATGTTTTCCTAAACACAATCCAGTTTAAAACCTATTTCACATATGAGTGGCAGCTTCTCAGAGCTGTCTCCTTTCTTCCATTCAAACTTTTCTTCCAGTTTGGATAGTCTCATCAGTAGAGCAGGACAGGAGATCTACTATTGGTACAAGAAATAATTTCAAAAAGGACAGTAGTGCCCCTAAAAAAATCTGTTAATATGAATCTGATTATGGCCAAAACCAAGGTAATATTCAAACCCAAAAAGTGAAGAGTTTATAAAGGCAATGGAAAATGAAGGTTTTCTCCTTATATTTTCCTGTGGAGGAAATGTAACATCTTCAGCTGTTGACAATTCAGGTTTTAAGGGCATTAACCTGAAGTCTTTTTTTAATTTTAATTTTAATTTTATTTTTTTTAATTTTAAGTGCTCAACACTGTGAACAGATGGATGTGGAGGCATAGCAATTCCTTCTGTAGTCCTCTGGTGCTGGTCGTTCTGTTCCAGTGAGAATAGGGTCTAGATATCTTCATATATACCTCAGAATAGTCTGAAGGCTGGTTAGAATTTCCTCATCCAGCTCTTTGTCCTGTTTTGATTGGAAACCTGACCAGGCACTTTACATACCCATCTCTGTATGCAGGAGAAACTGAGGGAAGTTATGTCAAGAAATTGGGTATGCCACTATTGGGCCCTACTTCTTTCTTGGTTCCGGGAGAACTGGCTCTACAGCAGCAAAGAGCAATCATAGCAGATACTGCTTGTTAATATAAAAAGATGTCTGATTGTTTACATTAATAGAATCCAAAAAATTGAACATCTGTTTTTTATCATAACTCAGAGTAATGTTAGAGCACCTGTAATGGCAGCTATGAATTCCAGCTTTTACTTCAGTTACACGAAACTGTAGTGTTAGAAGTGAAGACAGGACTGTCTCATGGAAACCTTTGATTAATTGAATTAAAGCAGTACTTATTAACTCATTTTTGTTCAGCCACTTGAGTATCTGTAAGTATATGTTGTGAGTTTGGACACAATAAATTAGGAATTCCAGTGTGTTTGAAAGCATTACTTACTTTTGATCATGATCAGTTGCATTCCTGACTATTAACGCCTTCCCTCTGTATTCTCAGTCATTGTAACTATATAAATATTTTATGCATTGTCCTAATATTCCTTTTTTCCCCATGTGATTCAATGTTCCTATTCTTCCTCCGTCAGAATACAGTAACAGAGCAGTTGCAGAAGGGTTATGCCAAGGATCAGATCTACACGTATGTTGGGGACATTCTCATTGCTGTCAATCCATTTCGAAACATAGATATTTATTCTTCACAGGTATGAAAATCTAGGTTTGGTTCTTTTAAACTAGCTCTCATTTCCATTAAAATACAAGTATTTGCATTCAACATAAAGCAAGACCATTTCTGAGATTTACTTCTGTTTACTCAGATAAACAGGATTGCCAATGCAGTTATCCCTTCAAATGCATGTTGACATGCATCTTTATCATGTGCTGAGTGTCAGCTGTGAAATAATTACTAAAATGAAATTATATTACAAATGCAGCCTTGTTCACACATTAAGGAAAGGTATAAAATCGAAAAGTTTCCAGAGTGAAAAACAGCTGCTGCTGATATGCAAGGAATCCACTCCATCTGTGATTCCCTGAACAATATTGCTTGCAAAGCAACACAGAGGATGGAGTAGATGGAGGATGGAAATTCTATGGCCAGACTCTGTGATAATACAGCAGATATGGGAGATGGCCCTATGGAACTCCGAAATTGGTCCTTGATGTCTGGCAATAATTTGGGTTTTGTAGCATAATCAGGGCTGACATCGTACAAAATTGTGCTCAACTTTTTTAGCAATTATTGTAGTACTAAGCTCATACAGATTCATGATATAGTGAGTGCAGTAACATGTCAGTTGGAAAACAGCACTGCTGGTAACCTCAGCATGCTGAACACTAATCTGAAAATAAAACCAAACTCTGATTAAAAAAAGAATTAAGGGACACTGATAATGTTTTCATTTTTCTCACGTTTAGCATTCCAAACTGTATATTGGAGCGAAACGGACTGCCAACCCTCCTCATATTTTTGCTGTTGCTGACATAGGTTATCAGTCCATGGTGACGTACAACTCTGATCAGGTAAAGACAAGGTATCTTAATTATATCCTTTGCTAGGCTGAGAGATACATAATGAGCTCAGAGCTCTGGTCTTGTTCTCTGCAGTGTATCGTTATTTCTGGAGAAAGTGGAGCTGGAAAGACGCAGAGTGCCCATCTTCTGGTTCAGCAGCTCACTGTCCTGGGCAAGGTATGTTTCAGAGGGGATGGTTCTGTAAAGCTTTGCTGTCTTAGGCCCAGTCAACTGAAACTGCACAAAGATCACTGGTACATTTTCCAAAGAACTTCTATAAGGTCAAATGGGAACATGATGCAGATCTGTCTGCCCCTTCCTCCCTCCTGAACTAGGGTAACTTGAAAACATTTTGGGCATTCCTTGAGGAAGTACCCACTGCAGTGAGGGTTATGAGTCCATCTGTCCTTTTTTTAACTGAGTGTCTTCAAATCACCCAAACTGTACTAAACAAAATCACTTTCTAGCTTTTCACCCCCTTCCATAACCAGATTGCTGTCAGTGGGACAAGATTATTCTGGGAAGTGACCACCACAACTGTCTACATAAAATGCCATTTTTTGCATGTCCCAGCTGTGATGCAAGCAGACTGATCTATTGGTATGGTGCTACGCACCAGTAAGCAGATGCTAACAAGGATCCTAAAAGCAGGCCAGCCAGCTCGGAGTGCTGGACCACAGAAATTGATTAGTTCTGGTTGTTGTTGTTATCATTATGCATGTTATCTCTTCCAGACAGCCACTATTTCTGCAGATGGCTATATTCTGGGAGGTTTCATGTTATATACATGCCTTCTTTCCCATAAGATTCACATAGGAATGGCTGCCCTGATGATGTCAGACTTCAGAATACCACCAAGAAGAGGACAGAAACACTTGAGAATTAGTATATTTATTTCACTGATTACTGATAATTTTAAGCAATGCATTTTTCATATCTAGGCTAACAACAGGACCCTACAGGAGAAGATCCTCCAGGTCAATAATCTCGTAGAAGCGTTTGGGAATGCAGGCACTATCATCAATGATAACTCAAGCAGATTTGGAAAATACTTGGAAATGAAATTCACTTGCGGTGGCACTGTAGTAGGAGCTCAGATTTCAGAGTATCTCCTTGAAAAATCCAGAGTTGTCCACCAGGCAGTGTAAGTACACAAATTATATTTGACCTAATTTGAAGGTTACAGAGTAGGCCTGCAATGCAGGAAATTATCTTGAATCAAAACATGAAGATGAACAAGGTACTGGGATTTTTTTTCTTAAAAATTATATATGAATAGCTTAGAAATCTGTAAGGGAGCTGCAAAATACTCCTAATTTATTTTTTTAGCACTGAGCGGCCACCCTGGCAGCTTCAGAGGAAACACACAGCAGCACAGAAAGGGTGTTCACTTCACAAGAACTTGTGTAATAAAGCTGCTTTCAGAGTCTTTTCTCAGTTTCCATAAGCCTTGCTTGTTATTAAAATAACATTTAATAATGGCAAGTATGTCATCAGTAAATGCAATGTAGTTACCTTACTAAACCAGTTTGTTGTTTCTATTGTTTCAGAGGAGAGAAAAATTTCCATATTTTTTATTATATTTATGCTGGTCTGGCGGAAAAGAAAAAACTGGCACATTATAAACTGCCAGAATATAGACCTCCCAGGTAATGCAGTTTATTTTTACATGAATTGATTACTAAACAATGTGATGTGGTTGAATTCTCAGCCTCATTTCCATTCTAACTCTATATCCATCATCTCTTTCAGATATCTGCAAAATGATCATTTCAGAATAGTGCAAGATTTCATGAACAATAGCTTTTATAAGTCTCAGTTTGAATTAATTGAACAGTGCTTCAAAGTCATAGGTTTTACGCTGGAGGTGAGTGCTGATAACCCTTTTTTCTTGGTGATCTTTAACAGCTGCCTTAATCAGGAAAAGCTAACATAAAGCATTCTAATAATCTCCCTTGTTATTTTCTTCCTTCAGCAGTGGTGTGTTCGTGTTTTAGAATATTGAGTGGTCAACTCTGTTATGTTACCACATTTACATTTTTAATGTTTCAAGACATTGATAAAGTAATAAAATGGCATTAGTCAATGAGAGTTTGAAATCAGTGAACACGGCACAGCTGAGTAATTGGGGGAAAAAAGGCTTTTGCAAATTAAATGCATGGGATACGCTGTTGTAACTATTTATTACCCTATAATTTTAGGCCTGTGACTATGAGCCTCATCTCTGCTTTAAGAGGAAGTCCAGGGTGAGAGTTCTAAAAATTCATTGAGTTGATCTGAGTTTTGATGAACTCAATACATTTTCACAACTCCAGGGGCAAAGTTGAATGAAGTTTTTACATCCCGTTGGAGTGAATCTCATCACTAAACATTAACTGAACCCATTCTTTCTTTATGATCTCATATCATCGTTGTGTTTGCCATTAAACCCCTCTCCTCAGGCTGTCTTTTGCATAATTACAATAAAGGTGGGCCTATGGATTTATAGAGTAGGATGCAAGGGAAGAAAACCCCATCCTGCACCCTAGTTCTCTCTTCTTAGGAGGATTGGTACATCGCAGCTGTACCACTGACTTTATTTATCACAAACAGTAGTAGGAGCATGATCCGTACAGTATCTGAAATATAACACTAGTGCTGCAGAATGGATATATGTTTCCATTTTTTTGGTAAAACTATATGTTGTTAAGGAGCTTTTCAGGGAAAAAATGACTCACTTCAATTAAATATTTCTGGCTTCCCTCAATGTAAATATTTGAATAGCCAGCAGAAAAGGTTTAATCACCTATTTTGCATTAAATCATAGTAGCAGTGGAGTTCACAGACTCTTTCTCCTCTACATGCCTATTCGCAGCTGCAGTTAGTAATATCACACCTGTACTATCACATCCTTTCACACCTCTGCTTTCACCTTTCCAGAAGCAGTGTGGAAGGATATGCACAGTTCAGCACTGATAGCAGTTTTGTCACAGCACCGGAGACCTTGATAAGTCCTAATTTATATCATGAGCAGAAGCAAGTCTGGTTTTCTTCCCAGTTCATTTGTTCACTTTGATGGATGGAAACAATAATCCTGATCATCCAAAAGAGAAGACTGTATTGAAGATCCAGTTAGAACTAGGTCACTGGCTGCATTGTGCAGTTCTAGCATGCATCTTCACTTGATTAACTCTGCAAGCCACTGTGAGCTCAATCTGTGAAGAATTATCTACTTGTAGAACCCCCACAGTTTCAAAAGCAGGTTGAGTACCCCAGGCAATCTAACTGTGGTTCCATGTGAGCCCCAACCACGTTAACCTGTCTTACATTCTCCGCAGTGTGAGTGAGCCTCTCTGAGGCTGCGTTTGCAAGAGTGAAGGAACAGAGAAGTCTTCTTCCCCCACTGAGGTTCCGATAAAGGTTACATGTGCAGAGAGAATTTATTTTCCATGAGAAAAAGATACTGAAAGGCAATGAGTTCCTTTTCTAAGTCCAGGTTTTAGTAGTGCAGCCTGAAGCTTTGGCATTTACCCCGGTGCACAGAAGAGATTCTGTATAAGTGTGTTCCATGTTTTATTAGCAGGAAACCTTGGATGGAATATCTTCGCCACTACAATTAAAACTGAGACCTAAACAAGGCTTTATTTCTTTGAAATTTTAATTTTTAAGTGACTGTCAGGCTTTAATAGCAACTGCTGTCAGTACTCCCTGTCTTAAAATCACACTGTTTTATTTCAGGCTGTGTGGCAAAATTAATAGGAAAGGACTGCCTGAGGTGAACAATAATCATGCTGTATGAGACAGATCAAGCCAGATTTTAAACACACTGGAAAAGGGCACCAAAATGTCAGCAGCCATACATTCTGTACAGCATAATGGCAGAAGTTAAGCTATCCATTTCTTTGCATTTCATCTGTGTCCCTAAGCTTAAAGTGAAAATCAGTATCTAAAACCTGGGTAAACCTGGGTAAACTGTGCACTATTTATCCTGAGCATAATTTTTTAGATTGTGCTTATGTAGTTTGTCTTGCTGTCACTGGAATAACTAATTTATTAACTGCTAGATTAACTTCTGAAAATGTTGAAAACAAGATCAAGTCTTCTACAGCAATTAAGGGCTTTATCTGAGTAAATGATGCTTGACATGACCAGCAAACTATTGAATAGTAGGGATAAAATGCTGTACAATTTTGAGAAGTCCATCATTATAAAATACCAATCAAATTTACAAAACTGCTTTTTATAAAACTACTATAAAACTTCTAAAACTGCTAATTATAAAATATACTATTACTGTGTGCCTTAGAATATATCATATCACAGATTCCAACTTAAAACCTGGGTTTTTTACAGGAATGCCTCAGCACTTCTGAGTCAAAAATACTCAGAGGTGATCAGGTGTACTGATAAACATTCACAGTTTAGGTGAACATTCACAGTTCAAATCTAAGTCAAACCTACAATGAAAGCATTATTTAATTAATAAATACAGTTCTATTTGTCATATATAAGTACTTAAAATCATTTGCTGTATATATACCCCTTCACTGTCAGGACTATTATTAGCCCTTTTTCAAGACAGAATCCCTCTTCAGAACCTACTAAATAATCTGAAATTTAAATATGTCTAAGTAAAGTCCATACCAAAGGTGAGTACACAGTTCAGGTGTGACATTTTGAAGCCAGTCCTGTGCTTTGCCAAATCAGAGGTGTGAGGTCTCATTCTCCCAGTGAAACATTTTGTGATGACGTTGTGGAAGCTGCTGCAGACCTATTATTTGGAGTACCTCTGTAACATAGATGTGGATTTTTTTATCTTTTTTTGATCTGGGTATTACATTTTTAGACAGGGTTATGCCTGCAGACACGGCGAAGAGTGGGTATAAATAACCTCTGAATTCCTTCTGTGTAAGAGACCACTGTTTTGTGCTTCCCCTACTCCATGCCAATCCTGTCCTGTAGACAAGTTGAGAAGAGAGATTAGGCTACAGTTCGTCTTGCACTCTTTGCATGTCTTACACTGGGAAGACTATGCCAAGAAAACTCGTGGGTGTGTGGCAGACAAGAAAGAGGCAGTGATTGTTCCAGGCTTAGGAACAGCACATGCATGCCTGTCACACAAACCAGTGACAAACCTCTCCAGCTATTAAATGTATCTTTTTTAATATACTTTGCAGGAACTTGGAAGTGTGTACAGTGTCCTGGCTGCCATTTTAAATGTGGGTAACATTGAATTTTCTACAGTGGTGTCTGAACATATGATTGACAAGAGCAACATTTCCAATCCAGTAGCCCTTGAGAATTGTGAGTGGTTTTTCTCAATGTAAGATTGTTTTCATATAGTGTTTTGATAGCAAATTTCTTTTATTACGAGAGAGATATCAATGAAAACTGTATTCACATGGAAATTTTGCTTAAGATAGATTAATTCCAAGCCCACCTGAATTCAAATCCAACAGGAAAAAACTGGCGGTGTTATGCACCTTATTTGACTAACCAGTTCACTGGCTTTCAGGAAACATGACTAATACTGCAGATGCCTGAAAAGAAAATCATTGGAATTTTTCCAAGGTTATTTGAACATTTGATGGAGAACCTCATTAACACTTTGAATAGTTTTTTCTCCAGTTTCTTTCTCAGATATTTATTGCTTGTGCCCCATATGTGCCCGTTGAAATACGGCTCACATTCTTTGGAAGGGATACTTCACATTGTAGGCTACGGGGAGGCAGAGGAGGGAAAGGGGCAAAGAATCTCAATGAAGCCAATACTCTTTGTCAGTAATTACAGCTGGGGAGATAATGAAGTCTTAATGCTATCTTCTTACACATTTTCCTGCCATAGACCGAAAAATACTGTGCAACTGAGAAAGAAGCACCCTTTTTTGAAACAAAAGGAGGGCAACAATGACTTACAGGGATGGATTACAACCAAGAGGGATTTCCACATACTTATAGTCATCTAGATTTCCTAGGATTTCTCTGTAGACAGTTTGGAGAAACAGCCTTCTTGATAAAGCAGTTTAGAACCTAGAGGCCTCGACTTTGACTCACTTACTCATTGACTGCAGTGGAAGCTAGCAAGACTTGTGTCTAAATTAGATACTGACAGCTGTTTGGTCTGAACAACCTCATTAGTCATAGTTCCAAACCTTTATTTGGCCCTTATTCACAATACATTGTGCTTGCAGCCTTGTTTGCAAAAATGCCTGTTTTTCTTCCAAAGACTGCCTCTGAGCTGCGCCTGTGACCTTCCTTCCTAGGTGCGTCCTTGCTGTGTATTCAGGCAGATGAACTGCAGGAGGCCCTCACCTCTCACTGTGTAGTGACTCGAGGAGAAACAATTATTCGTCCCAACACTGTGGAGAAAGCTACTGATGTCAGAGATGCCATGGCAAAAGCACTCTATGGGCGCCTCTTTAGCTGGATAGTGAATCGTATCAACACTTTACTCAAACCTGACAAACATTTAAGGTAAAAGAAGCTTTCCCAGAATAAATAGAGGTTTTGAAGGAACAATATCATCTACCAGTATTCTCACCTACTTTTTCTCTGCTATCTTTTTATGACACCACCATGTGAACAAAGCACCGTTTTGTCCTGTTCATAGTATGAAGCGCAAATGCAGTGGATATGGATAACACAGGTGTCTTGGGTTTTCCTGTTGGACCTAGGACCATTTAACCCTCTGTAAATTACATACTAACTACTTTATACTATTTCTCCTAGTACCCAGAGTCAACTCTTGACATTTATATGTTGATTATACAGGTCAAGTTCTGCTCTTATTTGCACCCATGCTGTTGTTTCTGCTGCTCTTGTTATGAAAGCGGTTTCATGTATATGTGAGAGTAGTTTCAAAACATATCTGCTGAGGTTAAAGTCCACCCTACCCTCACAGGGTGACATTTTGAACACACGGGCAAGAAAGATATTGGGAATGAGGATAGAGCATTTTGAAAATTAATCAGAAAAAGTAACAATATGGCTTATGTCATAGATCAGGTAGGTCAGGGCCCTCTATGGATAGTAACAGCAGTTAAAAGGGGCAGACTTGGTGATTATAGATAGCCCTTCAAAGGGGTTTTATAGATAGAATGTGATTTATTCTTTTTAATTTACCTAAGAAAAAAAATGCTAATGTCAACTTCTTTTTTCAATAAAATTATATCCTCTTAATTTTTTGTTTCAGCAAATAAATACAACAAATATTAGAGCTTTGTTTCCAGTTGCAGAAATGACTCTATCTCTCTATCTCTTTAGCCTTAGCTAAAATTTCAAACTGAAATTTTTACTAGTAGTGCTTCTCTGGAACTTAATTGGTAATTGGTAATTTAAATTCATACCACACTTCAATACTTAAAGTAGTTCCTTCTTTCTACTTTCATGTTAAAATAAGCAGTTTTAATTGTTGTGAATAAATAATATGAAGGAGTCATATTTACTGACAGCAGCCTTTAATTTCAAGATGCTGGTGAGTAAAGCTTGTTTTATTTCAAGAGAAACAAAAAGAACTCCATGTTGTGCCTGTAGTGTAGCCAGTCTTT
The DNA here is from genome assembly GCA_013400375.1 of Thinocorus orbignyianus. Lineage (NCBI taxonomy): Eukaryota > Metazoa > Chordata > Aves > Ciconiiformes > Thinocoridae > Thinocorus > Thinocorus orbignyianus. The sequence continues at coordinate 375,009 of VXBW01004067.1, read as the reverse complement.
TACAATAGAATATTAACTTGCAGATACTCATTGAAAAATAAGGTTTTACGTCCTCTTTATACCTATCAGTTGATTCGGTCATTATGTGATTGAGTGTATCTGGTCTGCAAATACAATCATCTTTGAATTTATATGCATTTATTGTATATAAAACAAAAATAGATTGACATTTTAAGAGATAGCTGCTTTAGCAAAAATCGTCCTATATAAGTGACATACAGATTTGGCCCGTTATTTCCTTTTGTGAAATAATAATGAAGCTAGTCACTGTAAAATGAAGATACAACAATAGAAAGTTTGTTTAATCTTTGCAGTGGAAACGATGATGGCTTGAACATTGGAATTCTTGATATCTTTGGCTTTGAGAATTTCAAAAAAAACTCTTTTGAACAACTGTGTATCAACATTGCCAATGAACAAATTCAGTTCTACTTCAATCAACATGTCTTTGCCTGGGAGCAGGTATGTGTTGATATTTTGGTAAAGGTTTGATGTTGTTGAAATATAAAACCTTGTCTCAAGAAACTACACTGTTTCTTCTCCACAATAGGTTGCAGGTTGTAAATTATAACAAATGTTTTCTGAGTATGTGTTTGTAAGCAGTGTTTGGTATTTGCAAGTAAAATGCCTACATAAAATGCATTATACTTGAAATTTACAGTAACTAAGCAACATAATACAGTGATAATCAGTTTGATGCAAATGCAATGTTGTTTTCTTGAGAAGTAACACGAGTGATGTATGATTCTATAGTAAAAAAAAAAAATAAAAAAAAATTAAAGTGCAGTGTTCATAATGGCTTACTAAGAAGCTTAGTGAACACTGAAATTCCATTATTAAAAACCGAAAATCTTGCAATTATTTTGTTCTTATTCAGAAACTAGATCATCTAAGCTAATTAATGATGGATTTCGTCTAAAGAATTTGATGTTAAACAGAAAAAAGGAATAAAATTGTAATAATAAAAGTTTCTGAAGTTGAAGTGGAGAGTGAAAAACCTCAAAAAAGATTATCTCAACTTTGTAAATAATTCCCTGAGAACTAAATTAACCATCTTTAAATCATTATTTAGTATTTATCAGTCAAGACCAGGGCAAAGAAGACATTATCTCAGTCTTTTCCATGTCTTCCATGCCTGTTTAGCAGCAGACCCACATTTTCCCCAGTTGCCTTTTTGCTGCTGATGGACCTTCCTTGGTTTTCCAAGGCTAACCTTATCTCCTTACACCCAAACATTGTCTTAATAGTCCTTCTCTTTTTTAATTAGACTTGGGTCCTGTGCAGTGTAATCTGCCTTTATTTGTTTCCTTATCCTAATACAGAACGTTTTGGCCAGACCTATATTAATGTAGAGGTTTGTGGTGTCAGCATCTGGCAGGAACAATTTGTTCTCTTGCACGTGCCCCACTGCAGAGAAATCAAGGGAGATACTTTATTTTTGAGGAGACGAGGGAAAAAGTGAACCTCTGATTTTGACAACATACAGTTACTCATTTTTCCTTGTCAGAAATCAGTATGACAGTTACAGACCTAATGGAAGGGGAAAGTGAATTGCTAAGTATGTTGGTTTTACCTACTCCTGCTCATCCTGTCATAGATTTCATTAACTCGCATGCTCATAGAAAGCATCAAGACATGTGTGTTCAAGTGGTCTGGCCAAGATCATTTGTGAGCAACACAGAGAATAGGGAACACCAACTAGCAAGTCGTTAGCTGAAACAGTTTGTGGACGGATCTCTTAAACCTTTTAGCAATCAGCAGTTGTTATGAGGCAGTTTTTTGCCACAGAACCTTACAGGTTCCATGCTCTATAATCTTTAGGCAAGGTCAGTATCTGTTTTTGCTTGTTTGGAATACATACATCTTTATGCCTACTGTCTGTTTCCTTAGTGGGAAAAGGAAAGGAGTAAGTGATGTGTTGTAACCCTGCAGTCATCTTCCCGTTGTCAGATTTAGAGGATGTTCAGCTCACTAGCTGTCTGCTCTGCATTTTTATGCGAGTGAAGGCCTTCTGGTCTTGATGTGAAGAATGCTTTCCTCAATTTTATTGCTGTGAACAGAAGTTCTTCATTCAAATCACAGTACATTCTTCTAAGACTCTTTCTTCTGGTGCTTATATGGACTTTTTCATTAGTATTTCATTTATACCAGTGATTATATTCCTATTATGAGTGTTCACATCCTGCCTGCAATACCAACCAAGTAAGATGTTTACTTTAATTTACATGACACCACTACATCAGATTATATCAAGCTTCATTATATTATCTTGTAGTAGTCTCTAAAGATATTACTACAGCAGTGGAGAATGAGCTGTATAGATTAAGTTTGTGCAAGTGTGGGTGTAAATCCCCCAGCTTTGAGAACCAGGAAATGACAAATACATTATTCTGCATTACAACTCAGTGTCATGGCATAGGATGATTTGCAGTATGATTCATAATCTTTATAAAACATCACTTTTCACTTATCTATAATGTGGTTGTTCCGGTTTTACATCACAAAAACAGCCTTGAAGAAAGCAGGTGGCTCCAGAATCTTTTCTGTTCACTGCAAGGACTCTCCTGTGTTAGCATCAGTAATTTAATTGAAAATACTTTAACTGAAATACCTGAAGTATTTTGGAATGTGGCAAATTTACTGTCAGCTGCAAGGGTGCTAATTTTTGTATTAAATATATGCAATGTTTGTTTTACATTCATATGACAATTTAATCTTCTGCTTTAAGCTGGAAAAAGTTCATTCTGAATAAGTCTCTGGTGTTCCCATTTAAGCCAAAGTGTCATCATACCACTTTCTCAGCAAAATGCCATTACCTTTTTTTATTAAAAATAAAGACCATTTCCTAATGCATTAAATAACTCTCTTATTATTAAGTGAAGCCAGGTTGCACAAGCTTAATATTATCTAGTTTTGATCATAGAAAGGATATCATGCAACATTTAGATGAGATGGGAGTTAGTATAACCCAGTTGTTTCTTCTGACATCTCATCCACAGGAATACTTTCTAGTGGATTATGCTTTAGAATTTCATTGAACAGCTGCTATTTTTAGGGGCTTTCTTGTCACAAAACATCATGGAGGATTACAGAGTCCTGTAGCTGATTCAACTTACTAATTCTAATAAGATCTATTTCATTACAGTTTTATGATGTGCATCGTTAAGGCTTTTATCCTCGCTGCTTGTATCCTAATAATATGGTTGAAGACCAACGTTGCATAAGAAAATGTAATATGTTATCTTATTTCTGAGCCATCTGTTACACTGATGCCTGGAAGAGTTGATTATTAGCCATCCTCCAGGAGCCCATGGAAGGGATGGAGTCAACTTCTTCCATGACCTACCAGGCAGATGGCAACATTGCCAAAACCCTCAGTGCTGATATTCACTCAGATGTCAATGTGCAGACACAAAGACCAAATGGCCACAATCACTGCAGGCTTGGAGGTCAGGTTCCATGGGCTGGTCGGGTGGGGAGGGAAGCAGATATTGCTGTTACAGTGTGGTAGTACAGCTACTACGGACCTCCTTTCAGTTTCAAGGAGAGCTCTTTTATCAGCTCTCTAACCCAACCTCTCTCACAAGCACTTGCAGTTGGGAAAAGTTAATTATTAGATAGGTTGTCTTTGAGATCTTGATTGAGGATGTCACAGTGTCTTCTCTGATAGATTCATCCTGAGCAATCTCTTCCCTTTTCACCCTTGATGAGTGTACTCTTGGTAATCCCAAGCAGTAGCAGCTGGTTTCATAAACTTAACATATGTGTGTCGATACAGCCATGGCCCAAGGTTAAGCCGCCCCTACTCCAGTGTTATTTTCGGGAGATAACACAGACTTCTTCCCTTCCTGCCACTAGTATATCATTAACTTCTTGCCTGTATCAGCAATACATTTATTACTCTCTTGTCTTGTCCTGCTACTCAAGTCATTGATTAAAATAAAAGCAAATCTCCACCTGTCCGCTGCTCCAGAAGAGACATGAATGAGGTTAATGTTATGTGTCTGAGGAGCCCTTATGGGCCATAAGAGAGATTCTCACTGCTTACACCTTCACACGGGCATATAAACTGAACCATAACCTATCCTTAGAGTGAAGAGTGTCATAGGAAATTAGATCAGTCTGGATACCAGAAGAGTTTAGGTGTATGTGTGTGTATATATATATCTGCTAGACGAGCTCAAAACTGAAAAGGAGGCCTATAGAGGGTAGAAGCAAGGATGGGTAGACTGGGTGGAATATAGAGAAACTGTACGAGCAGCCAGGAACCAGATCAGACAAGCAAAAGCCCAGACAAAACTAAATCTAGCCAGGGACATCAAAAACAATAAGAAAAACTTCTGTAGATGTGTCAGGGATAAAGGCAAGACTAGGGAAGTTGTGGGCCCTCTCTGGAAGGAAACGGGAGACCTGGCTACCCCGGGTATGGATAAAGTTGAGTTACTGAATGACTTTTTTGCCTCAGCCTTCACCAGTAAGGCCTCTTAACCACACTGCCGGGTATACATGAGTTACTGAATGGGGCTCTGAGAATGAAGAACTGCCCACAGCAGGAGAAGATCAGGTTTGAGACCACCTGAGGAACATGAAGGTACATAAGTCCATGGGACCTGATGAAATCCATCCACAGGTCCTGAGGGAGCTGGTAGACAAAGTTGCTAAGCCGCTTTCCATCATATTTGAGAAATTGTGGCAATCTGGCGAAGTTCCTGCTGACTGGAAAAAAGGGGAATGTAAACCCGATATTCAAACAAGGAAAAACAGAAGACCCAGGGAACTACAGGCTAGTGAATCTCACCTCTGTGCCTGGCAGTATCATGGAGCAGATCCTCCTGGAATCTCTGCTAAGGCACATGGAAAGTAAGGAGATGATTTGAGACAGCCAACGTGGCTTCACCAAGGGCAAATCGTGCCTGACAAATTTGGTGGCCTTTTACGATACTGCCACAGACTTGGTGGACAAGGGCAGGCAACAGATGCCATCTACCTGGACTTAGGCAAAGCATTTAACACTGTCCCGCAAGACGTNAAGCCAACCACAGTGTCCAGCTCTAGAGTCCTCAACATAGAAAGGACATGGATGGAGGGCCATGAAGATGATCAGAGGGATGGAGCACCTCTCCTATGAGGACAGGCTGAGGGAGCTGGGGCTGTTCAGCCTGGAGAAGAGAAGGCTCCAGGGAAACCTTAGAGCAGCCTTTCAGTATCTGAAGGAAGCCTACAGGAGAGCTGGAGAGGGACTTTTTGTCAGGAAGTGTAGTGACAGGACAAGGGGTAATGGTTTTAAATTGGAAGAGGGGAGATTTAGATTAGATATTAGGAAGAAATTCTTTCCTGTGAGGGTGGTGAGGCACTGGAACATGTTGCCCAGAGAAGTTGTTGATGTCCCATCCCTGGAAGTGTTTAAGGCCAGGCTGGATGGGGCTTTGAGCAACTTGTTCTAGTGGGAGGTGTCCCTGCCCATGGCAGGGGGATTGGAACTCGATGATCTTTAAGATCCCTTCCAACTCTAACCGTTCTATGATCCTATGATATGTTCTGTGTTCTCTTTCAAATGGATCAGCAGATTTATTTATTTGACCCAGTATTTCCAGGACAGTGTTACTGATTATTAATTTTGCCAATTCTCTCTGGCTTAGAGATGAAGAGGTTTGAAGTCTAATAATACGTACATTTCTGTTGTGTATGGCAGTTAACTCCTGTTTTGAAACAATGAATTGTCTTCCTCACTCAACCATGACTATCATTCAGGCTCATATGAGTGACACATAAGGAGAGGTCTTTCCGGGTTAGAGGTCTTTGAACCGTTACTCATTTTTATGACATGCTTTTCACAATGAATTCAGATAGGCACAACTGTGATGCTAACACCAAATATTAATACAATGGTTTTATCAAGTCCTATCCTTTGGAAGAGGGATGATTTTTAAAGTAGATCATAGCATAGCCTGCACTCGGGACTGAAAGCAGCCCTGCTGTATACAGGAGCACTGTGCAGTGGGTGACTCCTGTTGCTTTACACAGTGCAGATGAAAATAACAGAGGGGTGCCAGTCCCTAGAGCATCATTCTCTTGGTAAATCTACGGCTTCGGTCTTGATTGAAGAAAGTCATTCTTGTATTCTTCAGCTATAATGTAAATTCTCTTCAAAATAAAACCATCGCAACACACTGCAGACAGAATTTATTATCATGTTTTTCTCAGTCTGTTAGGAATCCAAAGATATTTGCAGTCTTCAGGAGAAAAAAAAAACCAAAAACCAAAAACATACCAGTTTTTAAATCATGCTAAATACCTTCCCCTAATTCCTTAAAAGGAGTGAAAATGTTGTAGAGGCCAACTTGAGTAATTTATTTAATTTTTAGAAAGTATGTTCTTTAATCATTAGAAAGTGTGTGCACAGTTATACTCTGCGTAAGAACTTTTCTAGGTGTTTGAGGAGAGGGAATCAAACAAGTGAGGCCTCTGTAATTTGTAGTCACTTTCATAAATCTTGACCACTGTAAATCACGTAGATCTGAGCAACACATTGGGAATGTAAATGTAGCTCTAAATGATTAAGAAATATTTTTTACACTGCGAAGCAGGGAAGTAAATAGACACCGAGATCTTCATCTTCAAACACTATATTTTATCTTCTTCAACTCTGTTTCTTCAATTCTTGCATATTCCTGAAAAGCATCATGCTTTACCCAAATACGCCATAGCAAGCACTTCCATATCCAAAGGCAAATGAAAATGTACAGCTGGACAGTGTGATACATCCGAGCTGACATTTGTTCCTGCAAAACCGTGATGTCTTTAGCCCTAGGGCATATTTTTTCAGTGTAGTTTTAATTTGCTACAATTGACAGTTTGTGAATTATTTTCTAAAGTGGTTCTGTATATGTAGACAAAATATGCCTTCTGTTGCTTGTTACAGAATGAGTACCTGTATGAAGGTGTTGATGCAAGAGTTATAGAATATGAGGACAACAGACCCCTCTTAGATATGTTCCTGCAGAAACCAATGGGTTTATTGTCCCTGCTGGATGAGGAAAGTCGATTCCCACAAGCAACAGATCAGACACTTGTAGGTAAGTATGTGGTTTGGTTTTTTGCAGGATTTCTGTTTGGCTTGTCCAATATAAGCCATATGCCAGTTATGTTTTTAGTGAGCCCACGTTCCAATGTCACAGTATGTCTGAGGGAGGTATCCATGCAGGGATGGATGTGTCTCTGAAGTTGATAGAGAAACATCAAAAGTCCAAATGAACCTAAGCTACTGATCCAGATTTTGAATTCTCCTGCCTTCAGGAATTTTTAGCTGCAGAGCTCGAAAGATAAAGACCAAAATGAGTAAAAACTCTAGGTTCATGTGCCAAGTACGCTATTTTCAAAGTTGAGTCATGTTCAGCTTTGGGATTTTGATGAGCCATATCTGAACAAGCATTTTGGTACTCTTCAGTGGTAATGTCTGTAAACCTGCCACAGAGCCTTTCAGCAAATTATGCTTCCTGGTTTTTAATATTAAGAAATTAGAACTAAAACACCTAAATATGTTGTGATTCAGATCCTGAATATTTCAGTGCTGCTGAGTAGTTGCAGTTACAGTCTATTTAGTTATTTCAGTGGGGTTTCTGTGCAGACAAGTCCTTATTTTATACTCAATTTTTGAATGTGTGAAGTGTCAGATGAGAAGTTTAACCAACATCTAATCACAAAACCTAATAATATCCAGGGATGATGTCTGTTCTAAAACACTTACATAAACTTATTGTCTTTCTGTCCTCATGCTTTATAGTCTACAGTGCAGAGGCCCTTAAGCAATTGGTAAACGTTTCCTCACAATTCCCCAAGGAATCCTTAGGAAGCATTACTACATTGTTTCATATATGAAGTTAAAAAGCTTAGAAAGGCAAGCAATTTTCTGAGGTCACACAGAAAAAAATTGGTTCAAAGTGAGTAACTGAACCAAGAGCTCCCATATTCTCTATCCAGTGCCTTTTGTTGCAAGACAATTATGGTATCTTTGTCCTTAAAAATATCAGGGTCTGTTTTGTGCTTCTGTGTTGTCTGAGAACTCGGGCAATATGCTTAGAGGGATCCAGCTTCAGAACACACTTATTGTAAGTCCAGTAAGATAAGCTATGTGTTTTCTTTCAGAAAAATTTGAAGATAACTTGAAGTCAAAATATTTTTGGAGACCCAAAAGAGTAGATCTAACCTTTGGGATTTATCATTATGCAGGAAAGGTAAGAGACCTAATGATAGCAGTTGGGAACTGTGGAATGGTAGGGGTAGAAGAAAACAGAAGAGGTCAGCCGAGTTCGTTCTCAAGCTTCATCTATTCAAGTTTGATATCAAAATGCTGGCAGTACCTTATACATTAAAAAATAAATTGAAAAGTTATTTTCTCTTATAACAAAAAAGCAATACTAGAAGTGTATTTTTCTTAAATGTCACCAGGTAAATGAACTAACTGTATTATAGAAGACCTAAAAAATAACCATTATGTAATACAACTCTCCCCCTTAGCTCCTCAACGCTCTGTGCCATGCTTCAAATCAGGATCCAGCTCCATTCTTTCTACTACCTGCTACACCCCATCAACCTCATTTCTTGGTTCTGTACTGTATCATCAGCCAGATAGATAGTGCAGACCCCACTTTCTGCTTCATTTGATGAAGCTGTCCTGTAAAGAGAGAACATACTGTCCATCAGCTGATGGAAGATAATTTGCACCTTGCATAAGACAGCCAGCTACAAAAGCTACATTTGTCCTAATGATAAGTCTGCAGTGGCTAAAACTAATATTAATATATCTGAATTAGGGAAAATAGATGTTTCAAGCTGCTTTGGAATGATGGAGTTGCTTTTAGTGATCTGCATCATAATCTTTTTCAGTGCTGAAAAGTTAGAACTTAAAGTGATCATAAGAAAGACTGTAAGCAAGAGCAGGCCTGATGGCTGAAAAACTATTTGTATATCTTGATCTATTAAAAGCTACATGACAGACTGCTTAAATTTAAAATTACTTTTCAAAAGCCCAGAAAATGCATAAATGCACTCTTTAAACAGGTTCTATATAATGCAAGTGGATTCCTAGCCAAAAATAGAGATACTCTGCCAGCTGATATTGTGCTGCTACTGCGATCGTCTGAAAACAATCTGACTCGACAGTTGGTAACCCATCCTCTTACAAAAACAGGTATTTCTGTTGTGATAACCTTCTTACTCTTCTCTAGCCTTCGTGATGACCACAGCTAGGTTTCATATGACCATTTGTTGATGACATTATACACTTTGTGGCTTAACTTTCCAACCCTAGAATCTATACAGAATGGAGCCCCAGCCATCTCAAGCTGCAGGGGAGGGATTGGTCTGGTCAAGTGCCAAGCAAGTGGTAGAGGCTCCTTTCAGGGTCCTCTCTTCAGGGTAGGGGAGCGAGACAGGGAGTGGAATACATCCCTTGAGTTGAGGACTGAACAGAAGGGATCAGGTAAGTCACTGGCCTTTTTTGGACAGGACATATATAAATTGCCTGTTTTGTTTCAGTGCATTTTTTATCTAAAGTAGTAGAGAACCAAGGTTGGGGCTCCTAATATCTGCTGCAAAGAGTGAGCAGACACTCCTCTATTTCCCCTGTCTTTTAGTCCTTTACAGTAGCAAGCCCTTCCTTGGGAGTTCATAAGTTGGGGTGGAGGAATATGACTGGCTCTACAGAAATTACTCCTAAGTTGCACCTTAGTTGAAGCAGGTCCTTGCATAGTGTCCTGCTTGACATTTTAGGATGATGCATGAGTCTCCTTACAGTTTGCTGCTGTAAGGAGCAGTGTTGTATTACTCCCTGTGTGATGGCATTGATGCCATACAGTAAGTACTTTACAACCTAACTTTCTTCTACAACTGTATGGAAGATGTACTAGTAGTAGAACAGAAAAGTTAAATTGGAAGAACCTAATGGAAATTAAAATGTTATCATAGCTTACAGAAGTTGAGGTTTTGGCAAGGCTCCTATTCCTCACAAAGGGAGCTTTGCTGGTGGAATGCAAAATTTGGTTTGGGTTTGAAGGTCTAATTTGCGTCAGGGTTCCAGGGAAAACACTGAGCTCAATGTCCTTGCCTGAACTTTTGACTCGTTGATATCTGCTAAGATCCTAAACTATAATCTCTGTAGAGCCAAAGTCAGGGCCCAAATAGTCCTAAGAACTGATCTCGTAAAATATTATGAAACACTGTATGTAACCTTCTGAAACTGACCCAAACCATCCTGTTATAGCCAACTAAAAGTTATATTTCAGATCTACATCATTCGTGTAGAATCAGTGAAAATATAGGAGTTTACCCAAAGCCCAACCTGTCTTGCCTGTCTCAGGTGTTTTTCTTAGGATGGGGTAAATCTGCTCTGAAGGTGCCTCTCTCTGCTGAATACAGCAGTGATCCTGTGAGTACCTCACTTTCAGATAGCTAAAGTCAGGTGTGAGGAATGCTCTGTCCTTCCCACCCTGTGACATTCAGCTAAACCCAAGGGAGGTTTAGCACTTGATACCATCACATAATACTTGACGCATTAGCTCAGCGTGCCGCATAGTTGCGGCTGTTCATCCAACTCTTATCCACTTCTTACTGATAGAAGCTGAGCACAGAGAGATTACAGGCTCTCCCAGTGGAAAATGAGATTCCAGAGATGCTACGTTATTAGCAGAAGCAGTGGCAGTGTGCAGCAATGGTTGGGGTTTATCAACACAGAGTGACATGGTAGAAAACTAAGCAGAATTTTCATTATTCCTTTAGAAGACCACTGCCTGTGTAAACTGCTCCAATGCACCTAGTCCTTCAAGTTGTCATAATAATGGTATTACTTGATTAAGAATTGCAAGGTTAGAGTCTTAAAACTATGCTAGTAAACCAAACAGGGCCAGTGAGCAGTAGCAGAAGCACTCACACAGTATTGCCTATTCTGTTTAATGGTTAGCGTGTCTCCATGGGATGGCTTTGGACCATGTCAGCTGGCAGCCTCCTGGAAATACCCAGGCACACTTCAAGAGAAAGCACAAGCCTGTGATGGTTTCCAACAAGCTCTGTGGAAAGAGGATTATTTTTACCAGGTTAAAAGAGTATTGAAGTGTGGAGTTTAGCTATATAGATTTGAGTCATGCCGTGTCACTTGCCCTCAGGGCCAGAGAAGCATTTTATTTTTTTTAAACTTATATATATGTAGCCTTAGAACTAGAATAGTACAACAACATTCTTAGGGTAAAAACACACAGATGCTCTAAAATGTGTCTTTCTTACCTTCTGCAGCAGTCTGTTTGTTTATTTTTTTGCTCTAGTAGGTGACATAAGTGCTGAAGAAAGAAAATTCAGCCCATGTTCCACCTTCATGCAACTTCTTCAGAGCTTGTTCCATCCTGAGGGTGAAAGGGGAAATGAGGACGTACTCCGAAAAGTCAACGAACTTAATAGTCATATGGTTACAGTGGGGGCACGAATAAGGTGGTTAAGCACAGTTTTTAGTTTAGATGAGATGTAAGCATTTTGGTAGGTTGCTTTCTTTCATCTTCCCATAGGTAACCTGGCACACACTAAAAGCAAAACTACAATCAGTTACCAAATGTGGACCCCCCAGAAATCGATTAGTCATACAAAGGTAAGAAAACTGATTTTGTGATTCTGCATTGAACCTTGATTTAAACTAGAAAGGCAATACTGTTATTGGTATCAAAAGTAAGCAAGTAACCCCTTCCTTGGTTTTTCTCCCTCTATTTTCTTTTCTGTTTAGCTGGATATCTTTGTGTTGTGCAATACATATTCCTTCCGTGAGGTAAAATCCTAATATTTCCCTTCTTTCTGGCTATAGTTGTGTAACAACTTCAGGGGAAAAAAATATTTCCTAGCTGTATTGTAGCAAAAAAAAGAGAAATTAAAATATCAGTTTGGAATATAGTAAAGTTCCTTAGAGAACTTCCAAAATATGATGATGAAATAACAGACAGAACCTCAGACATTGTCAGGTTATTTGTGGCAGTTATTTAGATGCTCTGTTAATCGTGTCCTCTGTGTGTGAACGTTTGTGTATTGTGTAGCAAAGTAATGTAATGTACTGGTGTAACTGATTTGTGCTCGTGATCATGCTGTAACTTTTTCTGTTCATAGTACGTTTTTTAAAATTAATGATGTTCTCTGAGGGGTGCTTTGTTGAGGCCTTGGAAAGGGCACAACATGCTCAACGGAGATGAAAAGTGTGATTTTCTTTCTTCATCTTATAGAATGAAGCAGGAGATACTGGACATCATCCAAGAGAGACAACCAGCATGAAAACACAGACAGTTGCTTCTTATTTTAGAGTAAGATATCAGATCTTTTAATAGTTTTTTCTAGAGTATAACAAATGTTTATGCTTTCACCTTTTGCAATGTACCTGTTGACTTAGAGTCCACAGTGATCCATTTGGAGTTTGTGAACTGTATGTATGGGGCAGCAGTTTGTGCAGCACAAATATCTAGTGGAGATTGTGATGTTTCCTCTTTAGTTGTACTTGATTACACAGCCACATTTCTGTCATGATGATGTATGGTGATCAGTATTGATCTTTCACTTACTTGTTTTTCCGCCAAGGAAAAAAGGGAGGGAGGTTGGACATCAATGGTGTAGCACTTCTTTAAGAGTTTAAGAAGTGAGAGGGCAAAGTTAATTTTAAGCAGGAGATCCAGAGAAAGACCTTAGCAGTCATGGCTCAGAGGATGTCCTGAGTCCATCCTTGTGGCTTCTTCAGCAGTGCTCTTGATCTTCCCAAGCACTGGTTGTGCTGCTGGTCCTGCAACAGAAAATAGCTGTGACGAGCATTCTTGTCTCCCAAGTGGTACACAGACCTGGGCCCAGCTCTGAATTTCCAACTCTTACTTAGTCATCTCTCCCAGCAAAAACATAAAGATGGATGAGGTGATATTCTTGACATAGAGTTCGTTTACATCTATGACAGAGAACAGTAAGAAGCAAGATCTCTGTTTAGTAGAGATAATTGCACAGCTTTGTGCACTCTGAAAGATAGTTTCAGCCTGAAGTATCATGGTGGTCCAAAGCTTCATGGTGTTTTAAACCTCTAGATGGAAAAAATTACTGAATCTCATTCAAACCTAATGTCTGTTATTCAGTGCATTACCAGCACATCTAGCATCAGAGACTGCAAATGAGTTAATTATATTTACACTTTGCTGTTACTATTTTCTGTACTGGAAATCCTTGCTCAGATCGTGATAGCTCATGTTTTTAAATGAAGATTCAGCTCTGGCCCCACTGCTTTACTGATACTCAGAAATCTATGGGCAATTGAGAAAAGCATCTGCCACCTCAAACTGAGTGGGGGAAAAAAATATCCATTAGCATGTCCTACTTGTTTGTGTTCAATTAGCGCACTCCTGATGAAGCTAATTAAGCACTTTTCTGCATGGTGCAGCGTCTGTCCAGAATGGAATTGCACATTTTAATAGGAAACATATGTTTTTTGACGTCCTACACTGGTTTCGTGTATCCAGCCTACTGCTGAACTGCGCTACCTCCTGGCTGCATCTTTCTGCTGAGTCAGGTTGAATCTTGAGGAATGAGCCTCTTCATTTGTGTTTTAATAGGATCTCGTGAAGCAATTTTACAAAACACCAGTCAAGGTTGTTTATAGCCAGATTGACCTCAGTTGGCAGGGGGAGCTACAAACTGCAATCCCTCTGCTGTTCTAGTACCCTGATGAGGTGGGAAAAGTGCAATTTGGGAACTGTAATTTTGTTTTGTTTCTAGTTTTGCCCTCCTCAAAGGTTTCCTCTTGGCAGGGCAGCTTAAGTATCACCATTGGCCTATGCAGTGAACCAGTTTAAGCAGCCCTTCTAGGGTGGCCTCAGTTTCCTACAGTCTAATGAAGGGATGACAATATTTACTGGCTTGCTGCTCTCCTGCTTCCCATCTGTAGATGGATATTTACTCTCTGGGTGAATAAGGATCTTCAAATAGGTGATAACAGGAAAAAGAAAAAGTGGGCTGTAAATACCTAACAAGGCTCCAAGAGAAGCAGCTAGATGTAAGGAGAGTTTCTATCATGTTAGACACTATGGCAGTTTGTGAGGATGTTCTGGGTGGAATTTGGTACGTCCATTTGGAGTCAGTGTTTCTCTCAAGCAGCATATGCTGGTAACTTAGAGATCTTATCATTTATTCTATTAAAGTACAAGCTTACTGAAATGTAAATGGTGTTTGGACATAATTCTGATTATATGAAATAAAATTTCAGGTACACATGGGCCTATGTACAAGTTTTATAAATATCCTAGTGGCAGATACCTTGTTTCTTTCTTGCAGTATTCTCTGATGGATTTGTTATCCAAAATGGTTGTTGGCCAGCCTCATTTTGTCAGATGCATCAAGCCAAACAACGACCGGCAGGCAAACAAGTTTGATAAAGAAAAAGTGTTGGTTCAGCTGCGTTACACGGGAATTCTGGAGACAGCAAGAATTCGAAGACAGGGTTATTCCCACCGTATACTGTTCGCTAACTTCATAAAGCGGTAAGATTGATGTGAAAAAGCCTTTTTCTGTCCTATCATTGCTGTCCAGTGTTCACTAAGCATCAGCAGTGTCTTTAGTATGGTCTTTAAAGGAAAAATAGAAAGACATTTCCTATGACAAAGATTACAGAGTAGATGACAAAGTCATTCAGGCTCAAGATCAGTGGCCCATTTTGCACTGGTAGGGAAAGATGATGCATCTCAGGACGATTGTTTCAGGCTCTCTGTGTATTTGGTTTATAATCTGCAATAGCATCCAAGGAGCACAAGTTTCTCTAGCTCGTGATGTTCAGCACTGTCCATCATCTGCATGTACAGGGTGAATGATAATTTGGTATTGCTGAAAAAATAAAAGGAGTGGTAGGAATTGGTGATAATGCAGGAAACAACATTGTCTCTTTTTTTATTATTCCATGAGGAAATTGTTACCATTATTTAAAGCTGGTACATCCCAAGCTTTGTGTATAAAGACTGAATAACAAGAAAAAGGCAGGCAGAATGTACTGTCAGGAAGCACACGTAATTCATGAAATTGTCCTGAATTTAAAAAAAAGTGAAAATAGGTAGGATTAATTTTGTTATGGAACATTTTGAAAAGCCCTGGAACACACAAGAACTTTCCTACCCAGCAGCTTAGCTGGTATGTTATGGGTAATTTTTATATATGAGCATCCTGACCTGTTTTTCCAGTGAGAATTAGTTCTAATGAGTTTGTCGGATTAAATGCTTGTGTGTGATATGTCATAACAGCACGGATATGTCCCAAAAAATCTGCAAAGCTGAATCCAGTGAGATAGTAAGAGCTGGGATGCATCTCACGTTGCATTAACTACTTCAAAGGTAGACGGTCTAGTACATGAGATAAGATACAAAATTTTCATGCCATTTCTAGATATGAAATAAGATAATTTATGCAGAAGAGTTTTAAAAGTATTTTTATTTTGCCACAGAAATAATTTTCACAGAATGCAGAGAGTCAGAGCTGCAGAGACTGGTGCACAACTCTGCTTGAGTTGCACGCTTTTAAAAAGCCTTCTGATGTTGATCTAGAATTAAACATCCCTCCAGGGTGCACAATATGTCACTCATCCCCTTTTGATTGAGTTTTTCAGTACTGCGTATAAATCACAGCAATTTCTTTCATATGCTGGTTTTGTTTTGTCAGTGCTATGTTCTTCCATGCAACTACTTTTCTTATTTAAATCAATGGTATAAACATATTTGCATCTACTGTTCTCTGTTATTGGAATAAAGAATCACATATTTGTCTTTAGGTATTACCTCATCTGTTACAAAACAAATGATGATCCTCCAGTCAGCCCAGAAACCTGTGCTGCCATCTTGGAAAAAGCCCGCCTTGACAACTGGGTTCTTGGAAAAACTAAAGTAATTTTTAAATATACTGTATTTGCATTATTGCATTGTTAACTTATCAAGCTAATTTTTTTCTCACCTATTTGGTTGTGGTATACCTTGGTCTCTATTGGTTTCAAAGAACCCCACCCTTTGCTGGGTACTGTTCCTGATCTCTGGGTGAAATCCTGACCCTATGAAGTGTTGAAATGTAGTGAGGCCACAGCGCAAAGCAGTATGTGACAGCACCACTGCTTGCATTTTCTTTCAAATAGTAAGGATCCCAGTGAGCTTAGTGTAGGCTTTCTTAAGGAAAAGAAGTTATACTTCTTCCCTGGAGCAGACTCACAAAGGGAGAGGAAAAGGCTTTGGCTTTCTGGCCCGAGGCCTCTGTGGCAGACTTTGCTGAGCACTAGGGGAAGAGATAGCAGGATGATTGCATACATGTGAAGTGGGGTGAAGACTTCAGTATAAGAGAAACAGTTCTGTTCCCATGCTCTTGCTTTTGGTTCTAGCTCACTAGTCTTCCTGGTGTGCCAGAAAGGGACGCTCACTCACCCTCCACTGACAGATCTCAGGAGGTCTGCCAGAGAAGAAGAAGCGTCAGACAACTACTGCATCAAGTCTGCCTGTTTGCTAACGTAACAGAAGTGCCCAGGAAGGATATGGAGAGAGAGAGAGATGGATGCTAAACTGTTTGAAATCACTTCAGTGTAGAAGAAACAACTGTTCTTCTTCTGAGACATCTTCCTAGATAAGTGGGACAGAGGGCATGGAGTTACCTCCTCCTCCTCCTCAGTCTTCCCTGCTGTCTTAGTGAGGCCAGGGGACAACATAGAGCCAAAGAAAGCGTATCTTGAGATGTGAAATCTGTAGCTTACATTTACTTCAATTAGGGTTAACCTGTACCAACAAGTGATCAAAGATTGGGGCCATTCTGCAAAATAAGCATAATTATTGTCTTAATTGCACAAGCTCTTTCCACATACTTTGTTTTATCCTAACATACACCAGGAATGTGTTTGTATCCCTTGTGCTGGGCTCGTTTTTCAGGGATTATATGAGCTTCATGCTTAATAAAAGCAGTTTAGTAAATAAACAATGCCTTAGATTTAAAATTGGAAAGCAGAGAGGTTGAAGGTTCCAGATTTGGATCACATTTATGTAACATAAATCAGATTTGTGAGGTTAGCAAAACCGGCAGCCTCATAGTTTTGAAAACAGATTTATAGGTGCAGGCTGAAGTTTTACACTGGAACTTTAAAACATATTCCCTTGAAAGCACGAACAAGCAGGGACTGACAAAAGATGTTGAAGGGGAGAGTAAGGTAAACTAATACCCTGAAAATCCAAGTGCTATCTTTAAGAAGAACAGTACTATTTTAGTTACTACGGCTAAAGAGTCTGTTCATCATTGGAAACCAACTTGTAACTCTTGTTGATGCTAAATGGATTGAGTAAATACAGGGCCTTGGAGGGTAATTTAAACTTCTATTTGTCTTCTTACTCTTTTTTAAGGTATTCCTCAAATACTATCACGTGGAGCAGCTAAATTTAATGCGGAAGGAGACAGTTGACATGATTATTTTGATTCAAGCTTGTGTCAGAGGGTGGCTGGGTTCAAGGAGATACAAAAAGATAAAGGAACAAAGGGAAAAAAGTGCTATTAAAATACAGTCAGGTAATAACTTTAAAGCATTTAACATTTTACTTAAAGCCAGTACATGTGTACAGTTGATAAATGAATATGCATGCTGGATGTGGATTTTTCTGTATTCCTGCTGTTACATTTGACAAAGTGTTATACACTTGGTCATATCTGTTCTTCTGAAGAACAATTTATTTTAACCAGGTTATGACAATCTCTTTACTGAAGTTACGTTTATCAATGTTACATTTAAAAGGCAATTTTAACAATGAAAGGACATGATTGCAGGGATGATACTGTTCTTAATAATATTCTGGCATGCTCTGACAAGGTTGTGTAATATAATAATAAAAATAAAATGTATTAACCATCCTAGATAATAAGACCAATTACACTATTGATGGAGACATCAACTGAAATTTTTAATGGATTTAAAACATTATCTTATTTTACGTTCTGATTCTCTTGTGTTTTGTATTAATTTCATTCATAATAACTTTACTCATCAGAAAACGTAGCTTTTATATAGATTTACTTGTGCTTGTTTGTCATTTTTTTGAAAGATAAAGCCTGCAAAATACTTTTGAATATTTTAATGGAGGTCTGTAATTCCTTCCAGGCTTTTTCTTATTCTTACAGCCTTTAGTTTACCTAATGGGTTATTTAAGTTTTGACATCTCTTTTCAGCTTACAGAGGTTTTGTTGCTCGTAAAGAATACGCAAATGCAAAACATAATAAAAAAGTGGAAGAATATATTACTAGACTGCAAGCAAGTAAGAATCGTTTGCTTTTGTGGCTTTTAATGTGCTATCCTTACACAATATGTTGATCCAGATTCTTTGTTATTACCTAGCTACACTAACTATGCTCATTAACTATGCTCATTTACGCATTCTGAGGTATCATTTACCTATTATGAATCTACAAGCAGTGGTTGAAATGGGCCCATGTGTTCTATTACGTGTACCTCAGAGCAGCTTAGGGGCACTTTCCACAGCTGTGAAGTGGGCTGGTTAAATGCTATAGCAAACCTTTTCACTCCTACTCTGATATGTCTTAAGTATTGCAGCTATTCTTTTTGAAACCCTGTATGACACTGTCTCCCTATAATGTGTGTGTGTGTGCTGTTCTGTTAGTAACAGGTTATATTTGGGAGGACTACAACCTGTGATTTCACTCATGTCTCGGGTTCTTTTTTGCCGTCACCCAATCCAACCTCGCAACATATTCCTTCTCTTCCGCAGCAGTAATCAGCTTGGGCCCAGATGTATGCTATGTGACATCCCTTTTTACTCCCTATGTTTCTGTC
The DNA here is from genome assembly GCA_013400375.1 of Thinocorus orbignyianus. Taxonomy (NCBI): domain Eukaryota; kingdom Metazoa; phylum Chordata; class Aves; order Ciconiiformes; family Thinocoridae; genus Thinocorus; species Thinocorus orbignyianus. The sequence continues at coordinate 356,164 of VXBW01004067.1, read as the reverse complement.
TGCCCCATCCCAAGCCAGGTGCAGCTCTGAAGTCAGCAGTGGGATGACTAGAGAGGCACAGGTCTAAAAACAGCTGGCAGAAGCCTCCACGGCACTCTCAGTAATTACAAAGATGACAACCCCAAAGATAAGCTGTTGCTGCCAATACCCAGGTTATCTGGATTTAAACTACCTCAGATATGCCTTCATGAGTGTATACTGACACCAGTGCTGGTTTTAATCATTGTCAGGTATATCTGTTAATTGTGCTGAGCCAATGTGATTGTGTACTGAAGAGCACTTCACTGCAGTTGGTAGAACTTAATCAGTGTACAAAACAATCTAGAACAAGAACAAAATCCAGTGATGTGCCAAAAATAATTACACATCTGAAAGTTGTCAATTATATTTGGATATTTAGCAAATGTGAAAGTACAAATCTGCCACTTTGCTCTGTTTCTTGGTCTCCCCAAATATTTCTTCTCGTCCACCTTCTCTGTCCTGTGTGCAGTTTTATTTCAATTTTTTTCAGTGCATGAGAAGCCAGAACAAAATCAAAGTCCATTTTTACTTAGCTTTCTTGGGCTTTTCCCCCTCATTTATTTCTAAAGCAATGTAAAACTCCTTTTCCAGTTTGAAAGCAAAGCTTAGACAGCTACTATCCCGTAATAAAGTTCTCAGGAAACTTCAAAGGTGAACCAGAATAAGTCTAAAAGGACCAGACTTAGCTTAGATTGGCATATCTGCTGACAATGTAATAATTTATTTCAAAATAACTCCTTTTGACTTGCTTTTGTGTGAAAATGGAATGAGGATTGGCTCAAAAGTCCAAGAAACTCCAGAATTATTCCAAATGCTTTACAATTCGCACTTTTCTAAGACTGCAGTATAAAACCCAATTGTGCCACTTCCAATAAGTATTTGGGTTCCTTCACCATATGTCCAGTTATCAAGATGTAGTTTATGCCCCTTTCACACAGTCCTCCTTACACTGAATCACTGCATCTAGCAGAGCCCAAGCTGGTCTGAATTATGAGTAGGGAATGCTTTATAAAGCAAATAAAACCCAGCACCAAGTTATATGAATGTGTTAGAATAGACTGCCTGTGCTCCCTTCCCAATCCTCAGTGAGCTTGACTTCTCCCTGTGATGCAGAACACTCTTAGCAGAGTTGAGTAAGAACTCCCCTATCTCCCATCTCTTCAGGGTACTTAAATCACTTGAGTCATCTATGCACATAGTCTTGTTACTGCATTTGGAATCGGAGTTCCAACAGAAATCTTTTGAGAAAACACTATGTTATTTTTATTTTGCCAAGGATTAACAAATTTCTGCTGAATCCCTGGAACTGCAGACTTGTCCAAATCATAGCACTGTGGAGACTATGCCAATTCCCATTAGGAAACTATTTGTAAGTTCAGGAAATTTTGAAGCAATATTCTGAATGCAATTCAGTTTCTGATTAAGACATTTCAGTGTAGGTGTTTAAAAGTGGCCCAGGTATCTAAGCACTTCTTATTGTCAGCAGAGCCTAGAGTTAGATACATTTTGTTCAAAACTTCCAAAAGCTCAGCTCATTTGCTTCCATGCTAGCATCTAGTGTCATTGGAGATGCATTAGGTTATCTTACCTGGCCTCCAGATGTATTTCATGTGGTGTACCCAACTTTCTCTCTCCAGAGTCACCTCTGCCTTGTTCTTTCTGCCAGCTCCGAGCAGATGCCTTGGCTATCCTGGAGCACTTCAGATGGCACTAGATACCTACGTGCCAGCCACTGCATCAAGCCCCTAGTGACCAGTCAGTGCCTACATGTCCCAGGAAAGACCCATGTTTGAGTCTTTATTCATCCTGGTTGAGACCAGAACGCTGATCTTGGCCATCCCACAAAGCACAAGTAGCGAATACCCCTGCCACAGTGCGCCTGGTTGCTGTGGTGCTTAGCACATCTTTCAATGCTGAGCTTTTGCATTCTGAATAATGAGATTTTGCAAAAGGAGCATGAGCTAAGTCTTCTGTAACTGCTGAGCTATAAAATTTCCAGTTTCTCTCTGATCATTCACTGAACATTCAACTAATTCCAAGTGGATGCCAGAAGAGAGCCTGGTAATCTCTATAGCCTGATAATCAGTCGTTTCCCAGGGAAATGAAAGACTGAGTCAAATCAATTGCTGGAATCAGTCAAAGCAGGTACATGAAGCTGAGAGCACTGTGTTCTAGAGGCACTTCTATAGCACCATGCTTCTGCTTCATTCTGCATCTTCCTGTATTTTCTTTAGTCAAATAAAATACGAAGAAAGAGCTTGTTTGTGTCCTCATGTAGAATGGGTACAGCTTTCTGAAATCTCAAAAAAGTTTTGTGGGAGAGAATGATTTCAGATGAAATGTAATCATAACAACCACCCTGATCCATATTTCCTTATTGTTTTTTGTTTAATGCTATTACTGTTTGACTCTCTGCAATGTGTGGGACACCCATTGCTTGTTGCTTAAGGTTGTTTTATATTACAATTTGTATCAGTTGCCAGAGGATACTTACTCAGGAAGAAGAGAAAAGAACTAACTGAGGCAAGAAACAAAGCAGCGATAACAATTCAGTCTCACTACAGGGGATATAAGGAGAGGAAGATCTTCAAAAGGAGGAGGTAGTGTTATTTTGTCTCTTATGTCACTCAGATACGTCCCTTTTCAGTGAACTATCCTGCTGAAGAACAGCAATGTAAGATAAAAGTGGATCAAATTAGGATTATTTTAGATACGTATGCAGAGCTAATATACATCTATGTGGAGGTTTTTAATGTCAATACCCAATTTTCTCGTATTTTTAAGGCCAGGGAATTGGGGCATATTTAGATGAAAAATCAACAATATTGTACCTACTGTTATTTTAATATAATGTATAGGTTAGTCTCTTTTTGGAACTAGCTCATCATAAAAAGCTCAGATGAGTGAGAAGTAGTCCTCTACCTGTAAGGAGCTGTTCTTCTCATCTTAAGTCACTGGTTGAGATAAGCACAGGTGATTACAGCAGGAACCCAGGTGTCTTGCTCAGATCAAACAGCTAAAAGTTAGGTGAGGTGAATCACAATCAAAATATCTTTGCAATGTGGTTGTAGTCCCAGTCTGTGAAATTGAGCTAGTAGCATTTTGCTTATCACCATCACTTTTTAAAGTGATAGCATTTAGGTGGATGGAGACTAGTCCAGAGAGGTGGAAAACAGCTGTGAAGGAGAGGAGTCCAGAGTCTTTCAGAGGGAAGGAACAGGTTGGCAGATTTCACCTGGAACTGAAATTTTGTTGATGGCAACAAAGACAGTTTAGAGACTTGGTCTTTTAGATTTGACCTGGACCTACGCCCAGGATAATTATTTTTGCATTTCTTGTGTGTCTTGAGGCAGTTTTCTTTCATGAACACATTAAAGATTGTGCATATTTATAAATATTTGAGGTGCTAAAAAGTTTCTGCCTTATGTGTTTCTTGACATTTAAATGAATTCTTTACTGTTTTATCAGCCCTTATGCAGCCCGGATTGTCCCCCTAGCAATTCCCTGTGAAGAGTTTAACAGGGATATCCTTTCCCACTTTAAGAAATAATAATGATCAGAAGGACAGAGATTTGTTCACTGTCTTTAATTCCAGTTATATGAACTAAATCTTTCCCGTGTTGCAATATATCAATCGCCATTTAGTACACAAACACCACCAAAGGTAGTTGTAAAGTTGTCACTATCCTTCATCTCCTTCAGCTATAATTTTTGCCCAAAACTCTGTTCCACTCAGGGAATCACTGAGAAAGAAACAAACTGAAAGTGCAGCATCCACTAGCAAAAAGGAAAAGGATGAAGAACTTCATGATAATGAGGAAAGACCAGCTGGAGTGAAAAGCACCCTTCCTAAAACAGAAGAAGCAGCAGCTGTCATTGTTCAGAGCCATTACAGAGGCTACAGAGTCCGTAAAATTATAAAGGAGCAGTGCAAAAACATAGCAGAGGAAGAACTATCTGCTGTGGAATTCCTTGAAGCACAACTGGAGCCAACTCAAAATGATACACTGGAAGAAGCAGCAGATGAGGAGACTCAGGATGAAGCTGATGCTGTTACTGACAGTGAGTGCTCTGGGTACAGTCACACAGGGAATGTCCAGGAGCAACAGAAAACATCCACCGAAGGAGAGGGATTTTCTGTGAAGCAGAACCCTGCTGTAGAACATGTTGGTGAAGGTGAGGAACAGGCCTCTTCAGAACTATCCAGGAAATCTTCTGTCAAAATCACAGCTGAACCTGCTCCCCAGCAAGAGCAAGGTAACCAAGGCACGCTCAGTGCCAATGGGCAAAGTCAAGAATCTACTGTGGTCCAGCCCAGGACTGACAGGGATGTAGAAAGAAGCCACCTGAAACATGAAGCAGTGATGCCTACAGGATGTAAAGGAATTACAAGAAAAGAGTCACTAAGAGGCTCAAGGAAGCAAGTTGAGGCAGAAAAGCAAGGTTTAGAAGACAAAGAGAAGGCAGCAGTGGTTATTCAGAGCAATTACCGGGGTTACAGAAGGAGAGGACAGCTCAGAAAAGAAGGGAAACTACCTTGCAAAAGTCAAGAGAAAACTATAAAGGAGCCAACAGAAGCCATACACGTTCAAAGTAATGATCCCCAGACAACAAAAGGTAGGGAAAGCACCAGTACAGAGGCTGAAGACTCTAAGACATTGAAGGGAGACTCAGAGAAAGAGGCCTGTGATTTGGCAGCCTTTTCACGGCAGGTAAGAACCTTTTATGTTACTGGCTTCAGTGGCTCTTTTTAAGCTGAGACTGAGATTTTGTATTGAGTGTTCTATAAAAATGCATATTTTGTGCTGCAAGAGAAAATACCCTTTTCAGAAAGTAGGGAAAGACAAAGTTGGTTCACTAGCAAAAAAAAAAAAAAAAAAGAAAAAAAAAAAGTTAGCTTTAACCTGGTTTAGATTAAATGGAGAAGCTTTGCCTCTGCTTGTTGAAACCTGGATTTACGAGGCAAGGTCCTTAACTCAATAAACTTGCAAAATGTTTCTTTAAGTGCAACTAAAAGTTGCAGTGTCAATGTCAGGGGCTCACACATGTGCAGAGAAGTATGCCTGCAGCAGTGGAAGCTGGTTTGCATCAGAAAGGCACCTTCTGCTCACATGTGTGAATAGCTGTGAAGTAGCTGCAGGACTGGGCTGCAGTGTAGAGTTTCCTACATGTCTCCTTTTTCTGAAGTATCTTCACTTTTTCGTTCCCTTTTTGTTTCTTTTCTGTTTCTTTTTTCTTTTTCCTTCATTAGTTTTTCCTTTCATTTTTCTTATTCTATTGTTTCTTCTATTTTTTTTCTTACTAATTTTCTTCTCTTTTTATTCCTCTTTTTTTTCTGTTTAAGGGGGATGAGGAGGTAAATGTGGTAATGTTCTAAACTGCAGCAGAGGGAGCAATACCTTTAAATTCATTCTCTGCATCAATATTTTACCTTTGATAACCTTGGAACACATATACTTGTTCATATAATAATGTAAAATCCTATGTTATATTTTTCAGATATCAAAATTATCCGAAGACTACTTAGCACTGCAGCAAAAATTGAATGAAATGATACTATCACATCAGCTGAGACCTGTGATGCTGTCCAAAGATAAGCAAGCTAATGGCCGACTTTCTTCTCATGTTTGTCAGTCAGGTAAGGGTGAACCTTACTGTTAGCAGAATTTTCATTTCTAGACAGGACCGTCAAGAAATGACTCCTAGTCATGTTTTCAAAGGCCAGGGAATTCGTAGATGAGTTGGCTCTGGCTAATTGTATAATGCAAGCTGTGCATTTTTGTACCAACCTCCATATCACTACATGTATGGAACATATTTTCCAGAGAAATATCCAACACTGGTTGGCATTTACATATTTGCCATTTTCTTGGTATTTTGTTTCAGTGCTGTTTAAAACTGGTGAATGAATTATTGTGAGATCTTGACATAGGATCTCTAGGAACACATTTATTTGGTAAAAAACCCCATTGGCTCTTTTTTACTCAAACGTTGGTCAGCTGTGTGTGCTACTGGTAAGATATGGGACCATGTTTTAAAAACAAAGTAATTTTTGGGTACTGTGTCAAACAATTTACCAAAGTTTATCACTTATATGCTGAGTAAAGTTTCAGCTATCCATGGGTGCAGCTGAGGCTATCAAAACTTGTAACTCCTACCCATGTTGGTGGGTATGTCCCTAAAATTACAAGTAAAGCTTTATTAATAATTGGCATCCATTTAACTCACATACTTAAGACAACATTACTTCTGAAAATACACTCCAAAGTTAGTTATATTCCAGTTAACATGGTCAGTGGGGCTTCCCAAAATGCAAGCATACTTAGAGCAGGTTAGGTTAGGTGACAGCAGGGAGTACTGAGAATAAAGGCAGAAGATGTGAAATTCAGAGCAAGCAGATCATTAGGACCTGTGCACCATAGAGAGGTTCACAAGGAGCTGTGTGAGCTGCTCAGTTTTCTTTAGCCAAACGTCTAAGTGTACACTGGCTGCTGGTAGATAATCTTTGCAGTTCAGCCTGTTTCCAAGACCAGTGTGAAAAGAGAAAATGAATGTTAAATGGAAAAATAAGCACCATGATCTTTCATTAAAGGCAGAGCAGTGTTTGTCATTAATGGGTTTGTACTGAGTTCTCTATGAATTATTGCTCATTTTTTACAAGATAATCCTGAGGAATTACAAACACATGCTGTGGAAAATAACTCTTGGTTCTTACACATTTTCCTGCAGAAGCTAGAAAATAGAGGTAGACAGGGGGAAAGGGAATACACAAATCCCTGTGTTATCAGTTAAAGGTTTCATTGCGAGTGAACCAAGAGAAAGCATATCAGTATGTGCATGCCATGTGCAGAATGGAGCAGTCTACCCTTCACATTGCAGGAGGCAGAAGGATGCCAGGGTTTGTCACCTGTGCATGTAACCCTGCTTTAAAGTGGTAACCAGTCAGCCACTTCACTTCCCTTTATCTCTGAAAATATCCCGCTGCTTCAAACGTCTGTGGTGTCATAACACAGCAGTTTTCCAATAGTAAAGTGTGTGGAAGTGCTGCATTGTGTCCTTTTGAACACTGACATGAAAAATATTACACATTTCTTTGAACAAAATCAAAATGCTTTTTAAGACAACACTGAAACTGTTGTTGAATTGCACAGGAGACCAGGTCTTTTCCTTTTATTTATTAAAATGAAGTAAGCAAGATTTTTTTTTACAAGCTAATATTGTGTGGTCTTAACAAAAAGAGGATTTATTTTCTTTATGTTTTCTCCTTTATGTCTCTCTCTATGTGTGATATGACAGCACTTAGCTCTTCTGTGCATCATCCAAAATCTGTAAGAAAATTCTGATGAATTACGAGTCCCTCCTTTTTTTTTCTTATGGGTGCAAAGATTGAATATTTGCTACTTTGACTAATTGCTTTTGACAAAAAATGTAGCGATGGCAATCATAACCTTAAAATGATAGGAAGCATCAAGAAGAGAATCCTGAATGCCCATATTCACATAAATTAAAACATACTTTGTAGTCATTTTACATGCATACTTCAAGGTGGTTTGTGCAGAATTTTAGCTTTTTTTTTTTTTTTTTCCCCCAAAATAAATGTGGTTGTGCTGAAGTGAAGCAGGTAGACGTGGTGAGCAATCAACTGTCTATTAAACAGGGAGGAGCCTTCTGTCTTCTTGCCTACATTATGTGTTACAGGACAATTTATACACACACCTTTACAGAAGGATGTGCTTTTACTGCAGGTTTCCCTCTAGGGCTACCTTTGCTCTCCTACCCTTAAGAAGGCAAGGATTGTTGAGCTTTAGCTGCTCTTTAAATCATGTAGTATTTACCTCTTTGTAATTACTTTGGCCATTTACATTTATTTACACGTAGTCATCGGCTTCACTAGTTTTATATGTCTTTTTACAGCTATAACACTTGAATTGTATTTTATAGCTGTATGCCAGATCAGAATACTTGTCTGCCCTCATCTGTGGGTAGGTGGCTGTTGTTCAGTTTGAGAATTTACATCCTCCTCTGGTTAAATATTTAATTGCATTGCTACCTACGGAAGGGGAGGAGCTGTGGGGCAGCTGAATGGCGTACTGTGACAAACGTTCAGATTTCCAAAACTGTTTATTTTAATAAAAATACAAAGCCTGCAGTTCAAAGACCATACGAGCAAAAAGATTAAATTAATCTTAAGTACACAAGGTTAAGTTGTTCTTAAGTGAATTTAGTGATAATGTGAATACAAGTGAATATATTAATAAAAGTGCATAAAGCAAGCTGCACTAGGTTCCTGTAATAAGCAATATTCCCTCTGGCTCAAATTTCTGAGTAGGTTGCATTTGCTTGCTAAATGCTTTCAGCTAAACATAAATGGCTGCATGCCAGGACTCCACCTTTGGGCTGCGAGTGAGCCTTGGGTTATGGTGGTGTCAGAATAAATGCACAAATAGCCACTGGTTTTGAGGGCAAAGCCTGAAGTCAGGGGAATTTGATCATTATGGGAGCAATTTTTTTTAATTTTTTTCTCCAGATGAATAACGGCACCCATCCTTGCAAGTATGAAATGACAATTCAAGTACAAATTATCAGGAAGAGAGTTTTCTATATTTAGAATGAAATTCACGTGGCACAAGGAACTCCAGTGCAGCTGAGGACCTCTTCAGCTCCACAAAACAGTGAGACAGGCAGGGTTTTCATCCAGGATTCCTCCTGCTGGAGGCTGCCAAAGCACGATTTGCATGAGTTTTGTGGGCAACCCTTGCAAGGAAAAGGGAGCCCTGGTAGCACTGGGTGTGCAGAGCAGTATTTGCTGGCTGGTCTTTCTTCTTTGCAAGTGAGTGTCCAGCCAGGGAGCACTGAGGCGTGGGACTGGAGGCAAGCAGGGCAGTCAGGTGCTTCTGCTGTTTGGCGGCTGTAGTGGCCCTTTGGACACCACGCAGCGAGGACGTGGAAGATTTGTGCTGGGAGTTGGTCAGATCCATACAGAGCATAAGATTTGGGAGGTCACAGAAGTGGAGTGCAGGCAGCTTCCTTAAAGATCCTCCCCTAAATAGCAATAATCTCACGTCACCAGACCCTCCAAAATGAGAGTATTAGCGTCAGCCAGAGAATGAAACTGCTTCCCTCAGTGGGGTGAGCAGGACTTTGGTGCGAGAGATCGAACATTCTCAACTCCTGCTGGATCCAATCAAAAAGTTCTCAGTCTCTTGCAGTTACTAGTTCTAGATCTCTGCCAGAATAATCCCTCTGTTTTCTCCAGATTGCTAAACATTACCACTCATAAACTGTAATTTCCAAATCTGGCTGTGGTAAATGTCCCATGAATAAACAATGCCTAAAAATTACTAACCAGAAAGTTTAAGAGCCATGGGTTTTTTTATGGGCAAATCCCAAACTTGAGTAATTACATCCTCATACTATGTACAATTAGGACAGTAAAAACATATGCACAGAAATGTTGTAGGCAGTAATAAGTGTTAATTTTGCATTAACAAGTCCTGGAATTCCACTTGATGTGTTTGCATTTTCCTGACTACTTCCAAGCTCCTCTCTAAAACCCATACAATTACTGCTCTTGCTCTTGTTTTTCTTCCTGCCTTATTCTGAGCCTGGCTTTAAGCTTCCTGTCCCCGTAGATGTGGAACAGCACTGAATCAAACATGTAGCATTTCACTTAAATGACCTGAAGATGGGTTTATCCGTTTCTCCAGGTGGCCTAATAAATAGAGACCTTTCATCACGTAGATGCTTATCAGAGCTGTAACCACACTATTTCCCCAGTCTTCAGTGTAAGATCCATTGTAAGTCATACATTAATTTACATTAGCATCCGTGGATGTTGATTCCTCCAGATTGTTGTCTTCCAGGCTTATCGTTGTATGTCAGAATGTGCAGACACAGTTCAACCTAAAGGGCTGTTAATACTGACTCATCTTTATTCAAGCATTTCTTGCTCATACTTGAGTCCTTTGAGCACATGCAGCTCCCGGCATTTTCCTTAGTTTGTGGTGGTGTTCAGGCTACACGTACATGAAATGAGCTGGCCCTAAACTTCATTGTCCCTTTTCTTAGTTTTTCAGTGTATCTGGAGCTTTCAATGAACTTAAAGTAGTAATACCTTGTAAATGAACAGCATAGAGTCACAGTGTATGTGCAACTTATGTGGGAGCCTTTGAGGTAGTGTTAAATGAGCTAGCTGAGATACTGATAGGAATAAAGAATTTTCCACAGATTTACTAAACCTTCTTTAATCTTACCTGGCAGCCACACTGTTCACACACCTTTGCTGACCCTTAACTTTGTAATTCATTCATTCTTATGGTGAATGACCTTAACTTTTATGAAGCTATCCATAATCACTTGATCGAATCTGTGTTCTGCAATCTGCCTCAAGTTTGGGCAGCAGAGAGATATAACTTCCTGGGCATGGCTGAGAGCATGGCTGACATTCACTTTTGAGGTTCAAAAGCAAAGCATCTGTGTCATGAGAACAAAACCTCTTTTCTTTTGACTGAGTACTGACTGCGTGCACTTAAGCAGGAGGAAAATCCTTCTCCCATTCAACTTGTTCAACTCATCTTCCTGTTGGTAAAACTTTTTAAAAGGAATGACTGTACAACACCAGATGGTTTTGTTTCCAATTTTTTCTACATTGCTTCTAAGGGACAGGAATGTGTCACAGCAGAGACAGCACCTGTACAGGTAGATAGAAGCACAGGCCTGGCTGCAGAGCTCCCAGGAGTCTCAGCACAGTCCTCCTGTCCAGCTCCTTAAGCATGTTAATGCCTAACTTTAAGCATAAGCTCCATACTTTAAGCAAGTCTCCATGTATCTTGCTTTGTGCATCTTCTCATTTACCCTGCTAGTAGTTTAGGGATGATAGTGCCAACCTGATATTTCCCAAGTGCTTTGACAGCTACTTCTGTGAATGGTTTTTGTGTTGTAACACATGTACTTAAGTATTTGTGGGATAGGAGGCATCAGTTCTGCTTTTACATCTGAAGCACACAGACAGATCTGGCTAGAGATGCTTGAAGTCTTAAGGAAAAATAGACTGTAAGATATTTTACAATGGAGAGCCTAAGCTTCAATAAGAACCTTTTCTTTGTAATGGGCTCTAGAAGCAAAATAATTGGCCTATTAATAAGTGAGTGATTCTATTCCTTTCTGCTTCGTTGCCTACTGCAGAAAGGTGTAGGCCATCTGGAAAATAAGCGCATCAAACTCACCATTTATCAGGCTTGGGTATCTAATTTGCCTTCCACCTGTAACTCTGCTACGTAAATGATTTCTGAAATTATCAGCAACTAATGAGAAAGCAAATTTTACTTCATGCAGTGTGTTATCCAATACCAGCAACTACCGCATCAGCTGTATTTCAGTAGCAACGAACACACAAATCTAAGTGCAGAAGGAAATCACAGGTTTAGTTTCTGGTGAAACAAAGCTAAACCCATCAAACCATTTTTTTACTTACTGTGTAATTTGGAGGCAAAACTCAGACTTGCATTTTCAGTCCTCTGTGTAATTTTAAAAAGGAACACTGAAGGTCCAAGCTTAGAAGGTTGTCTGGCCCAATGTGGTGTTTCTGTCCCTTCAATTCTTTTGCATACATATGAGCCGAGACAAAAAGATATATTTTTACTGAAACCCTAATCATTGTCAAAATGATGGTTTCTGAATGTAAGAGGAATCTTCTTTGCAGAGCACATACATAAGAAATACAAGTAATTGTTGTTGGAATAACTGTAACCTGGAATACGATAATGTTTTATGTGTTTAACAGTCATGAATTAAATAATGTAACAGCATAAATAGTGATGAATTCTTAGGGGACAATAAAAACTTTTCAGGTATAATGAGAGCCTTTTCCTAAAGGCTCCCAGTTTAGCTTCATTTTCTTCTTCCAGGTTTTCATGCAGTCATGATCTTTGACACAATTTTTTAAAATGTCCTACAGACAAGGGGTTTGGTGTTTCTGTTGAACTACACTGAATTTTAAGGGGTTTTTTTTTAAGGTATTGTTTCCAGTTTGGGCTCCTGTTGTGCCTAAAAATAAAATAGGGAAGATATGCCTCCACTTTGTCACAAATGGAAACTCAGATAACTCCAGGTGGCCCATTTGAAATGCAGCAGGGTAACAACAGCCCACGTAAGAGCACAGTCAGACCTGCTATACCTATTCAAATCAAAGAAAGTAATTTATTTTTAATACAGGTTACTGAAATGAATTCATTGCATCTAAATTTCATTGTTTAACATGAATTATCTGTACCCTGGCTTAGAAAAACACCGTTGTTCTCTTAAGTGCAAAATGTTAAAAGATACTTGTTCATTCATTACATGAGCCGCAGTCTGCATCTCAGATAAGAAACTAAAACAATAAATGTAATCATTATCCAACTACAATTTAAATTAACATTATTCATCCTGCCTCCTCTGTATATCCATGACCTTTACAAGCCTTTATTTATCACACATAACAAAAAACTTACACAGCTAATTTTGCAGGAGTCAACACTGATGTATTACTGATCATTTCTCATTTTAAATGATTGTGCCACCTCCTTAATTAAAAAGATGCCTGATGTACACGGGAGAGTTTTTATTTTTACTGTGTAAGAGGGTTTCTGATGGTCATTAGAGAACAAAATGCAATCTTCCTTCTAAGATTCAATCATATGTCGTTAGCACATTTGGGTTATGGAGTTAAAGTCACTTCATGTGAAAGAGGATTACATCAGCAGGACACACTTCACTAATTCATTGGGAGCCAGATCCTCGTTCCACTCTCATACTATGTTCATTTATGAGTACGAAGATGTTCTGTCATGGACTGTCCTCTAAATACTTCTGTGAAGGGTCAAGGACAATCTAAAAACTCACTGGATAATGCAATATACCTGGTGCCTAGAGCTTGTGCTGTGACTGTATTCATCATCCTGTACGTATCCCTGTGACCTGTCTCTGACATAGACGTTCTGCTGCCCTGCAACCTCTGCTTCCTTCATCATGAAGGAATTGCTGTTGTTCCCCATTAACTTTTCCAATACCTGAAGCTGGATGTAAGGTGATCGTGTTCACCATGCTGTACATTTGTGGTTCCTCAGTTCCCTAGAGTCAGTTCTGTGGTCTCAGAACCTGTAAGCCTATGAACCCTTAGCAGCCCTGTATCTTAGCACTGCCAGAACTGCATATAGATTTTTTAAAAGCAAATATCCAAGACATTTTTCTAGTTCCCCATGTTCCAGCCAGTGTAACCCACAAGTCAGCGTCTAACTCTGATTTGGAGACTGCCAGAAGACAGCAGTTCCATTTTGTGTTAAAATCTTGATTTTTGTTTCCAGTAGAATGAAAGCATTTTTTGCATGTGTGTAGAAATAGAGAGCAGAAACTGAGTACGCTAAACTAGGTTATGCTGGATGCAATGGATATGGTCACACTGTGTTGCCCAGTGGTACAGGATTTGGCTTAGAGACCTTGGTGACACCATGATAATATAGAGGACCAACCTCTGAATCAGAGAGGTCTAATGCTAGTTCCCTCATTCAGCACCTTAATGATTGATTTAAGTCTGAAAAAAAATCATCCCAACCACCCAGGTGCCGGTTACGAGCCTGCCAGTAGCCATTACCTTTCAGAGTCCTTTTCTGAATGTGGAACATCAGTTCTTTTCAGAAGCAGAAGCCTGTGCCAGGCAGGCTGCTGGGCTGTTCCAGCCTGACATTCCTCACGTGGACTCTGTCCATGTGGTAGTCAGGACTCAAACAGATAAACCCATTCCCCCTTCCAGTATTGTCATGGAAATGCCCTTTCTTGAGCTACAGCAAGCAGTAAAAGCGGCTACGTGGATTTTTTTTTCCCTTTGGTGAAATTCTTTCCTATTTTTGTAAAATTAGCATTCTGTGAAGAAGGAAGCATTGCTGTCTTCTGCTTTTTTACAGTTGTGGCCAAAGTAGAAGACTCTCGCCCAATGCAGAGACCCCCAAGAAGGCCACGGAAGCCTAAGACACTAAATAATCCAGAAGACTCCACCTACTACACTCTAATACATGTGAGTTTAGCAAGTTTTTGTGGGCTAAGACTGTCAGATAATTCCCAACTAAACTTTCATTCTAACTGCCCGATTCCCTGTGCTCCTTTCTAATACAACATAAAAGCTGTGCCCTGCCGAAAGGAGGCAGGCCAGAAATTTCACATTTCAAATTAGATTTGAAATTATTAAGGTTCAGAGTGAGGCCCTTGGTCAGACCAATGTTTAGTTTTGTACATAAACATACACACATACCTTATATGCAGAAGCAGCATTTGCACTTTCAATGCTCAAATTAAGTGTCCGGTCTCCGTAGTTTCTTTGCAAGTCATGGGAGAGAAACAGGTTTGTTCAGAGAGCTATTTTGAGTGTCTAAACTAGTGCTTGATCTTGCAGAGCGAGCAAATATTAAAATAGGCTGTATTAGCATGCACACTGTAGCTTCCTTTACAAATGTGTCAGATTGTGATTATGAAGGAATTGGCAAATACCAACAGCTCAGGAGACTAATGGATTTGAGTGTCTCTATATATAGCCTCTGGTCCAAGTTCAGATACCAAGGGCTGCTTTTCACTCTTGACTTCAGTGCCCTTAAATATAGAAAAAATGGCAAGAAAGTAAGCAGAATGTGAGAAAATGTAAAAGCAGCTCAAAAAGCAGTTCCAACAAAAAAGCAATTAAACTCATTTGCTCGAGGTGCCTGGATCTTAGTGACCTATTTTAACAGCCGGTGAGAGCCCAGCTAATAAACTAACCGTAGCAATTGCTTCTCCTTTCAACAGAAGGTGTCACCAGGGCCTTTAGGGAGAGTTGTGTCTGGCATACCAAAAAAGACACAGCTATGTTTTATGAGGGGGACTTTGAAATAACACAGCTTTGGAACACTGATAGTCGGAGGGGGGGGAAATATATTCTCAAAAATAAATTGGCATGTAAGAATAAGATTTGTTTTGCGAAAGCAAGACTGCTGAGATAACGGACTGAAATGAAAGGCATGGCACTGAATTCTGTATTAGGGAATTTCTAAGGTGAAGTGTAATTCTGAAGTAAATACAGATTTTGAAAGCTGAGACTATACAGTCAGGAACGTAGTATTTTCTGAAAGGTGATTTGTTCCATGGCCCGCTCCATGTTCAGAAAACAGCCGTCGCATCAGTGCAAACAACAACTGCAGTAATGCTGGGGAATTTTTAAGCAAATTTTTAGCAGCAGTTTTTCAAGTTACTCATCTGTATTACCTTCAATTAGTTGTATTTTTTCAAGAAGCCATGAGAAAGAGAAGCCTGTCTTCCTAATACTGGTAAGGGAAAAGTTCAGTATAAATACCTATACACTGAAGCTTGGAAAGGGGACCGACCTGCTAGTTCTTAAATACTTAGACCCTGAACAAGTCATTGAGCTCTAACTTGAGGATAATCAGCTTTTTCAGCCATCGTGAATTTTCTGCCTTGTTAAAAACCTCTGTGACCTGCGGGTATTGGCAGATGATTTTCAAGCCCAGATCACCTGAAAGTAAAGGCACACAATATGAGTGCATTTTTTGGAAAATTTCCTGTCTTCTGCAAAACCAGGTATTTCTCTCCCAGTATGTTACAGATATTACTTAGACACCATTCTCACTCATCTCCTTGCATATCAAATGAGCTAAAGTGGTGCAGGGATCTAAACGGAGTCTGAGAGTAGCCTATTGTTTGTGCAAGGCACTCAAAGTTTATTTGGGGTTTTATTTATTTAGATCAGCCTAGCATTTTGAAATTATATGTCTGTACGTTTACTTGCATAAGAAATGTCTGTCCATCAGGATTTCTTATTCTTAGTGATTTCGAAGTGGGACAATTCACTAATTCTAATAAGTTTTCGCTCGTTTGCACGGAACACAATTAAGGCCATCTGCATTTAATAATGCTGCTTGTGAAGTGTGATGCTTTAGATGCTGCAGCATGGCATTGTTTTGGCTGTAGGGACAGAAATCTATTAGAGATAGGAAGTTATTCACATTCCCCATAAATCTCTCTCCTCTGCCATTCTGGATGTTTTGTGTCCTAAAGGTGCTTTTGCCACCTAGTATACTGCTTTTTAAATGTCCATTTTGTTCTACTAAAACCTGTGAAAAGACTGCATTGGCATTAATGAGAGGAGGATTATGCCTGCATGGAAAATCTCATGGCATCAGGGTAAATTTCCCTCAGTGAGGCAGTGTTGTCAGCTTCATTAAAACAACTAGAGATATTTCAAAGTTTTAGATATTCTTTTCTTGCTCTGATCTCAATTACTTTAGCTTTTTTTTTTTTTTTTTTGCAGAATGGTAACTGAAATTTGGGAGTAACAATGCCAATCCCATTCTCAGCCTCAAAGATTCTAAAAAGAGATTTTTCTGGGGCACTTGCTCAGAAATTAGATTCTCTGTATTTTCTTTTAATGAAAAATGTCCAACGCTCTCCTACCTAACATGATGATGACTTGTATCTTTGCATAAGCTTTCCTTTTAGTATTTCTTTAATTACTTTGTATTTTCTTAGAAATCAATACAAGATGAAAAACGGAAACCAAGAAAAGAAAGGTAATTTTTTTCATTATCACACTATTCTCATTTCACTACTCTGGAAGTAATTCTTAGCTGTACTTCAACCAGGAGAATAAAGCATTAAGAAAAGCATGGTAATTTGGTGATTCACAGGAAGGGCATCATATAGAAAGTTAAAATATGCAATTTTCAGCATCAGAAATCCATTATAGAATTCAGTCATTCTGTTTAGTACAGCATGGCCCTTTACCATGGCAACACAAGCACAACAATAAGGTCCACATCAAAGATAGTTCTGACACAGAAAATAATTGAAGGTGCTTAAAATTCCAGTCTAAGCAAATGAGCAACCAGTTCTTTTTTGTTAGCAAAAATACTCTAAAATTCTCTTCTAAAAATACCCAAGCAAGTGACTGTTTGGAAACAGGGAGGTGTCCCTGCCCATGGCAGGGGGGTTGGAACTTGATGATCTTTAAGGTCCCTTCCAACTCCAACCATTCTATGATTCTATGATTATAAGAAATTAGAACAGTAATTGTTAATGACAACTGAAGATTAGCCATTGAAATTTCAACCAGAAGTCTGTTGTAACTATTTAGATGGAACTCTGCAGAAATAAAGGAAGCAATAGGTATTTTCTGTCCTTCTGTATCTTAGGTTCTTACGTGTGCTCTAGATCCGGTTCACAGTTCCTGACATCCATCACAGCTTTATTTTATTTATGTTTCTATACTTTGTATCTTTTGCTGCTCCCAAGCATGGCTGCTGTGGTGCTAGGGCACACGTGCTATGGGAGCCTGATCATAAATGCACGATGAACAGGCCCTTAGCGCTATCCTCAGCTGAGGTTGCAGAATACAAACTCTGTATCTAAAATATGTATCTTAAAGGAAATTATGTGACATTATATGCACATAATATGTGCTTACAGCATCTAGCTTCATTCTACCACAGTTTGAATTGCACTTGATTATGCCACTGCTTGAAAGATTCACTTAATGTCCCTGTCCCACGTCTCTGGTCTGTTACAGCTCTTCTGATGCCTTATTTTTGAATGCTGAATATAATGTTGAAAAGTGAAACTCTTAACTTAGTGTACTTATTTATTGACAGTCTGAGCAAAGTGCTAGATTTAGATATCTACTACCAAGAAATTTCGTCTACTGATTCCACCCCAAAGGACAGCAGCTCTACCACAAGAAGGAAGAGACATCCAATTGAGCGCAGGACTTCAATTCTAAGAGCCACGGAGCGGTAATTCATACAAAATAATAATAGGAGAAAAATAAATGTTGTATATCCTTGTTGATATTTAATTAATAAGTTTTAATAAAAAGAAAGTTACGCTTTCAAATTAGACATAGATCTGTTTTGTGTTTTTTTATTCACGAAATCTTGCCAAATTAACTTGTAACATGTGTTGCTGAAAATTTCCAATCCTTTATGCAGCAGGGACAAATGTTATTATGTTGGTGTTCAACCTACCTGCTAGTTTTTGTGTCCCAAGTGCCAGGTAAAATGGACAGAAATTCTGTAGTAAATCTCTGATAAAAAAAAAATAATAAAAAATAATAATAAAAAAAATTAAACTAAAGCAGAACCTAAAAATTGTATTTCTGACCAGTTAGGTTTTAAGTAGTATGGATGCTCACCAAACTTTCTGCCTGCTTTCTGCAGATAAGACACCAGCTTGACTGCCTCCTTTTTCTGTTCTCCTGTTTTTTTTTCCTCTGTGTTTATAGCCTGTGGTGGGACCTCACCAAAGTGGGCAGCCAGGAGAAAAACCCTAAAGGGAGGGTTTGCTCAACCTCCTCATCTCCTCTGTTCCCATGTAGACTTCATAGAGGGTGACCTCTGCTGGGCTGAGGAAGTTCATGTTCTCACACTCGTCAATACCCCCTCACACACTGCACATGCAAACACGTATTTCTGTATCTTTACGTATTTGTATCTTCTTGTGTCTTCATATATGTAAGAAAAAATTGGAAAATATCTAGGTCAGAGGTTTAAGGGAGACACTGAGCCTGAGACGAATGCTGAATTTCAAAATGTATCCACAGAAATAGAGAAAATATTTGTAGAAAATTTTGTGCCCCTTACATATTTTATTTTTGGCATTTTTTCAGGCACGGTCTAAATTAGTTTTAGGACGATGGTGTGAAAGCATGGAATAAAAAATAATAATACTATCAGGGAATTACCAGATAGTTTACATCCCTTGGAAAATGTTGCATTTCTAGGGTGGTTAACTACACCAAATCTAAACCCAGAGGTCTGGTTTAGATGAATGAGAATTTTTGCCACTGAGCTTACTAAAAGGCATTTCTTACCTTTTCCTTTGTGCTGCTCTGATCGTATCCTGACTAGCTGTAGCAAAAATAATCTGTGTAACTCTTACATTTACACTGTTACCTCTGAGGGCAGATGAATGCAATTAATAAACATTTCTGCACTTCAATATCTCTCAGATGGGGTCACCTGGATCTAAAGACTATACAGTCATTTCAGTCTACAGAACTGAAGCATTAAATATTTTTTATTTGACTGTTTATCTTCAGTGCTGGTGTAGAACACTACAAATTTGTGTCATTATTTCAGAGTAATATACTTCTAAAATAACTGGGTTTTATTTTTAATCTTGCTCCATGGTAACACCTGGTGCCAGGTCACCATTCCAGCCTGTCAGAGGTGGCTTCCAAAATGCATCTTCCCATCTGAAAAAAGAAAAAGAAATGGACACTTACAGCGAGCTCCACAGGCAGGTTAAAAACAGAGCAAACAAATTTACGCCAACTGAAAATCTGGTTCAGTAACCATCAGGCAAATGCTACTGCAAAACATCCCCATGTTCTCAACAGTTTTATGTCCTTTTATTATGTCCCTTTCCTAGAAGAACATGTTGTTCTTCTGTGTTCATCTGCTTTTAGTATATAATGTGTTTGTTCCAAGGTGCCTGCTTTATGTAGCACAGGCTGAGGCCTAGCCAAGTCACTTGATTTTTTTTCCTTTTTCCTTTTATTTTTCCCCCCGAGGGTGGAGGTTAAGCAGTCGATTAGGACTGTTTGCCACAGTAAATGTTTTGACTTTAATTTCTGAAACATTTCTGTGCTTAATCCCTAGGTCGAGGGTTGCAGAAAACCCCCTGGAAGAGAGTAAAACCGAAGATAATCCCTATGACTACAGACGGCTGCTGCGGAAGACCTCACAGCGCCGGCGCCTTATCCAGCAGTTCTAGCTGCTGCTGCTGCTCTTCCTGCTGCCATTTGGCTTTTATTAGCATAATCTTTTTTATCATTTTATACCATGTGCTTCCTTTTTTTTCTTTTTTTTTTTTTTTATTTTTAATCTCCAATGTTTCAAGTTTACAACGTTCATGTGAATGTGAATTACTGTGGTTTACAGCCCGACACCGTTGCAAAGGGACACTGTCAGTCACATACTCTGAAAACACCTAATATAAAAATCAGCTCTCTTTCAGATGCCACTGCTACATATTAAAATTATTAGACATTAAGCAGCTGAAATCTGGTTTACTTTCCTCAATGTATATTACTTTCTTCTTTTTTTTTGCATTTCATCAGTCTCATCCAATTAAAATAGATCATTTAGTTTATAGTTCCCTCCTTAAGCTTTCAAATTCCTATATGCACCTTTGGAAAACCGTAGTTATTGTTTCTAATAAATAGTTTTACAGGACAAAAAAATACTACAAGAACACCATAGGGGAATTTCTGCCCATTTTAGGTTTACAATGCCTAAATTTTGGGATGAACTGTTTGTGGCAAGTGTCCCTCTAATGAAAACAAACATAAATGATTAATTGGATAGCCTACTATGGCAGTTTATCTCATTATTGACTTTACTGTAAAGCCAGTAGCCAGCTTTAAAGGTCAATATTGTGTGTATAATCTTTATGTTGGAGATGTCCATTTATGAGAAGTATATCCAGCCCTCTCCTCTGCCTCTGAGCTTTGTGACTAAAAGATGAACTTTTAAATCATGTTTGCTTTGTTCTCCTTTGCGTTAGATTTTTAGGAATCTTAATCTCTGGGGTGCCAAGAAATACGCTCTCTGGTTGATTGCTGCCTAAATGTAATGATCACCCTTCATCAGTTCCACCAGAAATTAAGTGGAAATAAAAGCAATAGCCACCGTGTTAAAATTTTCCCCTGATTCCTTATTCAAAAGACCTTATTTCACAGAAACCACACAGATAATTGCTGCGCTTCCTTTCAGGATTCGTAATTGCATGTTCCCAGCTGCAAAGCAAGAGAAGGCGAATTTCATGCCAGCAAGAAGGCCTGATCCTGCTCCCTTGCTTAGATCCCCTAAATCCTACGACTGGCAGCAGCAGTGAGCCACAGGACTCGGGTTTTTGTCTGTTCCCCCCACAACACTTGGCCCTTTCCCCAGAGACAGGTAACCATTGCTTCCTGATCTTTCAGTAGTTGTGAGGCTGTGTACCAAATTAAGAGTTGCTGCGATGTAAAATTCGCGATACACTGTTTAAATTTTGAAATCCGTTTTAAAATTGCTTTCTCCTGTATTATTAAAAATGGCAAAGTAAATAAAAATGCACCAGGCAGTGATACGGTTGGCTGTGTCTGAAATACACCCAGAACTGACGAAGCACCGTGGGCTGGAGATGAGCAAGCGAGGCGGGGAAGAGCTCACGGCAGCCTCTCGCCGTGGAGAGCCTGAATTATCATCCACGTTCCCTTAAAGCCGATGAGATCTGGGAACTGGGAAGGACCTGCAATTCCAGAGATGCCTGGGCTGGTTTTCTTTTTCTTTCCCACCAGGAGAGTGGTGAAAAACATCAAAACGCTGCTCTGAGATTTCAGGGAGAAACAGTCCTAGCAACTATATGGGTGCATGTAGAAAGCAGAGAGAGATGGACTCGGCCGAAGACAGCCTGGGAGCTCCCAGGGCCTGGCTGCAAGGAGCACTGGGGGTCTCAGCAGGGCCAAATCCTGCTCTGGCACGGCCTCGCCTGCCTCCCTTCTAAGAGGCTTAGGGCTTGAAAACCCTCCTGTGCTGGAGAAGAGGCAGTCGCGACCATGAAAGGCTCTGTGCTCCCTCGGGGAACCAGCTGGGTGGCAGGGGGAGCTTTGGTTGCCTTCAGAAACGACGTCGGGGAGGGACGGGGAGCGGTTGCTTTCCTTCTCTTCCCATCTCGCCTCCGAGACCTGCCGCCTCCCACGGGGCTGGAGCCGGGAGGGCGGCTCCAGTGGGCTCCCCATCCCCGGGGGGTGAGGGGGGAAGGTTGCGGGGAGACCCCGGGAGCAGCCCGGGGATGCCAGGAGAGACGCGGGGTTTGAGAGAAGGCAAGGGCCGCCCCCGGGCAGCCGCACAGGGCTCTCCCCGCCACCTCCGCGGGAGCGCAGCCGGGACCCCGCAGCCCGGCCCAGGAGCAGGAGCCGCCCCCTCCCCAGCCCCGTACGGGCCCCACCACCAGCGTTTTCCACGGGTGACCCGGCTCGACGGGCTCCTGCCGGTGGCCGCAGGCAGGGCCGCGCCGGGTGGGCGATGGGGCCGCGGGGGGACTGTCCCTTCCCTGCCCCGGGACTCCCCCGCTGCTCGCCGCCTGGGGGTCCCCTGTCCGCAGCCACGGGGGTACCCCAATGCAGGGGGTGTGAGGCGGGGGATGAATTTCTCGACCCTTTACAGTTCCCAGGATTGGGGGGACGGCTCCCCGTAGTCCCAGGGCCCCGTGTCCCAGCCCTCTCCTCGGGGCAGCGTGGATCGCCCTTCCAGGGCCCGGAAAATCACCCTTCCCCTCCGCTCAGCCCTCGGCGGGGCTCGGCCCCTCACACCCACCCAGCTCCGGCCACCGGGGCCGTCGGTGGGACAAGACACCCCGCCTTCACCTAGCGCTCGGGTATGCCCCCTCCCCGCCCCTCGGGAGTGGGGGGCTCATCACGGCAGCCGTCGCCGCCNNATCACGGCAGCCGTCGCCGCCCCCCTCCTCGGCGGGAACCCCTCCCCCGCGGCGCCGCCCGCCCCGTCCCGTCCCAAGCCGGGGGCTGCGGGGGGCGACCGCTGTCGCTCGGCAGAGCGCACCCCGGGGGCGCCCACGGGAGACGCTCCCACCCACGCGTGCCCGGGGCGCCCCCGCCCCTTCGGCTCCACCGCCTGGCGCAGACGCAGGCACTTACACACCCGCACACTAACACTCCCGCACTCGGGCTCAGGCCGCCTGGGCTGCAGTTCCCCGCTCCTCGCCCGCCCTGCCGGTTCGCCACCGCCATGGCAAGCCCCGGCTCCGGCTTCTGGTCCTTCGGGGCCGAGGAGGGCTCCGCGGCCGCCGAGAGCCCCGGCACAGGTAAGGGAGAGCCGAGCCGCTGGGCGGGACCGGCCCG
>VXBW01004067.1:277300-333220 GCA_013400375.1 Thinocorus orbignyianus | reverse complement strand
CTGATGCCGTGGTGCTGAGGCCGTGTGTCCGTGTCGCTGTCAAGCCCTGCTCTACGGAGATGCCGAGAAACCCGTGGAAACCGGCGCCAGGGCAGCCCCGGGGGCAGCGGAGCCGAGGCCGGCCTGTACCTGCGACAAAAAACCTTGCGGCTGCCAAAAAGCGGAGGTGAATTACGCCTTTCTGCACTCAACAGGTAACGGCGCCACGCTGCAGCTCCAAAACTAAGAACAACAACAACAAAAAAACAACCCTCCGTCGGGAAATTGCTTCCGCCCGCGGTGCGCGGAGGCCGGGTGGGTGTCGAGTGTGCGCGGCGGCTCCGCGGAGCTCCGCGCCCCCAGCCCCGGTCCGCTCCTCAGCCCCGGTCCGCTCCTCAGCCCCCTCAGCACTCGGCGGCATTTCTCGAACCCGCCAGAAAATAACAAAACNTCCCCGCTCGCCGGAGACCCCCTTTGTGGCATCGGGACCGGCGGGACGGAGCGGCGGGGGCCGACGGCGGGTCTTGCCCGGCCCAGCTCGGCTCGGCTAGGCTGGGCAGGGGGTTCCTGGGGAGGGGTGCCGGGTGTGGGACGAGGCGCCCCCCCGACCAACACCCGTCCCCACGGACCCTCCGCTCCGTTTTCTCTTGCAGCCAGAGCCTGGTGTCAGGTTGCCCAGAAGTTCACGGGAGGGATCGGAAACAAGCTCTGCGGTAAGGGCAGCCCACCGCCCAGGCGAAGCTCCNACAACAACAACAAAAAAACAACCCTCCGTCGGGAAATTGCTTCCGCCCGCGGTGCGCGGAGGCCGGGTGGGTGTCGAGTGTGCGCGGCGGCTCCGCGGAGCTCCGCGCCCCCAGCCCCGGTCCGCTCCTCAGCCCCGGTCCGCTCCTCAGCCCCCTCAGCACTCGGCGGCATTTCTCGAACCCGCCAGAAAATAACAAAACAACCCAAATCCCAAACAAAGAAAAGAAAAAAATCCCGAGAAAGAACCCCCAAAACCAAATAAAATTGGATCCTGCAGGTTGCTCTTTCTAAGGAGCGCTGACAGCAGGGACCTTCTCCTTGAACTCACTCCGGTGTAATTAAGGTTTGAGGGGAGTGGGGAAGAAGAGTGCTGTCTCACCCATTGATTTTAATTCCAAATATTTTTGCACATATTTTCTGACCTTGGGGGGTGGCATCTCTGCTACTAAAGAGATCCCGGCTCCCTGCAGGAACGCTCCCGTTCGCACGGTGCACCGGGGCAGGATCAAGCCCTCCCGGTCCCGCCGTGGGAGCTGGCGCTGCAGCCGGTCTGGCCGCTCCCGGGTCACCCCAAATTAGGGGTTCCACCCCAGCGCGGCTCTGCCGGAGCCATCACACTTAAACAAAAGATGTCAGTGCATGCCCTGAGAGACCGGGTAGCATCGTCGCGGAAATGCCATTAAATTATCAACAAGTTACTTGCGTTGGGAGAGTCATAATTAAGGTATTTTATTGCAAGGCGAATGGCAGATTTCAGAGCGCTTTTTTTGTAGCTTTTGTTTCCCAATCTGTTTTTCGTGAGATTCGTTTTCCCTTTTTTTTTTCCCTGCTCGCTCTCATTAAAAATTGGTCTGAAATACGTCGTGGGCAAAAATTTCCACTTTAGAAAGATATTAAAACCTAACTGTGATCTCTCAGAACGTTCCTTAAAATACAGCCTCGCCAGTTTGCTTAGTAAATAAAAACAAAGCCTTTTTGTACTGAATACAGTGAAAAGATTTCCTAAACGGCGATGTGAGAAGCCTTTGTCCTAACTCGATGTGTGCGGTCGTAAAACGAAGTTAACTTTCCATTCCTCCCTTCCCAGATCTTCTACCGGCATGCGATGGAGAAATAACAACTATGTCTTTCCTACAAGATGTTGTGGACATTTTACTTCAGTATGTGGCAAAAAGTTTTGATAGATCAACAAAAGTTATTGATTTCCATTACCCAAATGAGCTGCTCCAGGAATATAACTGGGAACTGGCAGACCAGCCACAGACCTTGGAAGAAATTTTATTGAACTGCAGAACAACTCTGAAATACGCGATTAAAACAGGTAATAGTCATGCTCATTTTCTACACTATATGGTCGCAACTATTGGTTAAAGGTGTCATTTAATTTTATCTTTGAAACGTTAAAGCTTGAAGCAGTGACTGTGTTTTGCCAGTTCGGAGCAATTTCTAGCCGAGTCAGAAATCGTTGGTTTTTTTTAAATGATAAAATACTCCAGCAGCCCTATCTCTGTAGCTGTCGGTGCAGCGTCGCATACTCTGGTTTAAAATTGATGCTTCTGTGTGTCGGGAATTGCCGACGAGCAGCTTTTTCACCACCTTTTCGACTTCCCTCCTTTCCTTTTCATCTGTTTTCTAAGTAATGCCCCCGGGATTGTCCCTTGCTCCCCGCAGACCGGAGTTCGGGGGCACAGAGATGGGATGGCGTGAGGCGGGGGGGTCGTCGCTGCAGGGGGGTCAGCAGGGACAAACCCGTTTAGCAGCCAAAATAACAACAAATATCCTGTAAATGGGAGCTCTGAGCGGCCATTTGCCTCGTCTCTCCCCTTACCTGCAGGACTTAAAAATAGGAGAATTTGGCAGAAATGTGCACGGGAGCATTCATGGTGTATTGGATTTTTGGTTGGTTTTTTTTTTTTCCAACTTTAGGCTGGAGCAATGTAAACAAAGCCCGAATTGTTTTAATAGCCTTTTGGTGGTGATGGGTTTTGACGGGGGAGGGCAGGGATGGGTTGACTCCTGCCTGTCTGGGACACCCCTCCACCCCCCGTTCGTTATGCCCCAGTGTAGGAGGGGGGCAAGGGGGAGAAGAAGAGCCCCCGGGGGTCGCCCGGGCGTGGGGACCGACCAGGCGCCGCGTCCGGGGCCACCTTAAATAAAGGGCAAAACTCACGGCTACAATTAACGGCTGTGATTGAAAAATCATGTGAAGTGCGGGGAGCTCTTCGGGGGAATTTGAATTACTGAGAGATTGCTTAAAATATAAACGCGTAGCAATTACTGAAAGAGACAAAAAAAGCTTGTGATTCATGAAGAGAGGTTCAGGGGAAAACAAAAAGGTTTTGTCACCTTTTGGGAGCAGAACAGACTGATTCCAATAGATTGTGAAGGATCTGTGTAATCCTTATTTAGAGGTGGAAATGCCCAGCTGAATGTTTTTGTTGCATGAGTCAGGTGCTGTCAAAACGCCTGTAAAATATTGGAATAAATAGTTAGGTAGATAATATCCACAGGAGCAAAGTCGATCAGTCCAGTGATCCATGTGATGAGTCGGGGTAGGGCATAGGAAGCATGGAATGCTGTGAAACACACAAACTGTGAATGTGGAAAATCAAAGAATAGGGGTTCTTAGGCAATTTTCGTTCGGCTTTTATTGTGATAACACATTTCACATAATGGACCTAGTTCATTTTCTGCATCCAAAAAAAAAGACGCCATTAAAAAAATGTTACCGTTTCCTTTCCTCCTTGTGAATACGTGAGGCTTTTCCTTCTCGGCATTTTTTAATTCGTTTTAACGAAATAGGTGTTTTCAGGGTCCGAGGGTTGGTGCAGGGGGGGCTGTGTGAGATGCGGCCAGGGGATGCAGAGCCGCTTTGTCTGGGTGCCACCCCCTGGGGCAGCTGCCCCAGCCTGCTGGAGCTCAGGAAACACGCAGGATTTACACCCAGAGCCCTTCGGCATGTGCTCCGGAGTAAAACGCTTGAATTACCCTCCGAGTAATTCTGACAGGGCAGTGCAGGGATGTTTCTGGCAGCCGGGATCTGCCTCTCCTCCCGCTGCGGGAGCCCTTCGGACATGGCCCCTCCTGGGCTGGAGGGGTGGAGAGATGGATCTGGGCTGTGTTTGGCTGCAGGGGCCCAGGAGGTTGATTGGAAAACAAATTGTGTTGCTTAGATTAGTCTCGCAGCTGGATCCCCACATCCCAGCACTGATCCCCGGTCGGGATTCGAGGAGATGGCTGGCTGATTTTCTGGCCGAGGGACAGGTGTGGGATGCTCCCAGGTGTTGCCTTCATGCTGGGGTGCCTGGGGGCACCGCACACGGCTTTCTGCCCCCTCACTGGTCCAGCCCCAGTGAGAATTTTGTCTGAGAGAACATAAAAGGCAGCGTCTGCAGGGAGAGATGGATGCGAAATTCAGTTCCCGTGCGATGCTTGCTGGGGGAATTGAAATGTGAGCATTTAAAAATAGCTTGGAAGCCCCAGAAAGGGTGCGAGGAGCTGGCGCTGTCCCAGCCTTGCTCCCTGGCAGGGCCTGGTGCCCGCGGCAGGCCGTGGGTCTGCAGGCAAGGCCAGACCCGGTGCCACTGGCTGTGCCTTTATCCCTGCTGTCTGGCGTTGCCTGCCGAGCCTGCGGGATGTGTGTGCCTCACACCCCGTGGGGGTGGCAGCGTGTCTGAGAGGAGGGTGTGTGGGGCAAAGGCACAGCCTCAGCAGGGGAAGCTCGGCCCTGGTAATTGCCCATCATCTCCTGATGTACACGGGGCTCTGTGTAAATATGTTGTTTGTTGCTGAACCGACCAGGCGTCTCCTATTTTCACATCTCCTGCACCCTGTCAGTCTCTTCTCCAGTCACCTCTTTGTTTGGTGACAACTGTGACAAAGGATGTACCTTTCAGGCAGAGTGGTTTTTGAGTCTCTCTCACAAACTCTTCTTACCAACTGGTCAAGCCGGTGTTTTAAGCAAAGCCCCGATTTTCTGTGCCCATCATCCAGCTGAGGGAAGAGAACTCGCTCACCTGTTAGGGTCTCACCTGGATGGACAAACCCTTGGAGCTGAGCTTGGGGTGGGATTGGGGTGTTACGTTCTCTGCTGTGGCACGTTGAAGCCACGCAGCAGGAGGGAAGGGCACTGAGTGGAGCGGGCCGTGTCACGGGTGTAGGCACTGGGGGCTCTGCCATCAGGCACTACAGCAGCTCCTGCCCTCCTTGTTGTCACAGCTCTGGAGGCAGTTCCCCCCACCACGACCCCTGTGTGCAGCCAGCCCCATTCCTGCGGCAATTGGGAAGGCAGGAGGTGTGCTGGGGGGGTTCCTTGAAGAAACCAGCAGTGACAACAGGGCTGTCGCCTGGGGCTGGGACGGTGCTGATGGAGAGCCGTCCAGACACTGCAGCTGCAAATATGAGTTCTGCTGTTCTCCAGCTTTTCAGTGTGGATTTATTTCCAAAGCAGGAGCTTTTCTGGCCTCTTCCTGCAGCTTGCATTCACTGAAGGCGTTCAGCTCCTGATTTTCTGTTGCTTTCTGGCCGATTTTGGGAACTCACTCAGAGCCTGGCTGTGAGATTGAACCTGAGCTATAAATACTGAAACCTCTCAAAAACCACATCGTCAGGGGAGATGCTGTCGTCTGCAGGCAGAGCTCGTGGCGCAGGATTGCTGTGGTTCTGGCAGTGGTGGCAAGGATACACACATGGCCCAGGTCCACGGCCCCGTTGGGGGGCATGCAGGGGCTGGATCCTGTTGGTCCTGCTGGATCTCAGCAGCATCCCTCGGTGCCTGAAGAGGCTCGTCAGCGTGTTCTGGGTAGTGTGGACAGGGAAATGTGGCAGTTCCTATCACCAAGGAGGAGGAGGGCTTGGTGCAAAACACAGTCAGGCTGAATGGCAGTGGGGTGGGGCTCGTCTCAGGTTAAGGGTGCAGATGTTGCACGTAAGCCCGTCCCCTTTTGCCCTGCTGTGCTCTGCCCACATCTCCCAATTACCCTGCCTTTGTGTGCTGGGAGGTGAGAGCTGGGGAGCAATTCCCCGTGCTATTCTGCCAGCCATGTGTCTGCGCCTGATAAGAGGCCACCGGAGACCAAAGATAAGTTTTCTCTTGGTGCTAGGACTGCATTTCCTCAATCATCTTGCTCTATCTTTTGTTTTCCCTGACAGCAGTAAGAGTGCATTGTCTGTGGGTCAGGACAGGTGTTTTCCAAGCAGAAGCTGCCTTCCTTTGAGTCAGCCAGCATTTAAGTAATTGTGAACTGTTCTTAATTTGTACGGAAATTACACCACTTAACAGGGGTTTGTGGGGCGCAAGGAGTAAAAACTGACATTTAATGGTTCCTGCTTTTAATGACTTTAAGCATATTTTTAAGAAAAATATGCGGGATTTTAGAACAAAATCAGTAGCCAATTAGATTAACCAATTAGCAGTTCATTGAGTATATTCTTGTGCACCATTCTGCTGGGGCAATAGTGCTGGTTTATGTGGGGTTTGCTTAAAATCACAATTGTGAGCAGCCAGGCTATTTGTAATTGCTCTCTGAGAGGGAAGAAATGACGAGGACAGCCACCTTCCCTGCCATCTTCCTACAATCATCAGCCTTTGAGTCATGTGCAGAGCAGTCACCAAAATGTTCCATTTTCTCATTTCGCTCTGTCTATTATAATCATTAGCCATTCATCACTGATGTTATATGTGCTGGCAAGCTCTTCAGATGGTGTCTCGTGCGTGCCTTTCAAACCCAGCCAGGCAAAAACACATCCAGTGACAACATGTGACACACTAACGGGAGCAAACAGCTATTTTTGTGACGCAGCATCGTGCTAATTTTCAAGGCATATTGAAAGGATAATAGGGAATGTTGGAATTCATTATTCTGTGTTCAGTGTAATTACTGTGATTTCATTGAGCTTGGTATGAGAAAGAGGAGAAATCCTGCCTTTTCCAAGAAATGTATTTATTGCTGCTTGCTTTGTTTCATACCTTGAAAGCACTTCCTTTTCTATAGAAATCTGGATGTAAATATACCATTCAGCACTGAATAGTTTCATTCAGAGTCATCAGTCTTTTGATAAAATTTTCCATCTTATACAGGGCACCCTAGATATTTTAATCAGCTTTCAACTGGATTGGACATGGTTGGATTGGCAGCAGACTGGCTGACATCAGCAGCAAATACTAATATGTAAGTAGCAGATTTTTTTTACATAATAATATTTAATATCATTTTTCAGTTATACTCTAAAATATTAGCTACTGTAGCTGACTTAGAGAAAGAATACTTTTATGTTAAGGTTGCTGAAGCAGCAATTCTCTGCTTTTAAAATGGTTGTTATAGCTGTTTACATGAATACTTTAAGCATCATCCTGTAGACTGTCTTCTATTAGATGTCGTCATACGAACAGGATGTCGGGTGTGCTACCCCCTCAAAAATATACAGAAAAGAAATATTTTAGCATTTTGCATGCATAAATATATAAAATGAAAGGTGTGCTAAGTGAATAGTTGCATTCATACTCAGAGCAGTTAAAGGTATTGCTTTCTGTAAGAAAGAGGTCCATAATTTAAAGTGTGGAGTTTTGTTGTGGAACAAACTAGGACTAGGAAGCATTTTTGTGCACTTGCTTGGTTTCATGCTCTGTCTTGTCATCATGAATAGGACTAATAATATGTGTCCAACTAGACATGAACACAGTACTTTTTGCAAGGCAAAGGTCTGGCTTTGCCCAGCAGCTCTGGAATGCAGGGCGAGGCCTTGAGCCTGGAAGAGGTGGGCAGGATTTGCTTCACCGAAATGGGTAGAAATGGAGTCTCAGCTCTCAGCATTTCTCTTTCTAGACGCTTGACATCAAATCAAAAGGAAGTTTATCAAAAGTATTGTAAAACAGAGCACTATGCAGTGCAAGATAGAGTAAATTGTGGCTATAATGTAATGTAATATTGGAAGAAGATGTGTTAGTGTTGTAGATAAAAGCATTAAATATGGACATTACTACATTTCAGGTTCACCTATGAAATTGCTCCTGTGTTTGTACTTTTGGAATATGTCACACTAAGGAAAATGAGAGAGATGGTTGGCTGGCCAGGGGGCTGTGGCGATGGGATATTTTCACCTGGTACATGATATTTCAAGCTTTCTTTATTTTTCAGACTATGCTATGTGACATCCCCTGTAGTTAAAAAGTAAATGTAATTAAATATGCATGTTTGAGAGGACACTTGCTAATAACCACCAGTGGCCTCTTTGAGATAAAGTATTGCATGTTTATGAATTTCAGGGATGTGATTATGAGGGTCTGTTTGAGCAAACTGCACTGCATTATTAGCAGCTGTAATGGCACATGGGAAACATAATCAGAAGAGACATTTCCCTTGCATTTTCTTTTTGTCTTCGCTTATTATGGATTACATTAAATATAAGGACTTTTGTATTAATAATGGGGGGAAGAAACACAACAATGCTCTCCATCACCTCAGGGAGAATTGGAGCAGAGGGAAAGATATAGCATCCCTTTAAGTAATTTTAGTGAGATCCTGACAATGTTACAGTATGCGGTTAACTTTCCATGTGAGCTGTCTCTTGAGGTCAGTGGGGTACTTGGGTGGCTGGTTAATCTGAGTGCTTAAAGACTCAGAAACCTGGTTCCTTCAGGGCAAGCCAATAAGGCAAAAAAGAGTGTGACTAACTGTAGAGAAATCATTGACTCTTGGCACTACATTGTTAAGACCTTTTTTTTTTTTTTCTTTTCCCAATCATTACGCTTAAATCTTTTGATTTATACTCTTTGTCACCTCCTATCTTACTCTGGAATTTCATTGCTAAAAATTTTGGCCTGTCTGTCTCACCAAATTGCAAAAAAATGAAAGACTTGACATTGGCCGTAGAGTTGTGGCTTCTCAAAAGAGAACAGACTGATAGCTGGTGGGGTAGGAGCTTTTCTGGAAAGAAAGTTCACTGACCTAATGGAGAAGGAAAGAACTTTTGGACTACCGAGCAAAGGACAGGCCTCACTGATAACAGCCTAGGATGTTCAGCTCTCCAAGAACATGAAGGGTACAGTTCATGCTGTGCTGAAGATCAGGCAAGGTTCATCTTTAGCTTCTCACATCTGAATGCGCACATGGGAAGCCGTGCAGGAGTTTCACCACAGAGGTGGTGAAAAAGATGAGAAGAATTTACATTGCTTCTTGTTGAGTCCTTATTTTAAAAGCACTGAGACCAAAAGCTCTGACAGCTTTTACTGTAGTGCTTACAGGTCCTGACGAGAACTACGGCCTCTATCACAGAGGGCAGCGTCTAAATGTGAATCACAAGCCTAGGACCTAAGCCAAAGTTTTTGGAAACTGGACAGTGGCTGGTTACTGTCCAGTCCCTGGTCTGGCTCAGTGCAGCTGGTCTTCAGTTCCTCACCTTGCAGGCCTGAGCCACAGTAGCCCCACCAGGCTGGTCAGGGACCTAAGTGGGGAGAGAAGAGCAGTAGCAATGCTGCTCAGCCAGACCTGGTGGGCAGTGGCTGGGCATGGGCAGCAGGTCGGGGTGAAGGGCTCAGAGCCAGCACCAGATCTGCCCAAATCTGGCAAACTGTACTTGAGATAGGGTGAGCCAGGAAAGGTGAACATCCCAGGAAGAACTGGATGCTGGAGCCCACTTGGTCTAGCTGGACCCTGCATGGGGACGGGCTCTCTGGCAGGCGTGTACCTGTCCTGGCCTTTTGCAGTGCTGCCCCTTCTCAGCTTCACTTTCTCTGCAATTTCTGGTTTGTGCAAAGTGCATCTTCCTAATTCGCTAATCTTTCTAATTCGGTAATACCCAGTGTGCAGGTTCAGCTTTACTAGGCAATAATCAAAATCATCTCTGCTGTCTTCTCATTTCAAACTGTCATGGCTTCAGCTGAAGACTTCACTGTTGCGAAGAAAAGGTTCTTGCTCTCTGCATATAGAGTGTCAATACCTGCAAAGCGTAGAGGCCTGATTAGGTTCTCCAAATTCTGTAGGTGTGTTTTGTTGCCTGCAATTAACCGTGGGTGTAAACACAGCTGCAAAATTAAAGGCAGAATGAGGGCTTATTAATAAGCTTAAGGTTAGATGGGTAGATAATAATTACTAATAGGAAAGCCAGATAATGAAGAATTTTAATGTTTCAGTCTTGATTCTTTTGACACTGAGCCAATGACTTTGGACAAGATAGGCTAAATTGCTTGAACTCGGACACATTAGTTGAGTCACCTAAATCATCAACAGCAGCCATTACATGACACCTGCAATTTTTAGAGTTAGGTATCTGAACATTTCTTCTTAGTCTCTCCGTTTCTTGTTTTGTCGTGTGTGAAAAGAGGTGTAGAAATATGTTCATACCCCCCAAGATAGTTGAAAGGGGAACAAAAAGCTCAATCTGTCCTGACCCCTGTGCAAGCAGTGCCATCCCTCTGTGGCATTTTCACAACAGGGACAGGGGAAAGCCCAGAGCAGGGCAGCATTACTGCAGGAGCAGAGTGAGAACACTGGTTAGGTGTGAATGGCAAGTGGGTTGTGGAACAGTGTGTGTATCTCCAGTGCGATAAATACAAATCATACAAAAGTCAGAACAATGATAAATTTGCCAGCATATATGCCCTGCTGGTGTAACGTGGTGTGGTGTTGCTGCCTTCAGCAGAGCTACCTTGATCGGCTTAAAGGGTGGCTTTTATCTTGTCTCACTGTGGCAGTCCAAGCATTGGGCTGGTTATAGCAGCTCCCATATATGCAAGGGAGAGGGGTGGATGCGTTGGCAGGGCAAGTCATCCCACCTCCCACAAGCAGCTGCCTTAGGATGAGCTGAACCATCTTCTGGAGGTGCCTGTCTTGTGCTCTTCACACCATTTTTAGATGGGTGAAAGTTTGGTTGGCTGAATTCTACCTCCTCTGCACTCTGACCTGTTCACTTAAAAGCCTAAAACCATGATCAATATACACCTATGCTTTATATAAATGTATGTGCATAAACATCAATATATAATCAATCTGTATATATTTACAGTATATATACAGGATAAAACTGGTGGATTTTGAGTGTACGTGTCTGTGCGTGTGTGTTTATGTGTGTACATGTGTAAAAGTACTCAGACTGTGCCTCAGGTTCTGCATTATATTCCCATAGTGCTCATGCAGCATTAATATATAATCAAACATTGTTCGACTGTAGACAGAGAGGCTCAGTTTGTAAAAATCTCAACAAGGAAAAACAAAGTACTGGTTTTTAATTTATGCATTGACAGTTGAAATATGGGAACAGAATACTCATGGGCTGTCATCTGATACCCATCTCAAAGTGGTATCTTAAGTCAATGTATGCCAGTGATTTTAAGGTTAGTGTTAGGGACAGCTGACCTTTTCCCCTTGCTCCCATCAGAGAACAAATAAAAAGAAAAATATTTGTTGGAATTGCCCTTTTTCCTTTCTCTTCTCTCCCCTCACTCGTTATCCAGAAGATGGTATCTGTTGAGACTCATTGTATGTGTTTCTTCAGAGCCAAGGCGTGACACACCACCTTAATTTGGGAGGGGAGAGCACAGATTAGGTTGCTCTTGGAAGCCACTTAGGAAGTTGCCTTGTGGTGGCATCCATTTGGGAGGTGGAACAGAGTGGGGTTATGTGTTGAGGGCATATGGAAAAATAAGGTTGGGGAGTAAAGGAGAAATGGTAATAAAAATGAGGGTGAAGGGAAACCCCCATCATATTTTGCAGCAGTGTTTTTTGCATAAGTTATTTGGGTGAATTAGGTCCTGCTGTTACACAACCCAGCTGTGAGGAAGATCAGGAAGAAGACTGTACCATTAGGCTGAAACATTAGCACTAGAGCTAGAAAAACTATAGCAAGACTTGTCGTTTGTTCTGCAATAATATTACAATGCATAGAAAAAGTAACAGTGTATTACTGTGGACTCCAGGTGGTGCCATATCTAACATGTATGCTATGTTGATTGCACGTTTCAAGATGTTCCCAGAAGTTAAAGAAAAAGGAATGGCAGCTATTCCCAGACTGGTTGCCTTCACATCAGAACATGTATGTGTTTCTGTTTTTTCCTATCTGTTTACATCTGCTTGTATGAATTTATGATGAAGAGAATAGATGAACGGGAATTTGTAGCCAACTGTCTTCATTTCTGTTATTCCTTCACTGGGAATAAAAAAATGGGAAGGGGCTGGCTTTTTGATATATAGAGGGATGAACTCTGCAGTTATCTGTGGCTGAAACCCCAAGAGACCAGGCTCCACAGACCACTGCCATTTCTTTTTCTCACTTGTGTCTGTGTAAATGTTGATGTGAGTGGAATGGACCACATGAAATGATGAGAGCTCATCATTGGACCTCAGCACTTTCTCCCAGGAATGTCTTTTGTTTGGGTCACTGAAAGGGAGTCAAAATGTTTCTACCTGAAACCTCTCCTGCTGTTATTTGATGAGAGGGTGATAACATACGTGAAGACAGTAGCTATACTGAGCAGCTGTGGTATATGGTGGGGAATGGGGCTTCGCTGTGGGCTTCTGTGAGCAAAAGCTTCAGCACACACCGTGGTTCCTCACAGGCACCGATGGGGTCTGGCAGTGCAGAAGGTGAGGGGAGGTGGGCACAGGAGAAATCAGAGTGGTCCTCATGGGAGAAACGCGGTGGTTTTTTGCTCTTTGAATAACCATACAGAAATCATATTTCAGTCTGTATTGGGCAGGGCTGGGGACGTGTATTTTGGCTTTATGGCCATTTAAAACTTCTTGCAATTTGTCATGGAGAATGCACGTGCAGGAGGCTGGAGGAAGGGTTATATCCAGCAGGGGATGTGAGCTCTCTTCAGGCTCTGTTGTCCACTGTTAAATTTCTCCCCAACTGTGTGGGCTCGGCCAGAAAGGACTCTTTCATGGCTGAGACTCAGACAGATACTGTCCATGTTAGGTAACAACATCCTCCTGGCTACCTTTTTTGACTTACCAGAGAAAGTGTTTCTATTCTGTGCAAGTGTGAAGAGCAAAGTGTCCTAAAAACTGAACAGAGATGTCTGGGAGGAAATCCCTCTGAGGATGGCTTTCATGGCAACAGGATGAGATGCGATACACAACTGTGGGCTCTGCGTTGCAGAATAATTGTTCCCAAAGCAGTCGAAGAGAAGAATATGCTACAAATGAAGAGCAACTCTCCATAGCTGACCGTACAGCTAGAGATGCATTGTTCACATGGAAGTTACAGACCTAATAAGTCTTGCAAATAAGATTCAGCATGATTATTTAAAATAACAAATCCTATTAATCATTGGAGAATTTCATTGTATTCATAGCGATGGAATGTTAAACAATGAACCAAATTGTGCTATCAGTCTCAAAATAATGAAATGAGCTTTAATAATTGTGTTTTCATGCCAGGGAAGAAGCAGTTCCCATAGTAAATGAAACATTCCAAAACCAAATATACTAGAGAATCCGTGGAACAGCATCTGAAATCTGTTACATTTTAAAGTATCTTGAAATTACAGTTTTGTCCCTTCCTTCATCGAGTTTTTAATAAAGTATGTAATGGCACATCTTCTAGGGAAGTTAAGAAACCGCACTATGTGAAGACAGGAACAACCTTTAACCCTTAGTTGCCCAAAGGGGATCAGGGATTAACCCTCAAAATACCAGAGGCTGTTACAGGAATTTTGGAGGCCCAGGCATGCAGTCATTTTTCAGATAGGAAATGTCATGTAGAACCTGAATAGACCTAATATATGAGAACAGCATTTGTGTCATTTACCTTGTCATGCTGAGCTTCTACTTAGACTCCTCAGTTTGATTCTAGTTTTTCTCTGCCACAGTTGGATGCTCTTGTAAGATGATGGCTGTGGAACAAACATAAATATAAACAGGATGCTATCATTTTCACATGCTCTGCACATGTGGCATGATAGTAAATGAATCTTTAAAAGTTATTGTTTGTATTTAGAACCTTGGAGATTTTTGTCTCAAAATTTTCAGTCAGAAGCAAAGATTCCACTATCAGCAGTTCTCAGGAATTTCAGCATCACAAACCGGACTCTATTTTAATTTCTACCCATCTAGAGCTTCCATTACTGCAAATAAATGAAGTTACACCGCAGTTGCTGCCAATATTACTGTAATCAGAATCTGGTCTCAGTCTGATGCCGTGATAGGTTCAGCTGCCAGTGGGGGGGAAGGGAAGGGAGGAGTAATTCACAGCTCCCAAGTAATTTCCTTCCTAATTTAGGAGTGCATCAAGTTTCTAAATTGGGAGCCTCACTCTTGTACAACCAGTGAATAGAAGCACCTCTGGAGAGAAACTCGGTGCATCCAAATTAGGAACCTAAATGTTCCTTAATTTAGATGTTCTAAATCACCTTTGGGAGGGTTCACCTATTTCAGTGCATTGACCATACTGGGAGATCAGCCTCCTGACATACACAACGTACATTAGGTGTGTGAAATAGGTTATGTGACTATTCTAACCGTGCACATTCCCAGTAAGCAGATCTTCCCCAAACTGTTCAGTAGGACCATGACTTCTCTCTCACTCTGTTTCTGCATGCTTCTGTTTCATCAGTGATGGTGAAGTACGCTGTAACTGACTTGGTCGGTCTTGGCCCTGGTGTAATTTTACTGAGATGCAATTGTACTCAGGACTTATTTCAGTCCTCTGTACTCACCAGTGCATCATCATGGTTCTTTCATCTGCACCAGTGCAGGAGCAGAGTGATGTCCTTCAGGGCAGCTGTTCTGGACCGCACATGACGCAAGAGACTTTGACTCAGAGGGGTAAAAGTGATGGATGCCAGTTGTAAAAAGCGATGTTAGTCTATCATTTCAAACACAATGAAAAATCTTAAGATGAAGGCAGCCTCCTATGTCCCAGTGCATCAGCTTTAGGCTGCTGTGGGTGTTCAGCTGAGCACATTCTTATTTCAGTATGGAGAAAGTGGCTGAAAGGCAGAGCTGACATCTTAGAATACTTTAGTTGATCCATTTGTCTACAAGGCAAATCCTGTTGAAT
This sequence comes from Thinocorus orbignyianus, assembly GCA_013400375.1. Classification (NCBI taxonomy): domain Eukaryota; kingdom Metazoa; phylum Chordata; class Aves; order Ciconiiformes; family Thinocoridae; genus Thinocorus; species Thinocorus orbignyianus. The sequence continues at coordinate 318,496 of VXBW01004067.1, read as the reverse complement.
TTTAACCCATTTCCTGTTGTGATTTTGACCTGGCCAACTAGTGCTCTCTTAAACAGCATCCAACAGTAGCTGGCAATAGCGTGGAGCAGGAATCACCCATAGCAGGTAAAAAGGACAAAGTCATCTTGCCCTGAGAAGGAAAGGGGTGCGGAAGAGAAGAGTTTAGATGTAGGGAACTAGTTGGCATCAGATTACAAAACAGTTTTTGGCTTCTTTGTAGTATAAAAATAGCTTAAGAGACTTGCAGCTTTTACATGGATTTGATGCTTAACTGGGGGCTGTACAGACTCAATTCACAGTTCAGAGAATGAAAAAAACGCTGGGCATAATTGGAAAGACATAGAGATTTCTTCATCTCTTCTATTCTCCAACCAAGCAAGACTATGGTCATGTAGTCCACATCAGCTTTCCTGGTTTACCGTGCCTGTAGTAGCCCCCTAAGGAGACACGTCTTGTCAGGTGGTCACCAGGGAAAGAATCATACAACTTCCATCATAATTTTGGAAAAGAAAATGCAGATAAAGAACTGACAGATAATTGAGTCTGATCTGACTAAAAGGGACCTCTGCACCCAGTTAGAGACCCAAGAGGGCACAGAGAGGCTCTTCCTGCCTCTGGCATCCCCCCATCTGCACTAATCTTGGGGTGAACTAGCTCCTGCCTGAGGCTTCACTGGGAATGCAGGTCCAGCATGCACTGGTTGTGAAGGAAGGGTCTGTTGGCTGCTCAGGTATATGGCAAACCACACTGATAGCTGTGGGAGAAGAGTGGTTTTGACAAAGTTTTTCTCTGAACAGTTTCTGAAACCTCATATGGAGGTTCTTGGCACCAAGACAGAAGGAAATTAAAAGGTCACTTCTGTCTCGACACAGTTTGATAGTCCTGCATTTCACACACCTACACAAGATTTGGGGTTGTTGTCTATGTAGAGTGAAAAGCTGATCTCTGGTCCCGCCACTTCAATAGTACATAACGTTGCCCTCTGACCAGGCAACTTCAGAGATGGTGTGCAGGACTGTCACCTACAAGAAGCAGTCCAGGGGGTGATCTCTCTGGTGGGGACTTCCAGGGAAAGACTCAAGGAGCCTGGAGATCATGTTTTGCATTTGGTAGTGTGAATTGCAAAGCTGTAAGTTGCGTGTCTGAGCATACAGAGTACGTAGTGAGTTGTTCTGTTTCCACCTAAGGAAACTAAAAATCAAACTAATAGATTCACACGTTCTTTCTTTCCATTGCCTAATGCATAATAACTAGAAAAGGGGTTGTTTTTTGGTATTTGAAGCCACAAGAAAACAGTGAAAATTTGATCTTAATTGAGGAGCAACTTCATTCAAGTAACACCGTTCAAATCAAAGTAAAACCATTTTCCAGAAAAATACTGCTCTAGGGCAGCCTATCCTAAAGGACCCATTTCATCATTTGAGTCTAATCCTTCATGTGGTCAATATCTCCTGACTTTTACACTGCCATGGGATCCTCCTGAACTCAGTGCAAAATTTCTTATCCACAGTTAATACCGTAAAACTACCCACACTGGAAAAAAACAAGTTAGCTTTGCTGGTTTAGAAAAGCAGTATGAAGTTATATTTTTCGAAAAATGGAAAAGGTGGAAATTTTAGTACGTTGTGCAGAAAGGTCAATGTATTAATTTCTCTCCCAGCATTAACAAGCTGAATAGCAGCAGCTAAAGGAAACAATAGCAAACATATATATAATTGTAGTGTATTTAAAAATTTGATGGGACACAGTATGCTGGTTTTGTAGATAATTGAAGTAAAAGCTATAGCTTACAATTAGATGTTAAAGATGGGATTCATGTCAATTAACTTTAATTACCTGAAGTGTAAACATTTAATCTGAGTTTGTCTATACACTTTTTATAGCCAATAAAAAGAGCAGGATCTTCAGAAGACAGCTCATCCTAGTCTAAAATGGGTGCAAAAGCTTCAGGGATGAGGCAACTTTTGGAGGTACCCTTTCTTCCCCAGTGTTGAAGAAGCCCAAACAGCAAGCCTAGACCAGCCACGCATTTGTAGATGGCTAAAATAAAAGGAGGGGTAACTCAGCCTACACCTCCAGGGTCTTCAAAGCCCAGGAGAGGTGGAGAGGAAAGCATGTCCAGCTCCTGCTTTGGCATTTGGCTGGTGGGGTACGGCTGAGGTCCAGGGCTGCTGGGCACCAGGGCTGCAAGCGACCTAACCTGCAGATCTCTGAGAGGTTCTGGCTGCCGGATGGCTCAGCTTGCTCATCATTTGGCAACTCACTCCTCATGAGCTCCCTCCACAAAGCTTGTGCCACTCTGGATTTATGTGAGCAGGGAGCAACTGCAATCTGAAAAACCAGCCATGGCCTTTGGGGCTCATGGCAGGAGGATGGTTCTTCCTGACAGCCTCAGCCACAACAGAGTATAAGCAATTAATTTAGCAAGCTATAAAAATAGGAGCATCTGTATACTGAAGCACTGTTCATTTAAGATAACAATGCCATATTTTTCAGCATCATAACATTTTTAATTTTCTAATTCTTCCTTTTTCCAAAAGACGTATTTATTATTACACCTGTAATAAATGTACAGTGTATATGAAAAAATGGCCATCAGGCAAACAAACTTACTCCTAACAGCATTTGAAATTTTAGACAAAGGGAAGATTCCTCTGGCTCAAAATCACTGGTTTTTTTCCAAACGAACAATATGCCTTTGTTGCTAATACTGACTAATACTCTATACCTTCTCTTTCACCACTGAATTTTAACCAGATTTATTCTCAGAGACAGATTGAGGTTCACCTCTGCTGAGGATGTGTTTGTACTCTTCCGTGCACCCTTTTACAGTGCAGCACAGCATGAAGGGAGGGAGGCAGAAAGCCACAGTGACAGCCCACTCCCACCCATGTGTCCTCCTGTCTCTCGCAAGCACAGGACAAAGGTGAAGCTCTGGACCTGCCGCCTTCTTCTGACCTGATTTTTCCTGGAGGACTGGCATCAGGCAGTCTGCCCTGTTCTCCATTTTTGACCCTGGTTTTCCCACCATAAGACTTCAGATCTGTGCAACTCCTACATGACTGTGTCATGAAAGGTGGTGGTCAAGCTCGTTTCCCTCTGTGGCTGAACAGACTGTAGCCCCTGTATTCCCAAAGGGGTCACAATAAATGTCCTTCTTCCCCGTTAGCCCAGCTGAATCTGTCAGTAGTTATGTCTAACCAGGCTTATTTCTACATTAATTCCTTCTCTATATTTACCTTTATATTGCAGAGGCAACCCAATATTCGGCACTTTCCCAGGAATATTAAAATAAAGTTTAATATTCATCATCATTAGGAAAGTTTTCTTTGCTCTTAAAACTATATTTTTTCCATTTTCACTTTCATCCTGGCTCTTTCAGAGCCTCTCAGGCAATTGGAGTAATTCCTCTGGTGTTGCCCAGAGACACAATAACATAACAGCAGTCATAGATCTGTGATTGTATACACAGATTGAGCAATTTCATATTCAAAGTTTGTTTAGGAATTGTAATTGCATTTGCCCTTCTGTGCACAGAATTCAGTATTTATTCCCAGTTTATCCCTAAACCTGTTTTGGTTCCTGACTGCTGAATTCCCTTCTGTCTGTAAAAAGCCTTCAGGCAACCAAGCTATCAGCACTACATTCATTTTTCCCCCCCCCAATGCTGTTTTAGCAGTGCCATGAGACTTCTCAATGAGGCAGCTGAGCTTGGCCGTATTCCAGTGGATGCCTTTGAGCACATGGGCTTCATTTTCTTCTTCATAGTGAACCACTCAAATCTGTATTTTCTTTTTTTTTTTAAGGCACTTTGAATAGTTATAGTTTCTACTAGAAAAACGAATTGCAATAGTGAATCTATTTTAACTACTATAGCATAAGGAGCAAGATTAATCAATGTAATGTCATGGACTCAAAACCCAGTGAAATATACCTGTGACTTTTCACTCCTGTGTCTCTGCCTGTATTTATATATTACACTGCCCAGTACATTCACAACAGTTTGTGTAACACATGAATGAGAAACAGAACCATTTTTTTAAAGTATATTTATTCAATTCTAGCTTAACATAGCATATCAATGAACTGTCACTATGCTGACAGTATTCTACCCATTTCAATTTTTGTAAAGTTTGTCCTGAACTTGGGAATTCTTTAAGCTTCCTGATGCCAGTAAACTCCTCATGGCTTCTTCTGCTCCTTGCTCTCATAAAGTGGGGGCTCAGGGAAACCCCCAGGGTTGGGAAGAGACTAAGGTATCTTCCATGTATAGAGATTTGTGGATTGGTCACAGTCCAAGCCTTAATTTTTAGTGCATTTGTACTTGGGAAAAGCCAGCTGGGTAGTTTTATGAAGCTCATGGAAACGTATTTGTTCAAAAATTCAGTTTCATGACATAAGGAACGTGCCATGAAAAATATCAGTGTGGTGCTGACCAGGCCTGTGATGCTCAGTATGTAAACACTTCCTAGCACGTTGTGACTCTAACTAGAAAAACAGCTGGGCAAACTCCCTGTCGGATCTGAGCGTACCGCTAACCTGTGGTTTTAATAAGCTGGACAGTAACAGTGTGTTAAAATCAACCATCTACCAGTGTCCAGAATGATGATGCCTCCAGGTGCTGTACACTTTCCACTCACAGACATCAGGTACCACAGGGCTTGGTGTGTAGGAAAGGAGTGGAAATCTCACCTGATGTTGTTTGGCACCCACTCCAAACCAACAACCCTCGTGCTGGATGAATCCTTCCCTGGAGGTGCTTGTTTCCTCCAGAATGCAGAGGGAGCTTACTTAATGACTAAAACCTGATTAGACTAGCTGCGATGAACCCAGTCTAGTTCAGCAAAACACTGAAGTACAGCCACAAATTCCTTGTTGCTCCTCTAAACAATTGGGTGTATGTTTAATTTGATCGTCAGCTCTTGCAAAAGTCTGTCTGACATGCACACATTTGCATTTCAGAATATGCTTGGTTCAGGGGCTTAGGATGGTTTGCTGCACTAGGCCCTTAAAAACTGGTTTTAAGTCTAGACAGCAGGGTCAGTGGCTACTCAATACACGTTGTTGGTATCCTGCAGCCATGCCCCATGGGGGGAAGCTGTATCAACCCACTGCCTTAAAAAAAAAATCGATGTAATATGAAAAATGCCATTTACCTGAGGTGTTTTCAAATTGTCCATGTTTCATGAGTGAATCATGGTTCAAGAGCAATCTGAACTTCTTCAAAATGTCTGAATATTGAAAAAGTCAATGGGCCTCATGAAAATGTGAAGCATTTCAGCCAAAGTTATGAGATACAGGTGTATGAAAAAAGAGAGTTTGCAGTGGGAAAGCTTGTGCAGCCTTAACCACGGCAGTCAGGACTGAATGAAAACTGCCCCCTGAGCAATTTTTTAAATATGGGAGGTTGTTTTTTTCCACTCGGGTTGAATGTAGATGTTATAGTTCTATTCTTCTTCCTCTCCCTTTCATAAAGTTGGCTTAGAATTTATTTTAATGTCTTAAAGTGTTTGTTATGTACAGAGCCTTTTAGTATGCAGAGACATCCCACTGACTTCCTGGCCTTCAAGTGAAGCAGATACGTGTAGCTGGCGTGTCCATCACTTTCCCTACAGCTCTCAGCTGCCTGAATTATTGCTGAAGCCAAACTCTCCCCTGACAAAGCGATAGTGTTTGCTTCTCTGCTTTGTAGTCTTCTGCAGACTGTACGTCTTCCTTTCTTCTTTAACGCCATGGACACCTAAAAACCCCTGTTAGATTTGAATCTCTTTGATCTTTTTTATAGTGTTAAATCCTAAGATAATGGTACTGTAGTATACATAAAGCATTTCCCTTTTAAAAAAAAAAAAAAAAAGTTTAATGATCTGTAGTTAAAACTACTTTGGACAGTATTGTTACAGCTGGGTTTGAGTTAATACAAAATGAGAATCTTGGTAGTATAATTTGACATAAAACTATTTCATTTTCATAATCACTAGGATTTAAATTAGAATTATAAACCAACACTGGCTCAAGAGTTAAGTCCTATGAGCTAGAGAAAATTAGACTGACTCACACTCCAGTATATAACTTCCATATTTTATTCTGTACACACAGATTAACTAATAGTCTTACTAATAGCCCAGTTTTGATTTTAAACTGCAGTAGTATTTATTACTGGGAGTTATTAGTAGCTTTCACTGGCATGAGATCACAATTAGACTTCCTATCTTTATTTCTCTCAGTATATTATTTGGCCAGAAGTTACATAGCACAAGTACATCACTCTGGATGCCACAAGCTAAATGAATTCTCTAGGGGAGAATTTTTTGTTTCAGTAAATCAAGTTCATAGCTGAATCTGTACGAGCAATAGAAGCTACAGGTATACATCAAGGACAAAATTTGCGTCCATCATCAGCCACAGTTGTGTATTTAATGATCCAGGAGTAAATCCAGATTAGGGTGATTGCTGTTTCTCTAATTGTAGTGATCTGATACGAAGCCTCAAATTAAAGTGATCAGTTTCCAAATAGTCTATGAGTAGAATTACTACCTGTGTGGGACTACTTGCTGAAGAGTTTGCAAGAGTGTACTGTTTTATATTACATTGGATAGGAAATAATAATAAATGTGTTTTTTCAGAGTCACTTTTCTGTGAAGAAAGGAGCTGCAGCCTTGGGTATTGGTACAGATAGTGTGATTCTGATTAGATGTGATGAGAGGTAAGTAAAGATGCCAAATACAGCTCTTTTTATTGGTACATAAAGTGGATCATCAGGTGCTCAGCTCAGAGAGAGCATATAGGATGTAGTCAACAGTCGGTATAATTCATCATAGTGCTATCATTTCCAGCAACCTTACACTAATGTATCCCACTTGAGGAACTGGCTCTGTCAGTAGCTTCTTTACGAGTCAGTTTTTGGAGCTCATAAAAGGTCTTAAAGTTCCTTTCCTCAGGGTTTTCTGATACTTCTTTTTCTTTCATCCTGAAGTGAAACAAAGTATTGACCTAACAGTTATTCCTTACACATTCTGCTAAGAAGTGAGGGAGAGCATTTCAATACTCTCACAGTTCAATCCATTAAAATGAGCTGAAGCGGGCCATTTAAAGGAATAAAATATTGAGGCACATTCTGTTACTTCGTGCCCCCACCATCCTTCTCATCTTGACTGCATTCCCACAGTGGCTTTAATAGGGACACTCTTGCAATGGGATGTGCAGAGAAGGGTCTTGGCAGCGTCATGGGCAGCATAGGCCAAGGAGGGAAATGGCCTATGGAAAGGAGGAGCACAGCAGGCACCTAACCTACAGGTCCCATAGGCACTACAAAACCAGCAGTGGATAACTTCTTGTTTAACTCACCCAGCTAAAAGATTTTGATTTTCTGTGAAAAACAATTTTGAGAAAAACATATATTAACAAAATCAACATGTGCTGGTGAAGTTTTTCAATTTTAGGAGGAAAAAAAACTTTCTGTGAGACAAAATTAATAGAACAGTCCTTATTGATGCTACAGGGAATATTTTCAATAGAAAATGCTCTTATTATGAGTCTCAAATATGAAATTGCTACAAGATATTGAATTATTTGTGGCTGGAGCATAAATAGAAGGTTGTACTGCTATCAAAATAATGTGCTCCCACATTAAAAGAGGAGCACCAACTAAGCAATTTACAGTGCTAATCACAGCACATGCATATTGACTTATGGACTTATTATCTCTTTATTAACAAAAGACTGAGCACTCTTTGAAGAGGAATTAATGACAACATCAACACAGCCAACGCGCATCAAAATAAATCTCTAGTTGTTTCTATTCACTAAAGACAGATGCAGATCAATGAAGTCGTGTCTTCCTTTTCTTCTTGGGCAAATACAGCATGATGATTTTCTGTGAAGACCACAGTGCTTGCCCTGCCCACCCTGGAGTAAACAGCAGGATTACTGCATGTCTCACCAAATCCCAGCAGGTGCCATCAGGAGCCTGCTTGCACAGGAGGTGGGCTGGTGTGGTGAGAGGATCCTCTGTGAAGATATGAACCTACAAGAGTGTGAGGGAGCACCACAAGATCTTTTTGATGTTTCCAGCATGGCCAAACATACTTCTTGGTGCCTCCTCTCTTTACCACCCTAGCCCACACCCTCCCAAGTTTTCCTGGTTTTGTGGTATCATGGGACTGCGAAATGTGTGGTGAATTTCAAGCCAGGAAGAACATGTAGAAAATCATGTTTGGCGTCATACTGCAGACTGGATGACGATACCCTCTTTTCCATGCATTTCCATTGCCTCTTTTAGTACCACACAGACCTGTTGGTAGCAGAAGTGTATTACCTGTAGGTTTGGGGTCATAACACTGCGGTCTGGTGTTGCATCAGGGAAGACTGCGTTGAGATGTGGGTAGTATGAGAAGAATTTGACACTAACCCTCATTCCATCCTCGGTGTCCTTTTGCTGCTGAGTCTCTTCAGCCTCCTCCAGTAGCCCTCCTGCCTCTGATGCTGCCCAGCACATGTAACCCCCTCACAAATTATCCACGTGAGATTTTTCTAAGGAGAAGCCTATTGTTTTGCAAGCATTTCAGGTGTTTCAGGTCATCTAAGGTGCTAACACATGAAAATACTGGGCAAGTAAGCAATGGCTAGTTTGCTAGATTCGGAGTAGGGTGTTGTGTGCTCCAGCATGTGTTTGGGCTATACTGGAGCAGCCAACCTGCTGCTTGCTCCTTGGTAGAGCTTGGCATTGCTTGGACATTGCGCTCTCCTGGCCATGAATTCCTGTTTACACTCAACATGACCAAGGGCTGCATAATCACTTGTCTTGGTAAAAAAAAGTTAGCAGTGAAGGGGTCTGCCCAGCATTGTGTGTGTTTCTATGCATGAGCTCAACAAATTACAAACTGGTGAAAGACTGGCATCTATACTGTGTTAAGAGGAAGAACTCATTGGCTTTCTTTGGCAGACTATTTTGTCCTTTATTCCCCCAATGATCCTCGAAATAGTTTTTGAAGAAAAGAAAACTTCTTTCTCTGAACATCTACATGTAACTGGCAAGAACTCACTATGAGTTGAATGTTCTTCAGACCTTGAACTTCTGCAAGGAAAATCAGGGACAATTTTTAGACTTGGTAGAGCTTTTTCTTTTCAGTTATTCTTTCAGTGTTTTGAATAAGTAAAATGCAGGACAGATTTTGAAAAAAACTCAGTAGTACAAACCCATTTCTGCTGAAATACCAACTGTCTTATTGTGAACTGTGTAAGGATAAAAACTCGAAAAGCCCAGCAGTATCTTTTTACAAGAAATTAGTAATACTTCTTTTTTTCCTTTACATTCATCTAAGTGTCCTGAGAACACTTTTAATGCAAAAACAAAACTAAAACTAATTGTTTTATTTGTTTCCCTGAAACTGCTATTTTGAGCTTTAGTGAAGGTTGCTGGTTTTTTATAGAAACAGGAAATCAGTGCTTAGTGAAAGAAAAAATACGTCCAACTGTACTGAGAACTGAAAAAGTCTTAAAAAAATAATATTAATCTAAATGGACAACATTAAAAGCCAGTGAACACTTTATTCCTGTAATGTGGCGAGCTGTCATGTTTGTATTGCTTTTAAGCGTACTGTCTCTTCTTAGATAGTCTTGCTTGTGGCTAAAGCAAAGAAAGCCTTAACCTCAATATTCTGTATCAGTGTTGTTTTATATTGTGCCTAATTAATTTACAGGATTTCATAAATTAGCCTTCAAGCCTTGTAACACTGAGTCTGAAACTCAGGTAAAAGGTTCATACTACAGGCGTTCAAATACAATATACAGTCAATACAAAGGACCTGACAGTGTATTTAATGAATCCAGACTGGTAACTTCTCTCATATCCTGCTTCAAGCAAATGAGAACATGTTATGCACCAAACCGTGAAATAGTTGTTGTGAAATGAGTTCATTCCTCAGATGGAAACACGGAGACAACAGTTTATACCAGAGCTGAGTCGTACTGCTAAAGGCCATGCAGCTCAGCTGGTACTTTCTGTGCCTGCTGAAAATGGACCATGGGTTTTGACACCCGTTAAGCTTATTGGGACCCTGGGCTGAGCCTCCCCCTGGGAGTCTGGAGCATATTCCCAGGGCTGTAACGTCAGACAGGACCAGGAGGCTCCATGGAGTGGCAGGATGACCATGAAATAACTTCTCTCAGTTACCATTGCCATATTGATGCAAACTGCTTGACAAAATAACTAGGATAAAAACCCAGACTAGTGGTCAGAGTCTGTGCTCTTCATTGCTGTGTAAGCCTTGGGCAAAATAGTAATTTTGTTCCTTCCTTGGATTTCTTAAGTGAAAGAAGTAACAGCAACAGCTGACTCCAAGATCAGATTTCTGATATAACTCTCTCTTGCTCCAGAGGGAAAATGATCCCATCAGACCTTGAAAGAAGAATTCTTGAAGCCAAACAAAAAGTAAGTTTACTAACTATTCTGCTTCCAAAACAAAACAAAAAAACACCCCAAGAATGATCCAGCTAGTTGCCTTGCTTTCCTTGGTAAAATAATACAGGCTTGCCCATTAAGTTTTAATTTATTTCTCAGAAATGTAGCCTGGCAATTAGTGAGGCAAGAGTTGCTGTGAAAATAGGTTTATAGCTATTATAATCTCCATGAGCTATTTGGCTTTTTTTTTCTTTTCTTTTTTCTAATATGCTGTTCCACATAACATCCTCCTTCCTTGTATGATCAGCCTATGATGCAGTTTCTTAGCTGAGTATTAACAAAACCAGGGTAATCATTTGGGGAATTTGTATATATTTTAATGTGTTGAAAATACTCCTCATGGACTCACCAAATCAATGAAAGATAAACTAAAATCCATACATCTTTAAAAATGCACTGCTTTTGTATGTGTTCATTAGCAGAAGCTAGAATTAAAACATCAGATTTAAAGTATGCAATAAACTCAGCCCTGTGCCTTCAACAACATTTATGTAAATAGTCATTAGACATACAGCATTCAAAGCTCATTAATAACACAAATCTTCATTAAAAGCTCACTTTTTCTAGGAAAAGCAATACAGCAGGTAAAAAGTAAGGCAAAATGAAGAGTACCACTGAAACATACTGACCATTGCAAAAAGAAGTTTAGAGCCTTTTGGTAGTTTAAAGCCCAGTTGTGCAAGAGACATCACCGTTCTTTACCTTTGCTGCTCTGCGAACTGCTTATGAAATCAAAAGAAGTACAAATGAATTTAAAATGAAACACTGCTATGAGTTCTGGCAGACCCAAGACCCCATTGTGCAAAAGCCATGTGATAGTCAGCAATTGCTCCTCTGTGCAGCGCAGCATTTAGCAGAGGGAATCCAAGAGGTGGCTCCAGGAGACACCCCCAGACAAGATGCTCCCTCTGGGAACTGGGCCACCACAGGATCAGGCACTCGATGGATAGTTATAGTACTGCCCAAGGCACAGTTCACCTGTTTCTTGCACTGTGGTGTCTGAGTGAGGGTTTTTTTTTATTGTGACATCATGAAGATTGGACCTTTTTGGTTCAGGCAGGTGATGTGGACCAGAATTATTCTTTTGAGTCCTTTCCTGTCTCATGCATCCTAATAAATGGAGGACGCTGGTTTGGAAGTTTGCTGCCACCCTAAGGTAGAAAGTATAACATCATGAGCATCTAAGTGAGAGAAAACCAGCGTGAAGTAGCAGGGATCTCCTCTAGGAGACACTTGTGGGCTCACTGTGGCAGCATAAGAGGAGTTGGGGCTGCTGCAGGCTGAGGAGGCTTCAGCACTCTTGACTTTGCCAAATGCCTCTGCCTTCTTGCAGGGATTTGTTCCTTTTCTGGTGAGTGCCACAGCTGGAACAACGGTGTATGGGGCGTTTGATCCTCTCATAGCTATTGCAGACATCTGCAAGAAGTACAAAATCTGGATGCACGTGGATGTAAGTATCATCTTACGAGGCGGTGGGGTGGCTGGGTTACAAGGTGTGTTAGCATTAATTTATTCATTTTGAACCATGTCATCTTGTACAAAACCCATTGTATTTGGTTCCTGTAATTCAGTCCAGCGTCCAAGCACTGACTTCCCACTCCTTTGAAAGGCTCAGATCAGGGAGACATTTTAGGAGCTGTGACTGTGTGGTACTTCTAGCAACTGAGACACTTAAAATGACCTCGTTTGAGTGGTTCTGGCCTTCAGCTTTATCTCTAAATGCCGTTAGTACAAGAAATACATAAGAACCATACTGAGCACTGGCTCAGCTTCTGCAGCAGCTGCAAAATAAATACATAAGGAAAACGCTTCATTTGTCTGGAATAAAGCATTGTAAATTGCTGAGCAGGTTAATGCAAATGCTAGAGAAATTTATCAGATTGGCTACTTAGCTCTGTCTGGGCTCTTGCCAATAAATCTTTCTGAAGGATCATCTTTCAGCCCTAGAATAGCTTTTGTGTCATTTTTGCAAATCCTTTCTCCAAAAAGGCTTGGTAATTGAATTTCTCTAGATCTGAGTATCTTGCTTTTGGATTACTGTGTCAGCCTAAATCAGCCCAATTCAAAGGAAGAATTCGTATTTACTTTAAACTGCTTCTCAGTCAGATGAAGTGCCTGCTTGTCCCAGATGTCTATAAATGAAAGCAAGTGAGTAGGAGGCAAGCAGTAGTGGGTCTGGAATATGATGAAAACTCAGCAGAGCGACTGAGATCCCAGTGTGGCTTGTTATTATCACTTGGTCACTAAAAGAGAAAGGGCAGCTTACCCAGGGGCAGCTCAGCAAGTCATCAGTTGCAGCATGGGGCAGCCCAATGTGTCAGTGCCAGAGGTGGCAAGGGAGGGGTTAGCAGACCATAACGATGGGCACTCAGATCATGGGCTATAAACCACTGCTCCCAATCTATTGGAAGAAAATTGTTAGCACAGCTAATGCCTCAGGCCCCATCTGCCTGGTCATTTTGGAGTGTGCCACATTGGCAGGAAAAAAAAAGGGGCCCCAAGCTGGTGTGAACGCTCAGATGTCATTGTGGAGAAATGCAGAGTTCTCTTACTAATGTGTCTTACCTTCTAGGGAGCATGGGGTGGTGGGCTCCTGATGTCAAGAAAACACAAATGGAAGTTAAATGGCGTTGAAAGGTATGATTTATTAATGATAATTTAACACATTTGTTAAATGCATTTTAACACACTTGTGATTACGTTAGCAATGTCTACAAATAAAAATAAAAATCCTTGTTATTACCAAGATACAATAAGAAGAAATCATGTAAACTGTCCTTTCAGTTGAAATAGCATTGCTAAGTGCCTTTGTTCAATGCTGCAGTAGTGTGGCATGTTGTTTCTTAGTGCAAACAACATACATTTCTTGTCTGTGTTCTTATTCCTTCCAGCATACATTTGCAACTCCAGAGTAGTTTCTGCAGCATCTTCTGATAGTGTCCAATATGGATTAGCAATTGCATTTCTCTGATAAATTAATCTTGGAGGTCTTTTGTGCTGAAGATGCACCTGCAGTTTGGACAGGTGTCCTGGCAGTCACTGACCGCTGCTTTCTCACTTCTGGAGAGAACATCCCTCTCCAGGCTGTGTCAGTGGCTTCTCAGTAAATCTGTGCTTGAATATACACGGTTGTAGGCATGAGCTCATGAACATTGCACATACACACAGAGGAACGTAAGTGACGCCAGTCCAGTTCAGAGTCTGGAAAGGCTGAACTTTAATTTACAAACAGCTGCTTATTCAGAAACTTTTAGTCAAGCTGTGGAACTCCTTGCCATGGGGTGTTAAGATTTATTTGCATCAAGGGAACACAGACAAAAACTATTAGGGATTCTGTGAGCCTTAAATGACTTGGAGCTCAGAGGATACGAGGAGAAAGGTTGTATATGCTTGCCCTGTTTTGTATTCTTCCAAGGCACCTATTTCAACCACTGGCTATAGGCAGTATGCTGGGCTAGGTGGGGTCACTCTTACATTCGTGTGTCTTCTGAAGCTCATGCTGTTCAAGAGTAAATTATTACTCCCGTCTTTTTTATCTCTAAATCAAATTGCTGTTGCTCACCAATTAAAATTACAAACAACTTCCTCATCCTGTTCCTGAAGATCAGGAGGATACCTTGATGATTCACTTCCTTTCTCATACATCCCTTGTGCAAAATTTGGAAAGTGGCCAGTAGTTCTGTGAGTTCAATTTAGTTAAGACTGCCTTCAGCACTCCAACTTACATATTGGGCATTAAGAGGATGTACATCCAAATATCTAGCAAGTTAGAAAAATCACAGTTGCATGTGAGGACAGAGTATGAAACAAATGCCTCTCAAATTGCTGTCCAAATTCTGCTGGAATAAGAAGTTCAGGTTGAATCTATGTTGGAGAATTTTCCAAATAATGTGCTTTAGAGCTGAACTCCACTGGATTTTATCTAGTGCTTTGATAAGCACCATCTCCATATGTTTGGCAATGAAATAATGGCATTTTTCATTTCCAGTGTTGTTCTACTGCTTGATGGACACAGCAGCTCATTACAGTTTGTCTGTATCTCAAATACAGCACTTTTAGAGCAGACTTACTAGATCCAACTTTTATGGACATTCTTGTTTTATGGTAGATCCTCAAGTACAGCACAGTCATTACAAGTCTGGATAGAAGAGAGCTGGAGCTGGTATTCATGTTTGGTAGGGGAGAAAGACACAAGGAGGGAGCATTGAATGGAGTACTCTGTGCTCTGAGTACTTCCATCCTCCTGGTAACAGGCAGTCCAGCAAAAATCATCCTGTCAAAGGCAGGAGAAGTTGCAGAACCATCTTTGCCATGCCTTCCAGTCCCCACATGACAGATTTTAAGCTGCTCTGAGGCACCCTGAAGGAAGCATGTCCCCTGGTGTCTGGAGCAGATAGGTCTGGCCACCATCAGGAGTTTTGGTCTGGTGTCAGTCTCCCAGAGGCTCAGGCAAGGGGTGGCAGCTGTGTGAGAAAAGCATGTTTGCAGCTGAATGAGCACTCCCATACAGGGTCTCAGTATCCTTCCTGGAGCTGCTGGTCAGTGAATACATCTCTGTTTTTAATGATAGTAGAGGACCAGATTCTGCCAGTCATTAATCTCTTCTGACAACCATTTGAAATCTCTAGAGGAAAATTCTTCCTTTTTTTTTCCTGTTTGTGACTCACAGCCAAGAAATTACATAGGTGCTTGGTGCTCAGTTATTTGAGCAAACGTGAGATGCTTTAAAAAAACATCTGTGGATCCCTGTAGCTTTTTTCCTTCACTGTCTGTCTCAGTCAGCAATTTCTTCAAGTGCATACCGATGGCTGAATCCCAGAATAACTGATAACAAGTGAAAAATGGTGGATTTTTATTTTACATAATTAATTTTATTTGTGCAGTTGGAATGTAATTGGGGAAATAAAATGACCTTAGGGTAAATTAAATGTTTTAGCTAGATAATTAACATCTGGCCGCTGTCAGAAAATAATCCTTTTGCTTGAGAAAATCCATACCACTACTATTACCTAGAAGTGTTTCTGCCTAATTCTGTGTAAGCACAGATAAAAATTAAAAAGTATCATATCAAAGGAAATTCATAGACCTGAATGCATGTTCAGGATCATTAGTTTCATTGTTGTAATCAGATGACTGACTTTGAGCTGATTAAAAGCTGCCAAATACTCGAAAAGCCTAGCCAAGTGGCCAGATGTTGCCTGTAGAAGACTGTTCCCTACAGATTTTGCATCAGGCACTTGCACAGTCCCATTTAAATCACAAAGAAGAAAGCAGAGAAGTGCTGCGCAGTGTCCATGTGAAGTTTGGAGTTGCTTACTTTGAAGGAATGGAAGCAGTTTGGCAGGAAATGATAAGGACATGCATAACTTGTATCGCTTTCTCCAAACCCTACAAAGGAAAACACTGCCAGATTCCACCATGCTCATCTCTATTCACATAAATGTTACCTGCAAGTGTGTCCTGGGTCCTTTAAGGTTTTACATGCCCCAGTTGACTGATTTATACAAAATTGTGTCATCAAAACTCAAATCACTGCACTACATGAAATCCTGTACACTGTGCATCTTTTACAGCCAGCCAAATAGGATGCAAATGTATACATCTATCAGCTAATCATCATACGTAATAATAGTAATTAACAAATAGCCAGTCAAGCATAACACAAAATTAAAATAACAAACAACTGGACAATCTTCCATTCAGCCTTTGCCATAGTCCCAAATGTCTCATCTCTAAGCTGTGTTGTGACAGCGCTCTGTTGGCTCACAGAATCTGGGCTGACAGCTGTTTTTGCAGTGAGTGTGTCCTAAAGGGGGGCAGGGTCAGACTCTTGTGGAAGGGGGGATCAATTCCATATTTATTGCTGTGGTAATTTTGGACCCTCCAGTTGCATGAATTGTCATAGCCAAGCTACAATTAAGGAGCTATGAAAATTTACCATCAGCAGAGAGATGAGAAAAATTTGCAGTCAAAGAATAACTTTGAGCCCGTTATTCTAAGTTACTCAGAGACTTGGAGATACCCAGAAGTATTTAAAGGAATTCTCAAGCGTGCTTATGTGAGCTATGTACTAAAATCTTACTGTAACTGGAACCAACAGGAGGGAATGAGCTAGTTTGCCAGCTTCCTATCTACAGCTGTAATCAGCTGTGAGCCTTTAGAAAGTTCATCAGTCAGGTGGGTGCTTTTAGGAAGTTTGCTCTATGTTTATGAAGTATGGATGACTGATGACTCCCCAGAAAGTTTAATGCTGATGTAAGTTCAGTGCATAGAACAAATATCCTGCGGTAAGTTGCCAGAGTTATCATCCAAAAACCAGCTAGAGTGGATTAGATCCCATTGCTTTCCTAGTATCACCCATAATTATTTTGACCTTTGCTTGCTCAGAAAAACAAAAAGGGGTACATTGCTAGATGTTCATTTGTGTTCATTCTTATTATTACTAAATGTCTCCATGGTTTCACCACAGCAGTACAATGTCTGAATTTTATGTGGTTTGCTGTCCCAGGGCCAATTCGGTGACCTGGAACCCTCACAAGATGATGGGTGTCCCCCTGCAGTGTTCAGCCCTGCTTGTAAGAGAAGAGGTATGTCCCAGTATGCTCACTTCTCTGATCCTTTCTGACATTTTGCTTCTGACAATCCTGGATATTTTCTTCATAACTCTGTCATAGCTAATATTTGCAAATGCAATGAGGATTAGAAAAAAAAAAACAAAAACTGAGAAATAGACCACTAGTCACATGCTCAGGCTGTGGCTGCAAAAGGAATTAAAGTAGCTGTCTAGCAGAAATTATAGCTCCAGTTAACCTCTTTACTGAGTTTTGGGTCCATAGTTGAGATGTAAGTGCAAAACTGTGTGTAACACCACTAGTTTCTGTGTAACATAGATTGTAAATGTAGGCAAACTCTAGTCCTTTTAGGATGAATGGTGTGGTAGACATGCAGCATGATATTTGGTCCAGAATCTAGGCATGATAACACTTTCTAGACTTACTATGATCCGTACATCCTCTTTGGGGGGCATGGGTATAAAAAGGGAAGGCTAAGTTCCCTAGTAATAAGAAGTGAACATTTTATTTAGCACTAGAATTTCAATTACCCTTCAGGCCTGCAATTTTCATATAACCATCAGTCACTGGGACAGCTGCTGTACAACCACCACTGACTAGACCAGCTATCAAAAAGCTGGTTGCTGTTTTGCTAACAGCTGTACAACAGATTGTATACAAAGTGATTGTACTTAGGAAGAAAGAAGCTGGCTTTTATTTGCCCTCTAGGTCAGTTCCCTGAAACAAATCCTGCCTGGTTGAAGTCAGTACCATCCTTGACCTCTAGTGAGAACAGATGGCTCAGATTAAGAGAAAGCCAATTTTTTTTCCCCTCTCATTTTACTATCTCAGTTTTGAGTTACACATAAAGATTAGACTTGATGATAAACAGCCAAGTTTTGTTTCTTCTTGGACTGGAAATTGCAGTTTTAGGCAACAGCCCTAAGGTATACCTTGACCTTGGTTGAGGACTTAACTAGGGCCAGAACATGACTCTCTGCACTTCACTTAAAAGCTAAAAAGGAGAGCTCATGCCTTTGTGAGCCAGGTTTCTTCACCTTGTTGGCTTCTGGCCCTCCCACAAAGCTGCCTCTCAAAGTGGTATCATGCAACCCAGAAATAGCTCTAGCTGGCTATTTAAAGGCCATATGCTCTTCTGCCTGTTCAAAGCTTTCCATACCACTTAAATGTCCGATTTGCAGCCGAGGGCTTTGCAGAAAAGAACTGTGCCTACAAAGAAAGAAAACAATGAAAATCAGAATTTTAGACACCAAAGCAATTAGAAAAGTGATACTATTTAGATTATTCACCAAATTGCCTTGGTCTGACTCAACCAGAAAGGAAGCCTTCCAAGGAAAGGAGGACAAGGAACCAGAATAAAATTCCAAGCGAGATCCAGAAATGAACTTAGGCATAATGATGCTAGGAAGCACAATGTCCCAGGTTTTTTGAAAAATCCCATGGCTCTGGGAGTAGATTATACATTGATGGGTTAGGTACCAAGGTATCCTGGGCATTGAATGGGATATGAAAAACTTACTCCACTGAGCAAATAAGTCTGGTTTTGTCCTTTTTTTTTTAATCTTCCTTTTGCATTTGAACACATATTCCTCTGAATTTAGGCATTTGTAATTTCTCGCCCAAAGCAACCAGTAGTCACATCTGTGCCAACATCACTTTTTTGTGCCTTTGTCTCTATAAGGGATTGATGCAGAGCTGCAATCAAATGCATGCTTCCTACCTCTTTCAACAAGACAAGCACTATGACCTGTCTTATGACACAGGAGATAAGGCTTTGCAATGTGGACGGCATGTTGATGTCTTTAAGCTATGGCTGATGTGGAGGGCAAAGGTAGGACTGCCTGCAGTATGTTTGTTTGTATTAAAATAATGCACACCAGATACAGGGTTGTTTTTTTTTCTCTGTAATCATCATCTTACAGAATATCTGACCTGAATTTCCCATATATAACATGAAAGAAAGAGCATTATTATTTTCCGAGGTTTTATACTTTTAACAATTTAGCTTCAAAGCAGCACAGATGATTTTGAAACTTCAAATCTGCGGCTTTGCATAGCATTTGCTTTCTGTAACTGTAGGAGTCCAACAGCATAAATCATACACCTAAGAATGTTGTTACGAAGATTTCTGGAAGTAAAAAGATGTTTTAATGACATTCAGAAATTAAACATGGCAAATCAAGACTGGAATATCTCATTTCATTGCATGCAGTAGATACGAAGTCATCTTTTGAAGAAGGAGAGGAAAACTCATCAAAATCTGTTCTTTGTGAAATCTGAAAACACTGACTCTAATGTTAGATTACTTCTTCTGTATTTGGAAAATATTGCTTAATAAGTTCTTCCATGTATTTATCCAACCTTTTATGTCAAGTTGCCTCAGGTTTATTCAGAGGAGATGACATTACTGTTTTCATTTCCAGAAAGCCTTAGAAGATCCTCATGTGCTTCATTAAAACTCTGAAAACAATTCTGAGACAGACATGAAATGTAGCTGGATATGTGGGAATCTGTAAAGGAGGATGCAAGTTTCTGTGGTCGCAATAGCTGTGGTGGTAACTGGGGTCTCCAGAGTTGCAGGCAGTTTCAGCAATGTCTCTCTAACTGCAAACCTTTCTCCTGAGGCTGTGCTGGCCCTACCCTGTTTTGAAATCTCTCTGCACAGAGGGATAATGACATGGGCTTTTAAGTCTGTCCTGCACTGCCAGAATAGATTTAGCAGGGACACGCATCCATTACTCACAGACATTTCTTCTTCTTAGCCCCGTTTTTTCAGTATGCCTTGTACTGCTTTTTCTCTTCTCACACTCCACTTGTAACATTAACATTACAAAATAGGATGTGTGTTTCTTAAACATTTTATCTATTCCAGCTGTTTGTTCCCCTTACTCCCTCATAAAGCTGGATCTTCTGTGGCATCACAGCTGGTGACTGCAGGAACAATTATGATGTCACAGAGAGGGGATTATGACTTCTGCCAGAGAAGAAAAAGCAGGATTTGCTGCAGCTCTTAAAAACAGAGCTTCTGAGCTTATATGGTGTCAATTAGAAAAGGAGAGAGAAAAACACTACAGAGGCAGGGCAGTATCTAAACAAAATGCACATTTTCACAGGCATCAAACTGGGCTCTAAGGGCATATCTGCCCATTCTGTATTAACTAAAAAATAAACATTATTATTGGAAAAACCTCTAGCACATCACCTCTGGAAGATTCTAAAAATAGGAAAATCCCTGTGTCTGGAACTAAAAGCCTTCTAGAGAGTCTCCTCTGTGCCAGCCCAGGCTATCTGAAACCATGCTCAGCCTCTGTAAAATCTGCCAACGAGGGCCCCCTTCATCACAGGTGTTAGCAGTATTTTGCTGAGAACCCAGCTAGTACCTGGTGCTTGTTTTGCAGAGGTGCTTGTAGGGGAGTGGCAAGAAATACAAATGAGCAATGTGTCTTTCATCTCATAGATCCTTAATCTGTCCCACAGAAACTTCTGAGGGGCAAAGTGCTGCACGGTCCTTTGGCTGTTGCAGTTCACAGAACAGATAGTAACTTTTTTTTTTTCTCCCTCTGTCTTTGAAGGGAACCACAGGATTCGAAGCACAAATTGATAAGTGCTTGGAACTTGCAGAATACCTGTACAATAAAATAAAGAACAGGGAAGGGTATCAGATGGTGTTTGATGGAAAGGTATGTATTACAACTTTTTTTTCTTAGTTGCTCAACAGCACTTGCCTTAGTCACCTGTTGGGATGCTACCAACAGTTTAAACCAACCATGCATGACAGAAAGCAGCGTCCTCATAATAAAACCTGTTGCTGTGCCAGTATCTCTCTTCTTCATGGGATCCAGGGACAGGGCGATGTGCGTAAGATTTCAGTTGGCACAGTTTCATCCCACTGAACCAAAACACTGGCATCTCGGACTAACATAGCACACACTCAATTAGAAACAGATCTTAAGTACTAAAAGCAAGATGCACTTGCCTTATCAGAGGGTCTGTTACGAGGGGGAGGTTGACAGATCCCCATGTAATTCTGAAAGGCCATTTGTGCAAAGCAGTTTTATCAGCATTCTCAGGTGGGCAGTCACAGGGGACCTGGAGTGACCTGAGGAGGCCATCTGCCCTGCAGTCCCTGCTGCCCTGGGGTGCCGTACAGCAGGGCAGTGGCTGATGTTGATCAGGAGCCCAGCTGGCTCATGTGACTGAAGCTACACCACCGTGTGAGTTGCAGATATCTCTGGGCATGTTGTTTGTGTTGAGGGAGTCCAGCTGAGAAGGGAGCCCTGGGTGCCAGGTGCTCAGGTAGTGCAACCTGGGCTGCGTGGCTGTACCTCTCAACCATGATGGCCAGCTGTGTCTGGCCATCTCTTCATGGCAGCCCTCTCCAGCTGAGATAGTTGAGGACAGGCCTGGTAGAGACCTGGTGAAAAGTCAACTGGTACAAAGTTCCAAAGTCAACTGGTGTTTTGCCTGTAAAAGAGTTTTAAAAAATCCCGGTTTAACTTTATTCCTCCTACTTGTGATAATTTTTGCTCTCTGTACTTGCCTTGGGAAGTTTTGTCTCTCAGAATATTGTTCCCTGGTAGCAATTGCTTAGTGCATTCCTAAGTGCTCTACAGCACAAGGATAAACATCACTGTGTTTCTTCGGAGCTCAGAGGATCATACCCACATGCCACCATGTGATTTATGTCCTGCATCTCGCACATCATCACTGAGTTTGGTCCACTGGCTCTGATGATGAGTAAAGGAACCAGCAGCAGCAGGAGTTAACTCAGACATTTAGCAACCAGCATAGAGGAACATAGCAAGGCAGGGAACTGCTGGGAGACTGCAAAAATACACAAAATGTCAACTGGTTCTTACTTTATGCCTTTCTACTTGGTGCTTCTAGATAAGTTAAACTAGCTGAGACGCTGCAGTGCGTGCATAATGGCAGATAGCTGAATCAAACTGAGAAGTAATGAATTTAATAGTAAGAAAATCCTAGACTGTCTTACGTACCAGCTGTGACTCTTGTTTACAGAAGCAGATTTTCATATTATCCTGTTATGTATTAAGGTAAATGACACGGTCCTCACCTCTAAATTACCTGTAGTAGACTCTTGCCTTAGCTACACAATCCCTCTGGAGGGGACAGCACCTAGAAAATCTAGAAGCCTCTCAGTAGGGGATAAATATATTTGCACAGCTGGGCGATGTGTTTCTGCATCTGACAGCCCCGGGAATAAATTGCCTAGAATTATCTTCTCTGCATTAATAATGATGATGACTCTCAGTGGACCAGAATAATGAAAACCATTGACTGCTGTCACAGTGTGATGTATGAGAGAGGGGAAAGGCATGAACTTAACTGCAACTGAGATATTATGAGCATTTCTTACAGTGTAAGACACTATTACTCTGTGTTTAGCCCCAGCACACAAACGTCTGCTTCTGGTATATACCTCCCAGCTTGCGCAGTATGGAAGACAACGAAGAAAGAATGAGCCGCCTGATGAAGGTAAGCAATGTCCTCCAGGATGTCACGTAACAAACATTGAAATCCTTGTCGGCAGGCAGTCTTCTAAATGCTCTCCAAGGGCACAGGGCAAAGTCACCTCATGATATTCTGGCAAGTGACACCTCCTTGGTCATTTTACTCCAGGTTTGGCTGACACCACCTTGCTCTGGTCATAAGTGTGGTATTCTCTAGGTTTGCCTGGTGTCTAGAGCAGTTATTTGAACTCTGTGTATATTTACTGAAGTTCTTGTAGGCTGCAATTGCTAAACTCAGCCAGCGCAACAATAGCTTGGTAATACCATGGCACTCTGCTGTACAAAAAGAGGATGGAAAAGGATTGTAACAATCTATTTAGAGCACAACAAAAACCATCTACTGTGTGGCTGTCAGCAATATTCAATATTGAGAAAGTTGAGGGTGGCGTATTCCGCAGTCATTTTAAGAGCAGGACAAAGAAACAGGATAAACCCAGTGTCTTTTCAGTGGGCCATTTATTCTTTAATGGAGGTTAACTTTTTAATCAATATTATTTGAACTGCTGCCTCTAGCTCTTCATCTTTTTTTTAAAAAAGAAGACATACTCTGTTTTGTTTTGATAAGAATTATGGTCATGATGAACATAATCAAAATAATTATAAGAATCATTGTCATCGTGATCAGCATGCCCTGCTTTTATGTTGCGTTGCAGGTGGCACCAGTGATAAAAGCCAGGATGATGGAGTATGGAACGACCATGGTGAGCTATCAGCCCCTGGGAGACAAAGTGAACTTCTTCCGGATGGTCATCTCAAATCCCGCAGCAACTCACCAAGACATTGATTTCCTGATTGATGAAATAGAACGCCTGGGACAAGATTTATAATAATCGGGTGTGAAAGTCTGTTCCTGGACCTCTAAGGAGACAATTAAGTTGTCACAAACTGTGCGAATGTATTTGTAGTTTGTTCCAAAGTAAATCTATTTCTATATTGTGGCGTTGGAGTAGAGTACAGTTTAAAATCAAGAAACATGGCTCCTTTAAAGTCCTTTCCAGAGTTTTAGAATACCTCCTTAATAATTAGCTGCACAAAAAGCTGCATTGAAACAAATACAGAAGAACAGGTGATACTTAAAATTTTATCCCCTATTTTAACACAGTGACTACTTTAGATTAAAAGCAATCAGACTGAATGATGCCAAATTTGCCCAAAATTGTGACAAAATCAAATTAGGGGATGCGGGAGGGGGCGGTGAGAAGCAGAGTATACAAGCTGTATGTTTCAAAATGAAAGTATTTTGCCTTTTTCGTAGTATTAGAACAGAATTTCTAATTTACCTATAGCAACATTTCAAATGTATTTAAATAAGTATAGTTTTACAAAAGGAAATATATATATTAAAAAATCCTATTTTGTAAACTATATATTTTTATTTTATATGGGTTATAAAACTGCAAGGACAGAAGCTGAAAATTAACTAGGATTCTTTTTCTTTTGATGGAGGTGCCTCAAATATTTAGTACTGCTTATTTTAAAATGTAAGCCCACATACTACATTTTTAAGAGGTACCAGTACCTCATTTCTCCATGTCATATGGATTGTACATCTCCAGGATTGATTACTGAAAAACCTCAAGAGTACTGCAGCTCTTAAAACCACTTAATTACATCAATTACAGTACAACAATAGGATGCTATTATTCCTAATTATGTTTCCCACTTGGCCTACCTAAGCAGACGCACAATCAATATACAGTGCTAACCAAGACTGAAATAAGGTTGTATTTGGATGGTTTCTGTGTTCTGTGGTAAAAAAGCCTGTCCAAAAAAAAAGGCACCTGAATAAATGCTTGTCTCGTAACCTTTTCTTCTATGAACACTACAAAAATATGCTGAAAATTAAAGTGGACTGAAATACTTGCTAAAGAAGTAGCTACATTAAGAGTGTAAAGACTTCTTACAGATGTACAGGCCTGCAAGACAACGCCTAAACCAAATGTGACTGTCATCTGTGTGACAGGGATGGGGTCTAAGTAACAAACTGCTTAGTCAAAGGTTTCTCCCAGTGCTGGGCTCCATCCTTGTCTGCAGTGGCTTTTGAAATTGAAGAAAAACCTGAGATAAGGCCATATCTGCCTAAAACAGCCCACGCGGAGCCTCACAGCCTTTTCAGAAACCACGGGCACAGCTCTTGCAGAATTCTCGTGCTGCATCATTCCTTACTATTAGAGCATGGAAATTAAAATTTATTCTCTTTTCCCCCAACATCTGGAAGTGTTGGTAAGAGTTCTGCAGTTCGGGCCTGTCTACTTATAACCCTACTAAAGTTTTGGTTTTAACTTTGCCTAAACGGCCAGCTTTTGTTTGTAAAGCAATATTGTTTTGCTGTCTCTAAAATACTTGAAGAGAAAAAAAAAAAAAAAAGAAAAAAAAAATGAAAAAAAGAAGTGCAATGTGGTTTTAATTTCATATAAAATAGATAAATGGAGTATTGATTTAATGTAATATCATGAGGACATGAAGTAAGAGGAAATAAATTGTGTCTGTAATTGTGTTGCCTTTATTATATTGATAGTACTGTTTTGTCACCTCAGATTGAGGCTGTGCACTTTAGATTTAAACTGTACAATGTTGCAAATCAACATGTGTTGCTGTATAAGCTTGTACAATATATTATTGATATGTCATTTATTTGTGCGGTAGTAGTGTTGACTCTTGGTATTGTAAGAACTGCATTCATGCCAGTCCCTCTACTATATCTTTGCTTGGTAGAAGCCTCTCCTCGTCGGCTTTTGGGCAGAGCTCTCACCTCACATCAGTGGAATTCCATTGCTACCTGCCATGCTTAGTGTTGCAAGTCAAGCTGTAGAGGAGGTATCAGTTCTGTCAGGAAGGGCTTTGGTGTGACCTTGGCAAAAACATATAAAAATCGGCAGACTAATCACTGCAATACTGAGTGGCGCCCCTAATTGCATTCTTTTTTCTTGCTGGGAAAAAAGGCAAGCAAAGAGCTTGAACAGGGAAAATAATGCAGGGACAATGATGAAGGTGATCAGTAGCCTGGTTACACCTTGCATGTGCAATTCTGTTTAAAGTGCTAAGTGCAAACAACGTATTTATTAGCTGTATGTGCCAATCCAAGATTTACATTCCGTGTTCCAGGAGAACCAGCGGGTTGGTTTTTGGTTTTTTTTTTCCATGCTACTGTACTTATTGCAGCCAGGAAAGAGCGGCATAGCAATCTGTTCTTGTGTTTGACCAAAGTATCTTATCTGTGGTGTTGATCTAAATCCAAATAAAAGTGTGAAACGTGATTCTGGGTCTTTTCATTAGCAGCACCGATGGGCACTGTGAGCATTTATCACTTGTGTCATTTCGGAGTAAGGCCCCAATAAAGAGAATGTTTAATTGTAACTTTCTGTATCTCCTGGTGGATTTTTTCATTATGTGATGCATTCTGTTAATTATTATAGCATTATAAAAAACCAATTCCATCACCAGACCCTTTTCGAGGTGAAACTCGGCACCAGCATACAAGTGTAAATCTGCCATCTGGTATTCCTTTCCCTTATCTTTACTGGATGGATTTAGTTGCTTTATTCTCCGCAGACAGGCTCAACAATTTTTTATGCTTTGTTTTGTCTTTTTATTCTGGCAGTACTTACCCCCAAATTAACCACCGACTAATCAGCCTCCAGCACAGCAGTGAAAGCAGTCAGTGCACTTTCCAGGATGACACAGATTATCCAATGGCAACTGTTTAAAAGGGCCATGAAGTGAAAAAGACAAAACCAGTATGAAAATTGAGGTTTTAATTCTCATGTTTCTCCTGGTCCTCAGCCTCATCCCTCTAAAATCTGCCACCTGTCTGCTCTATTTTCCTTCTGCCCTCTGAAGTGCTGCTTAGCGCGATGCCAGCAGCAGAGGAAGAGACCAGTGATGCCATGAAAGCGGCGGTGGTCAGAAAGATTAAACCTGAAATGAGATTTTCTGTGCCATTTCTTCAAGTCTGCAGCAGAATTTGCAATGAATGTCTAGGCTGAGTACCTGCACGGAGCCCAGCTAGGAGCTCTGTAAGGAAATAGAGAGGGAGAAGATGCCGGAGACACGAGATTGTCCTCATCCCAAGGAAGCTCTCCATTTGGCACTGGAAGAGGGAGCACTGGTTTAGTACTTTTGAGTACTACCCCTATGGGAATCATAGAATCATAGAATGGTTAGAGTTGGAAGGGACCTTCAAGATCATCAAGTTCCAACCCCCCTGCCATGGGCAGGGACATCTGTCCCTAGAGCAGGTTGCTCAAAGCCCCATCCAACTTGGTCTTAAACACTTCCAGGGATGAAGCTTGGTCTTTGCTGTAAACCTGTTGCACCCAGAGCTGCATGGAATCTCCCTGAGAGACAGGGGGCTGGAACAAATTTGCCCAGCCGAGTTGAGCAGAGAGTCCTGGCTGTGCTCATGGAAGACAAAATAAATAAAAATTGCTGAGCAAAAGGGAATTCACGCAGCAGTCCAAGTGCCTGCTCGTTACAAAGGCTGGTTCCTCTTAGGAAAACAAAAGCTCTGTTTTTTGATTTCTCTACTTCTTTACCATAAAACCCCCTAGAAACCACACTGCACAAGGAGAATCATGGATTTAGAAAAGAAGACGACCTAATCTGATGCAGCAACATACTGGCATGGTGATCTCACATCTGCAACTGGTGGGTTCCCATGCTGCTGTATAGTCCCATATTGCTCCTAGGAGCCATAGCCCCCATGGAACACTCTATCTTCCCCCTCACTGCCCCACCATGCTGCTTCTGCCTCTCCACACCACTCCCTGTTCCACTTTTTCATGCCTTTCTTCCCTCTTGCCCCTTTCCTACAACACAGGATCACGGAATCGTTTTGGGTGGAAAAGATATCTTAACAATCTTCACAACTTGATGGGACGTTTTTTAATTTATTTATTTTTTGTCTAAAGAGGTTAAGGTTCCTTTGAAATGCACGCTATAATTTCAATTAAAACTCAACAACAAGACTGGGGTCCTCAATCCAAGAAGTGGCTGTTCTTTCCTTTATCATGAGGTGGTCCTGGTCCAAGCTAGCTCCACAAGAAGCACAGTATCAGTGGATGAGCCCATCTTGGAACTGGTCTGCTGTGAAAAGAGGCAGGGAACCAAAGAAGAGCCCAGCAGAGCTCAGGGACGCTTCAAAATATGCCTGAAGCCATTCCAATCGACTCGCAATCACAGTTCACTGACCACAGTTAGTGCTCTTGATAAATCGCTTTGTAGTTCACTTCTTAAACCTGGGCTTAATAAAATATGGTTCTGTAAAGCTTAGATAAATCTGGTTCTGTGAAGCAGAGTGGCCGAATGAGCAAACATAATGGTGCCTGTGCACAGCCTCATGAAGCTTTGACATGCTGGTACGTGGTATCCTCTGGGATTTTAGTCTGTGGTGCATAATTTCATCCAGAGACACACTCTTCCCACTACTGAAGATACCTGGTCTTACCTAAGTGGATGCTGTGTTGGGAAGCAGACAGGGTGCAAAACTGCACCAAGTCAATACAGCAGAATATTTTACTAATTCCTATGTGCTGTAGGAGGAGCTAGGAAACAAATTAATCTGTTGCAACAGCTATTACAGGCAGGCACCATCCAGCGCTAGCAGAACTGCAGACCAGGAACCATGTCTGCACCGAAGCAAGTCGCAGCTCAGATTACATAAACCCTGTGGGGTTTTTTTCTGTTCTTGATTATTATCGTGTGTGTGTGTGCACAAACACTGGCACATGGTTTTGAAGTCCACAGCTATAAAGAGCAGCAAGACAATACATAAAAGCAATTTCTTGACGTGATATTCACCTCAGTACTCAGTAGTTAATAGCCGCTACGGTGGGGGGTGGGAGAGGAAGGTTAATGCAGAAACAACAGCGTAGGTAGGCTCTCCTGCAGCTTTTGCAAATTTTCAGCTCTGAGGCCATGTTGGTGAGAGAACAGCAGTGGCTGAGAGGAAGATGCGAGGCAGAAGTTCTCATCCCAGCTGCCCAGACAACATAAGGTGGACCACCCAAAGACAGAGCTGATTAGGTGGCTCCATCTCCACAGCTTTGGCTAGTCAGGAATGCTGCTTGCTCTTCTGCACGTGGCCTCCAGCAGGGACCCAGAGAGAAGACCTCACCTCCCCTACACCCTATAGGTCCACAAAAGGGAAGTTTAAATATCAAGTGAGTTGTATTAAACTCATGTTCCAACATGGTTAAGGAAGGAATAAAGCAAGACAGAGCTCAAGGAAATGTGTATCTTTTATCTGATTTAGCCAGGCTAACCACCAAGTAGAAAATAATTCTAGGTAGAGACCGAGCCCCATGGAAAGCCACAGGACACTGTTTTTAATGTGCTAATGTCTTAGACTTATAATGTCTGAACTATCACCTTTTTACCTGACCAGGCTAACCAAAGAGAGTAATCCAGGCATTTAAAGGAAAACCAAGTGCTGTAGCTGGAAGAATTACAGACCTGATTTTGCTCTTCACTGAGAAGACAGAATGGCTGCAGGTCATGGCACTGTTCATTACAGCACTGTAGGATGCAGGTATATAGATTTTTCACTGTATTTCAGAGCAAGAAATTTGGTCTAAGATTAGAGTCAGAGGACACGGAATACATATCTTTTTTTGTGTGTGTGTGTTGGAATAAAAGCCTATATATGTTGTTGCTGAAATTCTTGCATTACAAAGAAAGACAAAAAACATCTGTTCTATAAATTCACATTGCATGAACAGAGTAAAGGCTATTTTCCCAAGTCAATTCACAAGTCAATCAAGGATGGAAACCTGCAGTTCTCTCTGCAACACCTGCCTCTGTGCTGAGTCTTCCAAAGGCATTCAGGTACCAAACTTCCAGGATGTGAACTCCAGTTGCTTAATCTCAATCCTTTAGACTACTCACTTTCAGATTGTGACTCATAAGCCCCTACGGATAATTTCCCAGGTGTCTGTGACAAATAACCAGGAATAAAAAGTTCATGTACTGCTCTGCAGAATATGAAATTTATAAAGGGGTACTCACCTTCCATAGAAAGATTTTAGAGGTGCACACATCAAAAGAGCTTGAAAACCACACAACTAGGCAGCCTTTCTTTCTAAAACACTTAATTTTCCATTAGAAGTAACAATGTCTCATGTACTACTGGCATCTGACCTGCACTGGGCACTACAACCATACAACATCTTCATTATATTGCAGCTGAAAGATACGTTCTGCACAACAAGCATTAAACTAACATGCAGGACAGGGAGTATAAGAATAACTATGCATAATTTGCCCCATTACTGTAGAAACTTATTATTTTGTATAATCCTGTATCAGTAGATTTCTTTTTTCTCACACTTCTGCACTGCCTGTGATGGGCTTCTATTTTCCTACCTGTTATTTTTCTCTGTCCTGGTAATGAAAGCAGTTTTGGAAGAAAGAACAGATGTTTGGGACTTGACGTGAACGTGCTTTTGCTGCTCTGAGAAACTAAAAGGAAATGGCTTGTGTTAAAATAATTATCTGTAGACCACAGCTTTTTTAAAAGACAGTCTATAAAGAGCAATGAGGCAGTATGGTTGAGGGCTCCACACATGCTGGGACTGCCTGGCAGAGCTCCCCAGGTGCTCCTGTGCAGAGAGGCAATGCCCACCATGGGAAGCAACTCCACAACAGTCCCTGCCAAACAGCTTACTCTGCTAAAGCTAATCCAGCTAATTTCCTCATTCAGAGAAACCACTGCTGTTTGTATTACATTGGCAATCAGCTGAAGCCCAGGCCCTGTAGCAAGAAAAGCTGTAACACGTCAGCTCAGGATGTGAAAGCATGGGACAGACCTGGTGGTGCACAGAGCTTGTTTCAGGACCTTGTCTCACATGAGGATTTTTCTCTTTCACCAATCTTTCCTTCTGATCAGGAGAGACTGGAAATAAAATATGGAGCTTTCAGGCACTTTTTCGTTTGGCTTCATCTTTCAAGGAGCTTGACTTTTTGACAGAGGGTATTCAGAGCTGTTCCGTTTCCTTGCATCAGTTCCCAGATGCATGACTTCCACCAGCAGGTTTGATAAATCTTGGTTGCCAAAAGCTCAAGGAAACCAGGACACCACCTCTGCATAGTGCCTGCAAAGATGATTCCCAGAGACTGGGCCAATAAAGCTCTCCTTCCTGGGGGAGGTGGGATAGTGCACCTTCCTCCCGCAGTGGACACCAAGGTCTCATGTGGGAGCAGAACACACCTAGATGAGTTACAAATCCCCTGCAACAGATTTATTTCCACAAACCTTCCCCATCCCTTATTCTATGGCTATGGCACTTGCACCAACAGTTTGTGCTGCTACTCCAAACAAGTCTGTCTGTATAAAGTTTGGGAGACTGAGAATTAAACTGTATTAATAGTGATATTAATGACAGTTAGCAAGGATGTTATTAATGAAATGCAGAGTGCCTCAGGTAAGCACCTACTATTCTATGAGATTCATGACAGTTCTGAATAGAAGCTTCAAAAGAAATGTTTTGACTGCAAGATTATAATTTGGTTATTTTCTGGATATAAATACAGTAATTTCCTGTTTGCAGTCTACAGACCCAATAAACTGCCTCAGAAATTAGTATCCAACAGGGAAATGATAAATGGCAGGGTTATGAAATAGTGCAAGTGCCTCCACATCTCACTCTGTCCTTTTACCTTCAATACAAATGAGTTGCAATGCTGCTTGCTGCAGGGATGTTCTCCACGCTTAACCAAACAGAGATCTGTCTATTTACATCTCACATTTACTAAAATTTCAGTAAATGTCAGTAGTTGAAAGAAATAATCATATTAAAGTGAAATACAAAATATGTACAATTAACAGTAGTGCTCAAAAATGTCAGTTGATGCACACACTTTACTTAGTGCCTTGTTTGTGCATAATATGGTTCAATTTGTGTTGATTCATTTCTCCCTTTGCCATTTCACGTAATTCGCAGTGTCATGTTTTTATGAGCTGGTGCTGCGGAAAATCTACAAGTAAAGCATGTATTGTTGACATGACACTAGCAACCCAAGAGGTATGCACGGATCATCTCACTACTTTGCCATTGCTTCTCAAACAGTCTGCCTTTTATTTACCACTGTGGCAGACTGTCTTCTACAGATGACAATTTGCAATCACTTTTCTCCTTTTCCTCACCTGGTTCAGCTACAGTCATTATGAAAAAAAAAGATAAAAATACTCAAACTCAAAAAACCTTCCAGTGATTCAATCTGATTGTAGATGCCTCAATCGCAGCAGAGCTGAAATTACTGATGTATTATGGTTCTTGAAAGCAATTTTCTTGCAGCAACTCTGCTGCGAATCTCAAATAAATTGTAGCTATTGATCACTAGCCTTCATATTTCCCACACAGAAAGTCTGGCTCATTGTTCACACTGTAGGCAGCCTCACTTGCTCCCAGGCTTGTTTTTAAAGTAACCAACTAATCCTTTTCTATGGGAAACTGGGCACATTTGACAGGATAGGTCACCACAGAGTCTGATCCAAGCAGACAGCATAGATGTGGACTGCACCAAGTTTGACTTCCGCATTACAGGGGACATTGCAGTTTCAAAAATAATCCTGCTCTCTCTCAGGTACACGAAAAATAAAGACATCATTCTGCAGGCTGTAACAGAGCCCTCTCAGAACTCATAGAACCATTTTGATTGGAAAAGACATTTATGATCGTTGAGTACAACCGTCAGCCTTCCAAGTCCAACCACTGACACATGTTCCTACGTGCCATATCTACATGTCTTTCAAAAAGTGTTGAAACAGTAATAATTATGCCTCAGGACTACCCCATGGTATCCCAAAGAGACCTGGACAAAGTGTTATGCAGTGTGGATGCATGCGACATTCTGGCCTTCAGCAGGCTGGGCACAAATCAGCCCAGCCAGTCAGCCCAGGGTAGCTTTAAGTTCAGTGCACAGAGGTACAACAGACAGTGACAGGACCAATGTGTTACATGAATCTGAGCGCTCTCCTGCTCTAGACAAAAAAATCATGGCAGGGTTTAAGATATGCCAGGATATATTTGTTTAAGTGTATCCAATAAGGCACTGCAGTAAGATGGTGAGTGGTTTCATTTTATCCCTGGCTGTCTTAAGGCTTATGGGAAGGAGATCCTTAGAAATGGGGAATGACTTGTCCTCTCTGCAGGGCTCTCACTGATAGCACACCTCTTATGAAACTGCTTTGTTGCTGCTCAAGGGGGTCCTCAAGGGTAGCTGGCAAGTGACTGTGCTCCATTACCTGGCAGATGAATATTTAGAACAGAAGGGACAGCATTTTGGAGCAATGCCATAGATAGCTCTCTTCTGTGTGCTTTCCCGCTTTCTAGCCCAACCAAGATGTTCTCTGTTCTACTTGTTGTTGGAAGACAGAGCTAATGCTTACCAAGCACTATTTACCTTGACACAGGACCTTTGCTCATGCACAGGGCTCTGTCCGGCAGTGATTGCAGCATCCCTACTTCACCCAGCAAGGACTCCAACACTTTGTTTCTTTGCTGACTTTTCCCCCTTCTGTAGGAAGATAATGTATACTGTCATTGGCTCCAGGATTTAGCTCAGTGCCATAAAATAGTCAAATGAAAACATCTGTGTTCTTAGCTGCAGCAAGTCTCAGGGAGGACGCAAAGCCCTCTGTTACAGCTTGAACTGATATAATCCTGCCTCAAGGTCCTTACTGTCCACAGTACTCCTGTAAGCAGAAATTTAGAAAACTAAGGATGGATCCTTGTTTCCAGCCATCCATCCCTAGTTTCAAAGCGCAGGATCACGCTCAAGCTCTTGACTGTTGTTTGTCATCCTTTGTTGCATTACTACTTAGTCATTCCATGTGAACTTACTCAAAGTTGACTGAAGGATTGCCACAGGAAGAGAAACAAACAGAAGACAAAATAGGCTGAAGATCAAGAAAGCCTCACAGAAGAGGAGGTCTCCCTCTCATTTGGTGGCTGAGACCTTAAAAAACAACACCGTGATGTCTCAGGTCCAAATTCTAATTTTGTCTAACGAGACCTGAATCTACATCTGTACACTCCAATAGAGTGCTCATTGGTGCTTATAGGAATGCTTTTAATCCCTTCTGCTGACTTGTGGTCTGGATGAAGCTATGGTGGGGTTGGTACAAAACTGGTTAATAAATGTGCCCAGAGAGTTTTTGTAGGTCACACAGAGAGTGGCTCTGCAGGAGCCTGTCCCAGACCTGATTTTTTTCAGCTTCTCACTAATGACTTGGACAGTGAAATACAGGCTACATCTATTAAGTGCCTGGATGGTGTGATGCAAGGAGGGGCAGAATTCTGGGAAGAACAGGAGAAGGGCAACAGCTGAATTCAAATCAATCTTGACAACCTGGACAAATAGTCTGAGAAATAGGCTAAAATTCAGTAAAGGCAAGTGAAGGGTGTCATTTCAAGCAGGAATAATCACAGTCATAGACTGGGGGGTGTGGGGTGTGTTATGCAGCAACCTTTCAAAAAGGGCCTCAATTATTAGCAAACAGTATCGTATCAGAGAGAAAAAGGATGTAGTCATTCTGGAATATATGAGTCAGGAAATGGGTTGCACCACAGTCTGAGCCATCCCTAAAACTGAATATTGTGTCCCCATTGAGGCTGAACCAGTCATCACTAGTGACCAGATCAGACACTGCTAAACCTCCAGCAGAAAAAATTCATTTCAATATTAGATATAGCTTTCCAGTGGCAAAGGTAAGAAAGCCTCAAAACAGCTTACCTTGGGACATCATGGGATGGAGGAGGTCTTCAGCTCAGGGTGGATGAATGTTAAGTAAGTGAGGAACAGCTGATCCTGCTTGGAGCAGAGGGATGGAACAGGGACCCTCCTTAAGTCCATCCTGCTGTGTCTTTCTGTGACTCCAGGCAGCAGCCCTAGGTTAATCTGTGACTACCTGTGACTCCTTCCAACGACAATTTTCAAGACAGTGTCAGTGCTGTAGTTTTTTTCTAGGAAATCCACTGCAGCAAGAGAGCTGTAGAGATCTTGGGCAATCGGTGTCATAACAGATGTAAAGAACTGCACTGGTTATCCTCCTTTGGCAAAGGCAGCGACCTTCTGAACTGTCAACTCCCCATGGGGACTGATGCTAGCCTACATTAACCATACAGTTAGTTGTCTCCCCCTAAACCATTAACTGCTGACAAACACAGCAGAAAATTCCTATGAGAACATTCTCATACCTAAATACTGGGAGAGAGAGCAGAACAAGAAATCCAGACTACACTTGTGACTGAATTCTGAAGGTAACGAAGTAAAAACGGGAAGAGAGAGAGAAGGAGGCGAGTTTCGATTCACTCCCACCAGTTCTGTTGGAGAAGCAACCTGGGTGCCCATCTTGACTCCTTAAAGCCAGGACTGGGGAAGTAAACTCAGTATTCTGTGTTCATTGCAAATTCTCACCTCACTATGCACTGGCACATTATTAACTTGTTTATACAGATTTTGCAAGATTTTCAGTAGATAAAACTGCGTGGACCTAATAGCCCTCCCAGTGTGCCTTCAGGGGAGGCATAAGGGAGAGGCTGGTGTAGGAGCAAGGTGGCTGGACAAGGGGGGGCAATTTTCCTTGGGGCTGGAGAAGTGGGACAGGTGCTGATGCTGCAGATCACAGGATAGTCCTGGTCTAGTCTTGGATGAGATACAGAAGCCAGATCTGGCCGGTGGCGTCTTCTTTTTAATTCATCTTTCCAGCTGGGTGATTTTGGATGATCTCTCACCCTGACTCACCTTGAAAATTAACCCAATGCAGTGGTGAACAGGTGATAAAATATCCCTGTAGCCTTAGTTACTGACAGATATGTGTTGGAGGAAGGTAGCTGTAAATCCTGCTCCTCTATACCCGCACAAGCTGAGTTTGATCCAGCCCCTGCCCAAGTCCATGGCAAAATTCCCACTGACTGCAAATGGACTTGGACTGAGTTTATGAGCCACATAATTTACAGGATGTCTTGGCTGCCTGAACTAATGTCCATCTGTTTCAATGCTATTTATGACACCTTACAAATCGTTTGAGCCTGGGGGGCTAGGCAGAGCCTGACAGGCAAATGTCAAATGTTAACCTGGATCATCACTGCTGCTGCAAAACAGTTCTTTGGATGTGGCCATTTCTCAGGGAGCCTTTCCCAGGGCAGCACTCACTCGCTTGCTCTTCACCTTCTGAGGGGGGTACTCGAGCAGGGAGTGCCTTTAGAGTCAGCTGGAGAGGGAGGAAGCAGCTAATTGACCGTTCTCACATCACTCATCTCTGCTGGGTCCTCACACCAGGTGGTGGGTGTTCATTTGCTTTCTAGACAGGTAAGGTGCTGCTGAACCATTACAAAGGTCTACAGGATTAAAAACAAACAAACAAACAAACAAACAAAAACCCTGGTTCCTGATCTGCACCTATTTTTGGAGGTGAACATTCAGTTTGCACACATGAGGGAGTTAAAATAGGCACCAGAAACTGGGTAACACCTACTACACTCTGGCAATCCAAGTAAGAAAGCATATTTACCTTGAAGCTGGAGAGGGAAAAATTGAGAAATTGAGACTTGGAAGAGGAATAATGGATTTTTCAGTTCAATAGTAAGAAAAACATTAATATTTTTTAAATCTATTCGAGTTGACCTGGAATGGATTTTTATTGTGGAAACAAAAAATATAAATGTGGCCCTCCACAGTTTATTTTCTGGTCAGTCAAATGTTGTGCTTTCTTTTGGGATTTTTTAGCCTCTTAAACCTGATGGTTTTTAGCACAGCTGAGGTTTCCAACAAAGACTGTTACTTCTAAATTAATGTCACATCTTCATCTTAAAAATGCAGAAAATGTATTTCTCAAACATGTTCAGATTTCAGCTACACTTCTGTCTCGCATAACTAGGTGACCAAAGTCAGTTTGATCCAAGGCACATTTGGAGTCCACCTCCTCCACTTTTCTCCCCCAAGACCTCACTTAATTTCTGGAGGAGTTTTTCCTCTGCCCCACACACTTGCCAAGCCCTTGGGAAAGAGTCCATCATAGCCAGCTGTGAGGTAGCTGGAGACTGAGGTGGCCTTGCGCTTCCTCTTAATGGGACCGTATTAGTTCATTAATTACAGTAAGCAGGGTCAGATCTCTCTTTCTGTATCATTTTGCCTGTGAGAGGTTGGTGAGGGTAAGGCGAAGGTGTGGGGAGAAGCAGCAGTTTAAACCTGACCACCCACCAGCTACTGCACAGTGACGAGCGATGAGTCCAGAACACTATGCAACAGATGTGGCTTTCCCTCCTGCACACCCTCCGTCTGGAAACTTGGCCTTCAATAAAATCTTCCACCAAAGCAGAGTTACCGTGTATGTAAATCCACTCATTTCAGTCTCATCAAGCCATGAATTTGTTTCTTACTCCTTGCGACAGCAGGGGTGGGGACAGCGTGGCAGCTGTCCCACATGAAATGGTGGATTTTACGAACCAGTGAAGCATCGTGTGACTGTGCAACCTTCCCTCCACTCAGACCACTGAGGAATGGACCCAGCTCTTCGGGCTTGAAAAGAAATGAGAGAAAATTAACCAAATGCTGTTGGTTAATGTCAAAACTTCCTAACAGAGAGTGGAAGAGATCAGAGATAAAAGCTGAAATGCCCAGTGGAGAGACAAGGGTTGGCAGGAGACATCCACATGGGTACCACTACTTGTAATGTGTTTTTAATTTACTGGGGTTTTTTTTAATACTGAATGGGGAAAAGGGCAGGTGGGGGTAGATGTCTGATTTTTCCACTGAGAATATTTTCAAGAACTGGCTGAAGGAGTGAAAAGAGGAAAAGCTGGTATTGCATAGAAAATGCAATATCACATTACACTGAGAATGCTCATGTGCCAAGGAAGAAAAATGTTTCCCTTCACAACTACAGATTACAACAAGTTTTTAAACTGTGCAATGAGAGAAACAGCAGCAACTGGCATGTGAGCATGCTTGTAGCACTTGGGTGTGGAGGGAAATGAAAGATATCACCTGCCGGCCCATTGGCTCTGGCAAATGCCCTTGTTTTAGAGCTGACCTGTTTTTCACGTAGCACCAGGACTTGCGATAGTCTCTTCAGCTGGCTGAGACACCTACCGCGTGCTATGGAGTCCAGTAGTTCCCTTTTTCCCTCCCTCATGGTGCTCTGAAGCAGCAAAGGAACCAGTGTGATCCCCTCTCTGCTTCTGGGCATCCTGAGAGAGCACAGGGTCATTAATTTGGAAACAAATGCCCCATCACAGCTATACATGTAATGGTTTCCAACTGTCTTTTCTCTGCAAGCAGTGTTTTCAAAGTAAAACAGCTAAGTACCAAACAACCATGAGGTTTGACCACTCTAATGTGATAATGCCAGCTTTTTTTAGTTTAATGCCCAAGTTCCTCATATAGCTCATGGAGAAAGGTAGGTACCTCTTCAAGGCATCAGAAAAAAACCCCTTGCTTCAGATGGGGTGTCAAGTTAGAGCGGAAGAGAAGAGTTAGGTACACAGAAATTAATTTCATACAAATGCAAATCTTTGGCTTTTCTGCAACCAAGGGCAACTTATATTTATACAGAAAGAGTAAAAATGCAGCCCCTACAGTAGGCTGGGTATTTTAAACCTATGGAACGATTGCTAGTGTATGGTATATGACATAGAAAATGAGTGATTTTTATTGACTACAAGATTATCCATTTAGAAGAGGGAGGTACCAAGCTAAGATCTGTCTTTTATGTGAGAAATTACAATATTTTGAGTTGTGGCACTCTGGTTGTGGAAAGGGACTCTACAGTCCAGCTGCTAGATGAAATCCTAGCCTTGCAGCAAACAGCAGTAGAACTCCTATTGTAAGAACCACAGAATTTCCCCGATACCCTTGCGGCATTCTGAACTTGATCAAGTTTTCTCCATGAAAAGGATGATGTTTCCGGAGTTGTTAGTTGTTTTCTACAATCACACAGTTGTTCTCACAAGAATCAGCCCTCCAGTGACTGGCAGGTTTGACTGAATTTGACAGGGGGAAGGACGAAAAGCTGCAATAGACATCACATATCAATAATGCAGAGCTCCACTGACCTAGAAGAGCAGAAGGATTTACCTGACACACTGGTACCCATGCAGGGAGGCAACTAAATGTGAGAGCCACTGCCATCATTAAGAAGATAGATTTCTTTGTTGGTCTTCCCTGTAATTTCTCTGTACCTCAGTTGTATTCAGGAGACCTTACAGTTTTCTTCCTGGTGTGTAATTTAACAACCTGAAATGTTTTGTTTCATTCTCACCTTGGATGTCATTATTTTTAAAAAGAGACAAGCTGACCCAGGACTGTGCAATTAAATTGTTAAATTTGTAAACAGACTTGTAAAATACATTGGTAGCAGTTGGGATATACTTTGCCCCTCAATACTAGCAAGCTGGAGAAAGCTGCTGATACAATTAAATGACATTTTACATATGATTACAGTGATTCTTAATTTTTTTCCTAGTCACATATTTTCATCTAAGCAGTTGAATAAACAATGTTTTAGAATTCTTCAGATAAAACTGTTCCTCTAATTTTATTTTCTTCTTTGTTTCTAGTGCATGAATCTGTGTCTCTCCTCAGTACCTCATTTATTTCTTTTTCCTCTCATGTTTATACCTGTATCATATTTTGTCTCCATCTAATTTTTAATGCCATATGTTTATAAAGATAATATTTTTATCAGTAAGGCACACATCAGGGATGAATAGCAATGTAGAATTAAACCTACTAAGCTGTGACCAAAAGAAACCTTAGTTGTACTTTGTAGTCAACTTTCTGCCCAGAAACCTTTATTTTTCTGTGGAGGATATTTTATACAGTGCAGCTTAAAAAAGAAAAGCATAAAGCATAGGTGCCTCAACTGGCTTGGGGAAGAATGAGTCAGGGAAGAGAGAGATTATAGCAGGGCATGAAGTCAAGCTTTCACATTTCATGCATTAATTGGCTACTAAGAAGGAACGGCTGAAGCATAGGAGGAGCCATAATTTTGGTGGGCGCTAAAAAAGAGCAGAGAGCTTCCTGGTGTTTTTATATCTCAATCCTGTTCCAATACAAATCAATGTGAAAGTTTTTAAAACTCAAGGCTAGCAGATGTGAGGACACTGCTCTTGGATGAGGAGATGACATCTGCTTGCAATTTTACCATCTCCATTCAAGCTTTCTGCTACAAATCTCACTTAGCTGCTGTGAAGGGCTGGGTTGCAGCACCTTTGAAGATCCCAACACACCATAGACCTGGCTGTTGGGGCAAAGTCAAAGAGAAAGAATAATTTAAACTGTATGAGTGCGTGCAGCTTCTGGACATAACAGCGAGTTGTTGCTCCTCATTCTGGGTGGACTGTGGCATGACAAAACAATTCTTCACCAAAAATTAGGCAAGGAGTTTGTGTTTTATCTGATTATGAGTAGAATGCATGCAATGGCTGATAATACTTAAAATATAGCACTAATGTGTAAATACAAAGAAACTGGAACATTCAAAAGGGAGTGCAAGATCTTGCCTGTGTTTTTTGAAGCATCCTACAGACCCTTGTGGCAGGGATTGCATTCTTCATTAATGCTTCAGCACGGTTTATTGTCTGCAAAAATCTGTAATGCAAGGATAACAAGTGGTTTGAAAATGTGTCATGAATAGGCATCAGCTCTGCTCGGTCTCAGATATAAATACAGAAAACATATACAGAAATCAAGCATTCGTTGAAAAATGCAAGTAACTCTACCAGGGTCAACGAGACATTGTGTTTCATTCACTGTCCTAAGCTGATGTTTTCTATTAGAAGAGCTTTAGCTGGAATGTGCCTGAGACCTTTTAAGCAGAACAGGGATCGAGACAAGATTAACTAGGATGATGAAAACTTTGAAGTACACATCAGCCTATGTTGTGTTAGCTTGTGCCTTTTTGTATACGAAAAGTGGATTATACACATATGCCCTAGTATTCAACAGACATTAATGATTGCTAGTATTTACACAAACTCCATTAAGTCAGCTGCATTTCATGGCCAGCGACTAATTGCTACTTCTTCTGTATCTTTATAGAAATAACTTGAAAAATTCTTAAAGTATGCTATAGTTTTCTTCCTTTTTGTGAGCTTCTAAGATTACAAAGAAATTGCAACATTTGCTAAGAGTGAATTAAGAGACAACAAAGATTTTTTTTGTCTAATTGTCACGGTTCAGCCTCAGCGGCAACAAAAGCACAACGTGGCAGTCCCTTGGCTCTGCCCCCCAGCGGCGGGGAGAGGATGAGAAAGAAAAGGCAGACTCGTGGGTTGAGATAAAAACTGTTCACCAGAGCAGCAGGTATTGCAGGGAAACAGTAACAGAGATGGAGGAGACAAACATGAGTACAATACCGACCGCACTGCATTCCATGCCGCCCCGACCCGACCGCCACCAACGCCACTGAGAGCACTCCGCCGCCGCCCGCCCATATATACACCTATGCCGTGACGTCACCACACCCACTTCCGGTTGTGGCCCCTCCCCGGCTGGCTCCCTGCTGCCCCAGGGCCTGGCAGACATCGGGTGGAATAGCTGTGCCGGATAGAGACAGGGGAGAATCAACCCCGTCCCCACTGGAAACCAGGACACTAATGAAAGAATTTTACAGGTTCTAAATCTAGCTGCT
>VXBW01004067.1:240256-277191 GCA_013400375.1 Thinocorus orbignyianus | reverse complement strand
AACAGAAGGCCTCACTACATGGAGAAGAAATGGAAAAAAAAAAAAAGAACTGTAGTCAAACTGTAGTTTTAAAAACCTCCCAGTTCTAAAATTCTGAAAAAAAACCCCATGTGGTTCAGTTTTTAAATGATGGTTTTAAACTCATTATAGTCTTCTGTAAACCTAGTGAAGGCAGGGATTTTTCTGAAGTGGTCATGAGTTAGTTTGCAGAACTCTAAGAAAATTATAAGGATTTAGCTGCATATGTAAAACTATTGTGTTAGTCTGATTCTAGTATGGGAAATTACTTTATCAGATATACATTTTTTATTTTCTGGAATAGATTTTACATTGTTTAATCTGCTTTGTAAACTAAACTATTGAGAAATGGTGCATGAGAAATATTTATTTTCACATTCATTCTCTATTTTACAACAAAAGTCTACTGTATGGGGTTTTTTCCTCCTTATTTGGACACAGAACTAGAAGCAAAATCTGCTTGCAAAACTCAACACTTTAGTAATTATTAGGCCATTAGTGTATTCAGAGGAACACTTATTAACCACAATTATCTAGTGAGAATAGTCTGTGCATGTAATTGGCACCCACAGAAAATGTGTAGGCATACTACATATAGCGATTTGCTCAATAATGTTTAACGTGCTAGGAGAAATCACCAGTCCTCATTTTCTATCAAGCTAGTGCTTCGTAGTCTTTAATATTCTACAAATAGGAAGGAGATAATCTCTGGTTTCCTTAAGGTACAAATGGCTGTTTAAATGAAATCAGTAACATACCTCACCTTACAGCAAAACACTGCTGATGGTTCTCCCAGCTTTCCTTTGCTAAGTCTTAAAATGACAACATGCTGAGCATTAAGTGGAACATCTTAATATTCAGCAAGAAATCATTCAATACTAACTCATCTCACATATTACTTCTGAGTATCCTGGAGGTTCTTCTGGGTGCTGCTGCAGTATCTCTGGGACCTCTAGAAGATCTTGCTGTGGTCCATGCTGAGCGCATGTTTCTTCTCTCAGCCAACATGGTCATCAGCAGTGTCACTCTTTTCAGGATACCAATCAGAAAAGCTATTTCTTCTCACAAGTACAGGCTTTCCTGTTGCAACAAATGTTGATAATTTCAAAGCTATCAGGCAGCTACTGAAATCAGTCTGAAAAATGTCATGTCAATTGAAGTACCATTGTAGTGACAGATGTGGAGCTAAAAATATCAGTTTGGCAATTTTTTGAAAAGTCAGACCCTACTGAGAGATTGTATTTCAGGCTCAGTCCCGCACAGACATGAACCAGTAAGCAAGAAAAGCAATATGTGGGAACCAGCCTGTCTGAACAAAGAGATATGGTCACAACTCAAGATAAAAAGGAGGGTTTATGGCCTTTAGAAAAAGGGGCAGGCCACTCAGGGAACTTACAGAGGTGTTGTAAGGCTATGTAGGGAAAAGATTAGAAAGGCCGAAGCCCAACTAGACCTTAACCTGGCCTTGGATGTTAAAAATAATAGAAAGAATTTCTATAAATATATTAGTAACAAGAGGAGGACTCAGGCCGATCTCCATCCTCTGTTGGATGTGGGAGGTAACATAGTGACAAAGGATTAGGAGAAGGCTGAGGTATTTAAAGCCTTCTTTGCCTCAATCTTTAGTAATAGAGTAGGTATTTTCCTGAGTACCCAGACCCCTGAGCTAGCAGATAGGGGTGGGGAGCAGAATGCTTCAATCCTGTGCAAGGCTGAGGGATATGGGGTTGCTCAGCCTGGAGAAAAGGAGGCTGAGGGGAGACCTTATCACTCTCTACAACTACCTGAAAGGAGGTTGCAGAGAGGTGAGGGTCGGTCTCTTCTCCCAAGTCACAGGAAACAGGACAAGAGGAAATGCACCAGGGGTGGGTCAGATTGGATATCAGGAAAAAATTTTACACTGAAGGGGTTATTAAGCATTGGAATGTGCTGCCCAGGGAGGTGGTTAGGGCACCATCCCTGCAGGTATTCAAAAGACGGGTTGACATGGTGCTTAGTGACATGGTTTAGTGATGAGTTGTTTTTTATCACAGTTAGGTTGATGG
The DNA here is from genome assembly GCA_013400375.1 of Thinocorus orbignyianus. Taxonomy (NCBI): domain Eukaryota; kingdom Metazoa; phylum Chordata; class Aves; order Ciconiiformes; family Thinocoridae; genus Thinocorus; species Thinocorus orbignyianus. The sequence continues at coordinate 275,128 of VXBW01004067.1, read as the reverse complement.
TTGGACTAGATGATCTTAAAGGTCCTTTCCAACCTAGACAATTCTATGATTTTATGAAGAGCCAAGGGCTGGAGGAAGGTGAGGCTGGACCAACTCACTGGTCCCTGGAGCATCATGGGGTTGGAGCAGCTCTTGTCCCAGCTGTGCTGCAGCAAGGCATGGTCTCATTTTATCCTTTGTGCCAAAGGTTTGGGTCTCCATCCCCCGAGGATTCCCTTGTGGAGGTGAAAACTGCTACTGTCCACTTAAATAGTCACAGGAGATTTAGCACAAAAGCAGACATCTCTACCTTCCATAACTCATACCATACTAAAGCATGTTTCCATCATGTGCAACATAAAACCATAGGCACTCTGGCCCCGGCAGAATCCTGAGCCCTGGTTATTACATTATTGCATTACAAAGGTTTACCCTCTGAAGATATCTCCTCTCCTTAAAAACCCCTCCCAAGCATTATTTGACCCTCCTTGTGGGTTTACTCCAACTGTGATTCTCAGTCCTATATCTTTCCTGCAAATGAATGTGACAAATTGCTGTGAACTGGACATCAGCTTTTATTACACTGCAAAAAAAATGACCCTTGTTTAATTTTTACTATTCTGTAAATCAAGGTCAAACCTCTCCCCTCTGCCCAAACCATTTAATCATGCAACATTTTTTACTTTTGTCTCTTTTTTCCCTAGTATAGTTCCTAATGCATATAGGGAAAAGTGCTGGAACTTGAATTTCCCAGTAGCACATTCTCAAATTTTCAGTGTCTCTCCGTAGGTTTGATTAAAAATAGACAAAGGAATTGCTTTGCAGACCTCAGCATCTTCTGGATATTTTCTGCCTCTAATTGCTGAAGTTGACCACTAAAGCCAGGTTTACTGCCTCATGGGGTATTTCCGTGTTTGAAAAAACCCACTTAGAAAAATGCAGTGGCCAGCTTTATCGAATCATCGTGTCAAACCTATATAAAGTCACCCTACCAATACATTTAATGAGAACGCACTAAATATCTTTCCACTGATGCAAAAGGCTTATATTTCCAGACAGAGCAAGGGACTTTGTTATACCACTCTACTGGCAAACGTCTGCTTTTGTCTGTCATTTTCCTTCTCCGGACTCTGATTTTATTATCATATTGCCGTAATGAAAAGCACAAATCATCTGGACAGCAATGGCAAGGAGCCGTATCTCACTGCTCTGATGTCACCAAACGACTGTATTTCAAGGCTTTGTCATCATATAACTTTCGTGAAAAATACTGACCAGTTTGAAGGACTAGCATACAAATAAACAGGAGCTGGCTACACGGGTCTCCTCTCAGTCACATCAGACAGATATTTCAGCCCTTCTTTTGCCTGTCCCTTTTACTCCTGGCTGGCTGCAGCAGCTCCCCGCACAGCCGCTCTCTTTGGAGCCTTCTGCGCTCCTCTGCAGGGACCAGGAGCTGGGGCTTGGGATTTGCCTGGGGGGGAAAGTCAACCATTACAGCACAGCAGGGAAAGTTCTGTTTTCCCCGTAGTTTCACACACTGCAAACAAGTGTTTCATTGCTATTGCTCTATTCGTAATCCAATTACAGCACACGTTGATCCCTCCCATTCGACAGCAGGAAATGCTGCTTTCTGAATAGCACACATTTATTGCAACTTGTATGCAAAATTCCCACAGTAGAAATAGCACTGTGATATTGTAGCTTTTTTTCAAGCTCAATTCCCTCTCCTTTAAATTAAGGAGGCACTGGACCGGAGCACTAACTCAGCATTGTTTCAGCTTTCTGTCGATACTCAAATCGCCTCCCAGCAAACAAAGCCCACTCATGTGCTAAGAAACAGCTGTGAGCAAATCTTATTTGAGTCTTTGTGTAAAAAGCCACAGGATGGAGATGGAATCCGGAGAAACTGAGTGACCTTGTTTTAAAAGGCAGCTAAACTTTAATGTCTTTAGATGAAACATTCCAGAAAGAGCTAGTGATTGAGATATGTAATGTGATATCTGGAAAACTGACCCCAATTTCTGGTTACTGACCCTCATCTTACCTGCTACTGCTGCAGAAAGCTCAAGTAGCTGTGCAAAGGCAAGTGTGAAACACTCAGACTCTGCCAAAGGTAATGATATATTTCTATCAACAGGAAGAATTAGATGTGGAAAAACTGATGGCTTTTGCTTTGCAAAATTTTGCAAGTAATTGCTTCATTAAAAAAAAAAAAAAATCAATCCAAACCTATACAAAATCCCAAGGTGATCATTCACTGCAAATCCTTCTTAATGACACCATTATGAAACTTATGTTTTGGACTGAGATTTTTTTTTCCCTGTAAGTTGTTATTGGTGCATGTAAGCAGGGCATTGCTGCTTTAACAGCCAGATGGAGTCGGGGGGCACCAAGAAATTCTCGCCCGTGAAAAGAAGGTAGGGTAGGCAAAGGTTATGAGAAAGGGCAATATAAAATACTCTACTTTCTCACCAGAAGCTGCATTAAGGTATCCTTATTCAAACGGTTCTCCAGGGGCTCTGTGTATACACAAGACAGGCACAATCCTGCCAGCTGCGTGGCCAGCCCTTTCCTTCGAGAGGGCATCCTCTGGTTCATCACTGCAGAACCATATTGCTTCCTGTTTATAAAGCAAAACCTCTCATACTCGGATATTTATGGCATGATATTAACTGTAAGCAGTGATTTTTTGTAAAAAAAATGTATAATGATATTAATACACTTAATGGTTGTAACAACAATTAGCATTTGAAATCCATACCTCAAAACATGAGTATGATCCCTAATTTGTAGACAGATGAATGGAAATACTTGTGGCCAGTGCAGCACTGCAAGCTAGAGGCTTATTTTGAACTGAAACATGGGACAAAAGCAACCAATAAAGCCTCAAACACTGCATCACCACCTTGAAACACAAGAAATTTTGAGGCACATGTGTCTTCACTACAGCCAGTCTGTAGGAGGCTAGTATGTGGTGTTCTGGGTATGCCTCAAGGACCCATATATTGGTGTAATCAGATGAGTGTTTAGCTCAGTAGAGTCCTTTCTGGACCACAAACTGAATTTCTTCAATGGGGACTTTGCCATTGATTTTGTTGGAAGCAGAATTAAGCTTTTATGTGTTGCACTACCTTGTTTGTGAATGGCTAAATTACCAATTTATTTTAGCAACTCTTTCAAAGCTTGTTGAAGAAAATGAAAAGTGTTTTTTTTTCATAAAACCAAAATTGCATCATGGTATTTTAAAAGTATCACCATCATGAGTATTACCACTATTTCACAAAGATACCCTGAAGCAGCATCAGGAAGCAGAAAATGCAAATGCAAGGCAACTGGTGGGCAAGCCAGTCATATCTCCTGGAGGACTGACTGAAAAGGACCAGTCAGAAGCAAAGACAGACTGAAACTCCACAGCACAAGTCTTCAAGACTCAAAGATTTCAATAATTTGTTTATGTGTCATCTGTGCCCTAATCCAGTTGCTCTCTGGATGAGTGGATTTCTGGATGACTGGAAAATGAAAATTTAGCCCCCCTATCAAGTTTTTAGGGTACCCCTTCAGAGATACTTACAAACAGTGCAAATATTATGGATATTTTTGGCTTTTGATTTTGGTGAAGCACAAAGCATCATTTATGTGTTAAATACACAGAGACATTGCAACTCTCCCCAAGAAAGCTCTTGTTACATTTAATTTGTTTCAAACAAAATTTTAGTGTCCTCTCCTTCTGATGGCTGATGGTCGGAGCCCAGAAAAGTACAAGATCTGTTTTTAATCTCTTTAAGGCAGAAAAGCACTGTCCTTTAGTGAAAGCAGATGGAAAAGCCTGGGATTCCAGGCAGTTACACACACGTGGTGATCCAGGAATAGAGCAGCTGATGATGTTCATCTCTTTCAGCCTGCTGGAACAGATGAGCCCTCTTTAAGGATAGATTCAAAGGAATAATGTTTTTCAAATTGATGGATTATAACCCTTGACAGTCACTTAAAAATGATAGGGACTTAAGGAAGACATAGCCTGAAGGCAATATCCCTTAGTACATGATTACATTTCCATTCTCAGTGTGCCAGTGGTGACCCAACACTGTAACTGGGCACACTCACAGAGAGTGACCTGAACAGCCCATACCTTGCCTCCATCATACCCATTGAAATCTCTTTGAGACATGAAGAGTTTTGCAGCCCCAGCAACCGTAAAGGACTTCTGTTACCACAACATGATTGCATCTATTAGAAGTAAATTTAATCATTAACCACTAAGCNGGGGGGAAATAAGTCAAAGCATAGCTTATGTATGAGATTTAAGTCACATTTGCAGCCTTCTAACGCTGAGCTGTCATGGAGTGTATAGTTTGTTTAAATTCAAGCAGACTGAGAGTCCTCTGAGGTGTAGATTGTTGTAAATGGCTAGTGAGCAACATGGAGTCCCCACGTTCTTGGTATCAAGCAGCTCTTTCTGGTCCAGGGTAATGTCCATACCCAGAATTGTAGGTTGTCTTACAGCATACCCCTCACTGAGTTTGTACTAAGTGATTTCTGCTCTGAAGGATGATAGAGATTTTTATTTCTATGCTCCTCCAGATCTGCTTATAGGGGCAGGAACTCAAGTGAGAATGTCCCAGAGCTGCTTTCAGTGTACATCTCCAGGAGGTTGGCAGAGTTGACTGCAAAATCAGAGGTCTGGACACTATGACTACATTCCTTCATCCTACAGAAGTATTTGAGGTTCGCCAACAAGAAGATTGCTGTTCCAGATTATTATTTAGAAGATGCTGAAATCATAGGTCAGAAGTACAAGTCAATGTATTAAAGGTCACTGCTGATTTGCAAGAAGGCAGTTTTCTGAAAGAACGATCATTGATCTCCATAAAAGAGGGATTTTACATCTGTTTTTAAGCCCTTCCTTTTCCAAATGGTTGCCAATGTCTATCAGGGTGGAGAAGAGCTGGGATGAAATGAAACACCTTTTTAGATATAAAGGCATTTTAAGTCTGCTGGTTCTTAATGTTAAATAAATTGAAATAAGCGATTTTATGGAACCATTTAATTCAGGAAGAGTAAAAAAAAAGCATCCTGAGGATAATCACACTGGGGTTTTCCCACCCACAGTTCTAAAATTCAAGGGGAAATTGCGAAACAACTGCAAGTTGCTAACGAATCTGTAGCTGCAATAGTGTGGTGTGATCAGATGTGTTGTAAATAACTAAACTGAGCTCTGGATGCTGCTCCATTTCCTCTTTGCAGCTGTGACCAGTAACTGTTTATCATACAGCTGGAAGGCACAGGTAGGCTACGTGCTTCACTCTTTCTTCATTCTTCATTCTCCATGTTCTTTCATGGATTTCCATGTTTTTTTCATGGACTTTCACTCAGCTACGACATTTATTGTACAGTGACGCAATGTTGGCTGGGACAACAAAGTTGGCTTCAGAAGCGTCTGCCCTGGAGCCTCTGATCACTATTTTAAACATTTCAGTGACGTGGTTTACAGCATAGCCTCAAAAACAGCCATAACTTCACAACTTAGAGACAGTAAACTTCAGCATAGCATTGCAACACTTGTTCATGGTTGTTATCAAGAAAGGAAGGAACTTCTCAAACCAGCTTTCCCACTGGAGCCAGCACACAGGCTTGACTTGATTTCCTACAGAAATGCGATCTCTTAGGCACTGTACAGTGGAGAGTCTTGGGTTTTTTGTTGATTTGAGGCAATCTAGAAGTCCAATCAGTGTGAAATGTGGTGCACAGCTACAGCAAACTATAATACAAAGGGGTGTGCTTCTCTGCTTCTCACAGTTATGCCATGACCCAAACATAATGGGTTAATTGGTTTGTATTGAATTTAGGACTGTTTCTTGTTAGAGGCAAGTCCACATTTGCTCCGTTAATCCCTTGCAGAAGTGCCTACTGAATCCTGAAGTTTATTTTCACTGAGGTCTCTGTCAGACTTAAGTCTTTTTCCCAGTTCAGGGAATTGCTGTTTCCCCATATGGCTCCCATATTTCTGGAGTATATTTTTGTCTGTAGATAAATATATATATGTTCTCCTGCCCTGCCCTTCGTTAATGTAAACGTGTACCATAAGATCTCTTTGTCACGTAGCCAATGCTTTTTTGGTACCTACGTCAAATGCAGAGAACATTCTGCTCTTCTCTGTACACTTCCTATAGAGCAGCTCTGATGCTGTGTCCACTCTCAGCTGTTTAAAATACCTGCTAGGCGTGAAAATGCTCAAGTCCCTTCATAATTTTCAGATGAATTGAACAACCCTTAAAAAATCAGTGTGTCTGAAGACTGGGTATTTGCATGAAGCAGTCAGTAAGAAATGGGGAGAAGTTCCATCTCTTCCCTGAGTTTGAACTCCTACATGAAAGCTGCAGAAAGTGACTATTTTCAGTAAGGATAAGCAACTCTGAGCCTTGTCCTGGACAGACATCTGTGTCAGTGCTTATTCACAAACACACATCAGGACATTTGTAATTTTTCCCAACAGTCTACTTAGAATGTTTTAGAAGATTTGGTTTCAGTGGGGTCCTATGCCTAAAGAGAATTTCAACCCACATCTGCCCAAAAAAGCTAAATCCCCATTGTTTTTTCCCTCTACTTCATGTGTAGATAATACATTTGTGTGTTTATGTTTATGCAAAAACAAAGACACTCAATTAACTTGCACAAAACACGGAGAGGAAATCTCATTAGAATCAAGGAAAATGATGTTTTGTAAGGCATTTGTAGACTGTAAATTTGGAACCAATTTATGTTAACATTAAAGTATGTACACTTGATTAGCACTGATTTTAAAACTGAAAATGGTCTTCCAGGATATTGTAGAGTAATTCCTTATGTCTTAATTTGCAACAAATACTACTGCAAGAAACAGGTTTTAGTAGCAAACAACGTATTTTAGGCAAAAGGAGATGCATAAACTTGAAAGAGGCAGAGTATGCACTGTAAGGAGGAACTGCTAGGATGATCTTCCTAATTCATACAGAGAAGTCTCCTTGTCCTGCCTTCAGTTCTTGCCAAAAATAAGCAAGGTTCTCCTTTCTTTTTCATCTATTCACATTCCAGCTTTTAGATAATGGATGGACATCTCACTCACACTGAAAATTACAATAGTGGTAATATCACGCTCACATAAGCACTGAATGAATGGGCAGATTTACAGGACAGACTTTGTAGCACATATTCTGTGCTTCCTTTTCCTGTTAACCATAAAACAATTCTTAACCAGAAATTGATTTTCAAGTTCTGTTGTGCAACACCTTAACCCTCTTGTTTGGCACTTTTCCCTGGGACATCACCCAGTGCAAATGCAATGCACAGAGCTACAACCCTGTTCATGGACAGAGGTGCAAGGAAGTGAAGTACTGGCCAGAGCAACGAACCCCTGGGGTATCAAGCTGCAAAAACGTAGGTGCTGGGATCAGGCAGAGCATGAGAATTTGAACTCAGGTGCCTTTCCACCACTCTGTTGCCCATATTCCCTTTATGTCTTTACATGGTAATCTGGCTAGACTGATGGTGAGAGACCTGATCTCTTGAAACCCAAAGTTTTTTGTTTTAAATTAGTGACAACTATTTAAACACAACATACTTGCCTTCCACTATACATAGGACAGGATCTTTGGCAGCCACAAATCATCTTAACACGTCAGAGTTCAAAGGAGGGCAAAGATATGGGCTGCATTAGGAGGATGAGGCTGCACTAAACTCATGCACTGTGGCAAGCAGTTTCTTACACGAGCAGTCCTTGGGCTTCCATGGGGTATAAACTCTCAATTGTATAGAAACAGTGACAGTGTGTGGCTCAGAACTGCAGAAGATTTCTTTGATACTTGTTGTATGTAAAGACATTCATACAACCACGACACATGTCAAGATAAAACTGTTGGTTGATATTACACGTCTCTACATTGCTAAAAGGAAAACATCTATGAATAACATAAGTGAAACACACACAGCTCTTTCCAAGGAAGCAAGCACAACATTCTCACATATATACACTGACAGTAGCAGATGGCAGCACTAATTGTTGTTCTGAAAGTTCATGTTGTTTTAATTTTCCCAAGGGCAATGCACGGACACGGACACGGACACGATGTGTTTCCATATTCCCACATTTGTGCACTGCTGAGGGACGAGCTGCTGCTTCCCACCTTTGGTGGGGTGACCCTGAGGCTTCTGCTGTAGGCAGAGAAATGGGCTCAGCTGAGCTCCCTCTCCATGGCTCCCCTCTCTCCTTCTCTCTTTGCTCTCACTTTTCCCCCTGCTATCCCCACAGCATCAGGCACGACTCCGATCCCTCTGAAAGGCAGCTCAGTGGAAAACTATTCCTTTGTTTCATTTTTGCATGAGGTTAGTTTGCTAGCAGTCAAGTGAACCAAATCAGCCTCCTGAAGGGGGGAACCCAGATCCTGATGAGAGAGAAAAAGGGGGGACTGCAGCCTTGGGGAGGGAGATGGAGGAAAAGAGGAAGGAATACAGAGGAATAGATCTGCACCATTCAGAGCAGCAACACTGCCAATGCAACAAACATATCTTTTTTTAATAGCAGAATATGAATGGAGCAAAATGTTAGCAAGCTTCAGTAGCTTGATGTTTCCACTTACAGTGGAGGCAGCTACAATGGTACAGATGCAGAGGGGTTGTCAAGGAAACAGACATGTTTTGCTTCAGATGTGCAGTGAAGCACATACTCCAGACACTCATATAGCCTCATTACCACCACATCTGAATACCTCACAGCCATTAATAAGGAGGTTTACCCTCATAACACCCCTGTAGCATAGTCGCACTTTATCCCATTTTTAAAGGAGTAAAAGCAAATAGGTTGAGCCAGCTGCAGAGTCATACCAGCTATCTGTGGTCAGACCCCTGAAATCTAAACAAGAACATAGCAGTTGTACGTGTCATACACCCAGTGTCATGACTTTGACATAGGTCAACAATAAACTGCTAGAGAAGAGCATGAAGATAACAAAACTCCAGCTGCTGATACTGGCCACTAGATCATTGCCAAGGAATGGTGCCAGCTTCACTTCCAAGGATATATGACACTTTCTTCCCTGGATGTAGCAGGGAAACATGGATGTGGTTTGCAGCTCTGTGCTTCAGAATCAAATAAAGGTGTAGGAAAAAAATCTATTATTATAAGCGTACTCCTAATTTTATTAAAAATTCAATAGAGAGATAGAGCTAAAGAAATGAGCAGACACTGCCCATCAAAACCCAATTTTTTATCATGCTCTATTCACTTTTGCCTTCAAACCAGCTCCCTGTGAACTTGGAAGATAAGAAAGGACGGGAGGTCTTCTCTGCTTAGGGAAGAACTACTCTGCACTCATGAGACCCCACCTGGAGTACTGTGTCCAGCTCTGGAGTCCTCAGCATAGAAAGGACATGGAACTGTTGGAACGGGTCCAAAGGAGGGCCATGAAGTCTTATTAGTTTGTGAAAGGTATTGTTTCCTTTCAGACTGTCTGGTCTGGACTAGTAGGTAAGAGCATTAATTCACTTTGATGGTTGAAGATGACACTTTTGTCATTATTAATACAGACCTGATTTCAATAATCCTCCAAAAGGGAAAATACCTGTGTCCTAAAATCATCTCTGAAGATGTCTACTGTCTCCTTTTGTTTAAGGAACTTCATCATCTGCCCACGAGAAATATTTTTCTCAGATTATTCTCAAATGTAAAAAATGAACAAGCTTCAAAAAGATGAATAAAAATAAATGTCAAGAGTACAGAATCTCATTCAATTTGCCTTTAGAAATGCTTTTCAGTACTTCTTCCATTAAAGTTCAATCCCCAAAATATTTTCAAGACCTGTGATATAGAAATCCCCAGATTTCTTTTCATACACGTAATTTTTTTATTTCTAACAAACCAGACCAACACATCTCATTGTATCAAATGAGGTTAAGAGTTTATCTGGAATCCACCAAAATGGAGGGAACAGGGTGACTGTGACCCCTATTTTCATTCTCTGTGTCTGAGTATTTTCTTCTATCAGATTAATTCAGTCTCTGAAGCCTATAGTGTTGACCTCAGGACACCTGAGGCGAGTTAGAGTCATATTCAGAAATAGGCTTAAGCACAAAAGAAAAGCTACCTGAAACATAACATCTATTTTTACAATGACTTGATCATTCAGAAATACGAGAGAAGAAATACAAAAAAAAAATCTGTCTTGCTCAAAATGTTGTACAAGGCAAACTGAAGACTATGTATTCCTTTTCTTTTGAAAATGAGTGTGTATGGTGGTTTCACATTCAATTACCACTCATCTAATTCTGTACAAAAATATCTAATAAATGGTTGCAGTGAATATCAGTTGATTCACATTGTGATACACTTAAGGAAACAGAAAGACAAAAATTTGTAAGACCAAGGACTACAAAGAAAATCTGTCATGAACTGATTGCAAATCAGAAACCAATGTAACTTGCAACAAAGCAGTCTGGGGCAAAGATGTGTCACAAACACAGCTGTTTAACGTATGGCACCAAAATCAAAATACATCTTTTTCTTCGTGCCCAAAGACCTCATTCGTCCCTCAACCCATAGACTCTGATGGTCTCTTTAAAGGAAAAATGAGTTAACTATGAAGGCAACAGATGCCAACAGCAGATGAAGTGATTGTTTTAACTACCTCAACTACACCTACTGTAATTTTTCTATCATTTACCTGTAGCATTACCTACATTCATCTCATGAGCCCATCTGTCTCCAAGCCAGCGACGCCTCCAATCTAGTGAGTGGCCATTTGTCAAAATCTTCCCAAGGCTTAGAGACCTGCCTTTTTACTGTCCTTATCAGCTAACTATTATTGCCACTTTCATGACTGCTAAGCCGAGACAGTGATAAATAAGACTTTCCCCTGCTTAGAGGTTTTCACTGGAACAACAAAAAATAATAATCCTCTCCAGTAGTCAAATCTGCTACTGGCAGGTTTTGTGGGTACAGAAACACGTCTGGGGCCGGGGGGAGAATGTGAATGTCATCAGCACTTAAGAGCCCTGAAATTAGACGTCTTTCCTTACCCTGTTTCTCAATAGGCTGTTGCAACCCCTCCATCTGCAGCCTTCCCTGGACCAGGGGGAACTGCACTGGGCTGTGGGCAGTGTCCTGCTTGGCTTTTTCCCTCCACCTGGCTGGCTGCGAGGACATGCAACCTGGGGAGATGTTCCTGTGCATGGGCTGGGGCCACTGTGGCAGCTGTCGTGTTCATGAGCTGCTGCTGCTATTGAATGGGGACATTTCAGAGTGGGGTTGTCACTCTTTGCAAGATCCCACTCATGTATAGCTACTTGCTCTCCTAGTGTTCTAGCGTTAGTGGTTGCTACTGCCCAGCTTCTAAGACACTGTCATTAACAGGGCTACAGTGCTACTTCGGTGATCAGTCTGGGTATTTTAGTCTTGAAGTCTAGATTGAGAGCTCAAGTTCAGATTGAGTAGGTTGTCACTTGAAGCAAGGATAAGACCTCGGTGAGGTAGTTTTTCCATTAGTAACAGTAGTGCTACTGAAGTAAGGATTTTCGATTTACTAAAAATACTGTCATTCAAATTCCTATTTCAAAGTGGTTATTTATTAGAAGCAAGCAGACCCAGGTGGATCTTTTAGATAGCTGGAAAGAAAATAATGATTGCAGAAGAGATTTCGTAAGTTTCTACTCCATAAATATAGATGCATGTGACTAGGAGACCTCAACACTTCTCCATCCGAGTGAAGTCCAGCAAATTTATATCCTCTGGTTTCCTGGGAGGAGTTATGGTATGTAGCACATGCTACAGATGTGGAGAACTGCAGCACACACACAGTGAATGGTCTTCACTGAGTTATGCCAGAACCAGTTTTTATTTATCAATTGAGGACTACACTCACAAGATTACCCCCAACCCTAATACAGACCTCAGACCAGATACTTGCATAGTTTAGCATGATGCTGCTTGCTATGCCCAAGGCACTGACGTTGCCTGCCAAAACACCTTACAGAAGAGTGAAGAACAGAGATTCAAAGGCATAGCCAGGAGGTTGGACAAATCTTTCTTTAGATATGGCTTCTCAAGCACCTGAAACGAGATCACAGGTAAACAAGCACATCACTACGTGAGTGCCTATATAAAAAGTTAGGATGCAAAGATCTACTCGTTACCTGTCCACCCTGTTTAGCCTGAGTGGGTGCATCTATACTGGTAAATAAAAGAGAGCTCAAGACCAAATGGTGCGGATAGATTTATCCTTTTAGTGCTTCAAACAAGCTTTCTCTAGCTGAACTGGCTGTATTCACACTAGTCACACAATGGCAGAGCTGTGGCAGATGACCTTGAGTATGCTCTGGATCCTATGGCCCTGAGACAGCTACCAACTGACGGCTGAAGCCACCAGAGTGGCATTCTTACAGTACAAAAATTACAAGTGTATGTTACAGTTCCACCCTAAGTCTTTGTTGCCAAGTGACATGTCACAGAATCATAGAATGGTTAGAGTTGGAAGGGACCTTAAAGATCATCAAGTTCCAACCCCCCTACCATGGGCAGGGACACCTCTCCCTAGAGCAGGTTGCTCAAAGCCCCATCCAGCCTGGCCTTAAACACTTCCAGGGATGGGGCATGTTTAAGGTCAGGCTGTGACTCTAGTGACTAGTGAAAACTCAGCCCACTTCAGGAATACCTCCATGTCACAGTGTCTTTAGTTTCTAGGCATTTTGCTCACATATTCAAAACAGGTTGGTCTCCTGGAACAAATTACCCTTAAGTTGCAGTTAGACAGTTACAGCACTGAGTATGGGCAACCTTCCAAGCAAAGCATTACTTACCCTTAGGAGTACAGCAATTGGCAACAAAAGTGCTGCAACAGCAAAACAGCCTCAACACACCTCAGCCATACCTAAAGCTTAGCATTTCCTAGAAGCTGGTCAAGTCCCTTGTACTCCTGCTCCTTGAGGGCCAGGCTGCAGAGGGCCCTCCCCATCCTGCTGACACCTGAGTTTCAGCAGGGGGTCCCTCTTGCAGGGCCAGCCTGGCCTGTTTACTTGGTGTTTCCAAGTTTCTGGTCAAAAAACTTCAAAGACTTTTATACCTGTGCTGTGATTTAAACGCTGCCTACAGAGCTGACCAAATTCAATAGACCTTGTGTCTTAACACTTAAGATGTCTTTTAGAGAATTACAGTGTCAAGGCAATAGATCAAGGGTCAAAAACCAGTCATATCATATTCCTCCCACATTTGCATTATGTATATAAAATGCTGATATTTACAACTCAAGTGCCCCGGGTTCTATTAGCCACATTTAGTGCACACACAAATATTCCCATTACTTCTAGAGCTTACAGTTACCCATGAGAATACCTTTTACACAAACTCCTTGTAGAATGTCTGCATTTAATATTTCCTTCATCACACGAAGTTCACTTGAAGCAACTTTACTAAGAGCATCTTTCATGTGAAATAACTGTCCACACACTGTTAGCAGGTATCAAGCATTCTTCCATTTATTTTCCCCAGTGGAACTCATACTGCTTATAAATCCAACTCAGAACCTGATAATGCTGCTGGATTTATACCAGATGAGCTGTGTGGAGCGCAGCATGTTGGTAGAAAGAAAATTTTAATCCAGTTGTACACTTTAATGGCCCTAAGAGCAAACAGAAATAAAACAGCTTCTGGCATAAATTCAAAAAAGACATAAACTGTTCTAGATGTTGTAGCCACGATAATCCCATATCTAAATAAGTGGGGTTGGGAGAAAAAGCATCTTTCTGATAGTCTTTAAAAAACAGCTTTTTAAAAAGGTATTTGTGACTAACCTCATGAGGTCCAACGTGACTAACTTCATGAGGTTGTATGATGCTGATGGATAACCTAATTGTGCACTTGATTTTTCCCATTTCACTTTGGGCTATGGCTTAATTATTCTGGCTATGAAGAGGTTCCTCAAGGCTCACAGCAGGCTGGCAGGATCGGGCTTCTCAAAATGTTCTTTCTGAAAGCTTGCAGCATGGGGCATAGTGACACTGTACAAAAGAAAAGCAGGCTGTTTGCTGCCTTAGTTTTAGATACACAAATAAAAGGGAGAAAAGCTGGGCAGAGAAGAATATATATTTATTCTAAGCATTATGAGAGCTTTTACCTCCATTTTTAACCAAAGAAAGGAACTCCTGAGACCACCCAAAGCACAGAATGTCGAAATCCAGCCTTGACCAGAAGAGGGGTTTTGCGTGCTTTAACTATCTTGTGCTCTTCACAAATGCTGCTGTTATGACTCCCACCATTCCTGCAGAATGCCACCCCAGGTCCAAATGACATAAAACACCTCTGGTTAAGCCCATGTCTACGCCTCTCATCTGTATGTGGTGCTTCACATGTGGTGAGTATGAGAGGAAAGCCTACATCCAACAAAATGACAATTCAAACCATGCTCACACAGAAAAACTTGAGAGCAGAAGTAAAGGTGCGTGTAAGGGTTGGGGATGGTGGATTTTCAGCCCCATGGCTAAGCATCAAGAGAGGGTGGAAGGCAGGATAGCTGAAACCAAAGGGGGTGGGAAAAAATCATGGCTGATCCAAAACAAGCATTTGCAGCTTTCTAGGCAAGACAGCTGTCACTGCACCTCTCTAGCAATGCCAAAAGGTGGGGGAAAGTTTGATCACCTCGGGACAAGGACTTCAGAAGGCTCAAGCAGCTGAGGATAAAAACTGCTGCCTCAGCCAGAATGCTGGGGCTCACATCCTGCAGGAGACTTGCAGTATTGGACAGACACCTGCAGGATTGATCAGACACGTTTGAAATGTATTATGTTTGTCTGGTAAATGGAGAGGGAAACACCTTCAAAGAGATTTTAGCCTGAATCAAGCCTGTATTAATTCCTTGATATGGCAGTAGTTTGAAGCAAAGGTTTAAACAAATCTAGGTATGTGTTCAAGAGAAAGCGAAGTACAGACCTTTTCTGGCATAAAAGCATCTTAAGCAATTTGTCTTATCTACTTGGCATCAAGCACGTGTTTTCATTCTATTCTAATAAAACCAACAACGGTACTTCTCCTTCAACAAACAGTGTATTTTACATTATATACTAAATCTTTTTACTTTTTTGACCTTCTGAGTAGAGTATAAGGCTTTTCTCTGAGTTTGATGCAAAGCGTCTCCAGCTCTTTACTCAAGACACCTGCATTTCATCTATGACTATTCTCAGAAGTTTTTTATACTCTGCAAGACAAGGCTGCAGTCATGCAACTCAGATGTGATTACCAATCTAAATCACTCACCAGGTCATATTTGCTCTGAAAGCCCATATCTACCACACGGACTCCTGAACTGATTTCAACATACAATTTAAAAAAATGAAACAAGTCAGGAAAAACTAACTGTGACAAGAACACTGTTGACATCCCACAAGTACAGAGGTCCTGTACATACTTAGTACACGTCTACGTTATTGACTGCAGTATAATAGAAAAATTCCCAAAGGAAACTTAAATGAGCCACATTAGGTACCATCAGCAGCCAAGTAACAGAAACACGGAGCTCAGAAAAGGCTCATTTATCTAACGAGCAGCAGTTACCAATATAAACATAGTTAAAAGGTAATGATGAAAACTAATGTTTGCATGCTAAAATCCACAAGCATATCCAGAGGTTTCCCAATATATGCTGGCACTTAATTAACTCAATTACCCAACTTAATGTTCCAGCTGAGCAAAATACTTAAGTGCATTCAGAATACTCTAATGTTACTGAAGTTTACAGAAGTTGGTGGGTAGAAAGTGCTTTGATGAAAAGAGACAAAAATGAAGCCAAATGCAACACATTTCATTTTCAGTTCAACAAATTTTCACTTACAACTGGTTGAGAAAATAAGGATTTCTTTCAGAAAGTTCTGAAGAAAACTGGTTTGAATTCTCATACATTAAATTACCTGAACACCAGAGATTGCTTTTTCCTTCTCTCACTTTTCTCCCCTTCAGTCTCCATTCCCCCACTTTCACTTTCTTGCTTTCCTTTTTCTCCTCTACCTTTCCAGTGAAAAAAAAAGCAAAAGGGAAAGCTGGAGAAATTGTTTTCATAAGGAGAGATAGAAACTTTTGAAAATCTTTTTTCTGCAGTTCTTTTAGAGAAAATGCTATTTAACCTAAGGATATATATATATATATTTTAGCATGACAGGCTTTTACTTCAAGCTTCTGCTAAAGCCAGGCATTAACACCGTTCTAGTGAGGAAATTACATCCAGCCTTTTAAGGCTACTTCCTAGAGATGCCATTTAACAGGATCACACTAGACTGTCTGGAGAGCAGGTAGTTTCTCCTCTGAGTAGTTTATTACCAAAAGCTGCAATCCTGCAGGTCCCAACATGCCTGCAGAGCTCCAAGGAAAGACTGAAGGAAGTCACACACACACTGCAGCTGGCCAATAAACTCTATTTTAGCAACGAGCATTCAATTATTTAATGCAAATGAGTTTCTTGGATCTCCCCATGAGAAGTCTTTTGGCTGCCAGGCATCAAAATCCAGACTGTCAAACATGTATACACGCACAAATGCAGAGGTGCTGAGACCCAGCAAATTGGCAATGTAGCTGTTTCGAAGCCCACTCACTGCCTGTTTTTTTCAGGCAGCACTACCACAGCAGCACAGACACTGCCACTACCACAGTTAATGTCTTCCGAGCCTTATTTTAAGTCAAACTCTCCAAGCAAAAGAAGGGACGCCCCACTTGGTCACACAGCACGCTTCTAGACACGTTTCTGTGCTGTAGAAGTGGAAGTCAGACTCCTGAAGAGAAATGTGGGGTGAATCCGAGAGAGCCATTGCAAGCAGTGGTCAAAGACCAAGATGGTTTGGGCTGCTCTGGGAAGGGCATAAACCCCATCAGCTGCTGAAGGGGTGATTTTGGATGTAGCCTGGAGTAGGATGGTTTTCTTTTCACTAATGTTACACAAATACTCTTTTCTCCTCCCTCTGAATTTCATCCTTGGCTAATTTTAGGCTATGTTATTGATGTCTGTAATCCTCTTCGTATAGTAATTATTTCTTTGAGCCCTTCAAATTAGTACAAATGCAGTAGGTGAAAAACACATCATACAAAAGTTATCATTTCTGCTTTGAGTGGCAAAGGCTGAAAGAAATACCAGCTGGTCTCAAATTGTTTTCTGGAGGAATCTGTTTAAAAATTATTCCTACAGAGGTCATGTGATAGCACTCTTTCATTCAGTTCTAATAAACAATAACTAATAAAAGAATACAGTTGTATAATTTAAACTAATTGTAGAGAATCTCTACTGAGAACACATGAGCTTTATCTTGCACAGACCCTGGCAAAAGCACAACTGTGCTCCTGCAGAGGTTTGACCAGGATAACCCCCCCACACCACTGTCAAAGCTTCCACATATGAGAGAGAACCTTTATAGAACTCATTTCTTCTTTAAAAAATAAATTAAAAAAAAGTATTTTCATTCTTCTCTGCATTACTACGGTTAACATACACTGTACTGCTTTTCTGACACAAGTATTTATTAGCGTAGTAGCATCAAATGCCATTTTCATCTTCTAAGACCTACAGTTCCAACAGCAGGAACAGGCAGACTAGATCATCCCTAGAAATGTGTGCTATTGCTGTCCTTGCTTAACACCACTTCAGCAAACACAGGTAACGCATTCAGACAACAGCTGTGAAATAAATCCTAGCCCCAAAAGTGTCAGCAGTAAAAATCATAATAGCTGCAATTAGCCTTCCTCAGAACAAAACATAAACACCAACAAAGCCTTACTGCTTTATTTATTTCAGTAAAGTTCTCTTAAAACATATTGCCATGTAATATTAATGGAGACAAGTGTCTAAACAGTATTTTTAAAACAAAGTAATATTCCAAAGTAGAAAATTTCATAAAAAAAAGCACCACTTGAAACTAGTGCAGTTTTCACAGTGTACTGCAATCTGCAGAGACCACAGAACAGAGGAAGCATTCACGATATTAAAATATGCTTAATGTATTCTGCCCAGTTTTGACTTCACAGAAAGCATAAAACATTTGTATAAGTACTAAAATATATTCAGGTAAAATCCTTGAATTTTAAAAATGTTTCACAGTACAGAACAATGCAGGTCTTTGTCAGCCAAATCCTTTCTCCTCTTATATGAGCAGCACCACACAATCTAAATTATTTTCCTCTTGCAACGGTCATGTTTTCTGTAACAACCTAGTTGCCCATTATGGCCACAACATAAATGAAATAACCACCCACCTTCCTGGATGTATTAACTTCTCTTCTTTCTGTACAGCTCGATTCTATCAGCCTCATACTCTTGCTTTATGAATACCCCCATTGGAAATGCTCTCTGGCCAAAAGGATTGGAGAGACTGTCTCCAGCTATTTTAACCGTATTCATGAATGTGCTATCAAAAGATGCAAAAGACAAGTTTTTTTAATTGATTCCATACTTCATAGTCTTATATTGTACTACTAATAGAAAGAAACCATACGAAAAAATGAATTTAAAAAGTTCAAAGGTTGTAAATATAATTAATAAGATATACCTGTCAATAAAACATGCAATTTATTACAGCAAATGGGTAAGTGCCATAAAATTAGCATTCACTGTATATTGTCTGATGCCTCACGAACTTAATTTTATTTAGGATCATAGTGCACCACTTAACATCAGGTGGTATGAGGCAACATATATCATTTTCATAGATGCAAGGCTATATACTGTGCTATTAATTAGACTATCATAAAACCACACTGATTCCAACACACTTACTTCAAATTCATGTTACTATAACCAAGGTCAGGCAGTGGCCTGAACTACAGATTCAGGCTGGATTTTCCAAAAGAGAGACATGCAGAAGAGGCTCAAATGATCTGCCTTTTCTTGCTTGAAATAAGGCTAAGCTTGCTGTAACTTGCAATTAGTATTATGTATTTAATGAGACTTTTTTTTTTTAATAATGTGAGTACCTTACCATAGATGACATCAGCAAAACAGTACCAGATGCATTATCACCAGCAGAAGGGTGCAAAATACTGCATTTCTGCCATTGTGCATCTAAAAGTCTACTCTGAACTTAAGGATAATTATGGGCACTCCTTTCCAGAATCCCCAGAGAAGATTTACTACACTGACCAATTCATACTCTGCAATCTCTCTTAGCTGTAGTAACATTCACTTGTACCTCCCTGGTAGTTTCAGCATCTTTTAATAATGGTGCATCTAAATGCAAGTACCAGCAACATCTGCATAATACAGGATTTGAGCATCAGTCTCTTCCATATTCAGGCAATTCCACTGATATCCCAATCTCACTCAAATAAAGTATATTCATACAAATTATGCCATTAGATTTGCTATATACCATACATAGGCAAATACTTATTATATTCAAGTAACATCTGCACTTTGCTAAAGATGTGTCAGATGCACCCAGGTCTGCTCTCTGCAGAGTTCTTATTTACACCACATGCACCATTGTACAGAAATGAGCTACCTGCTTCTGTGAGGAAAAAGCCCTTTGACCCCCTCCTCGCAAAATCACCCCTTTGTAGAGAGGATATGATGCCCTTGATATCACCTAGGAATCATTTCACTAGTTTGCCTCACTAAGCAGATGGATATGTCAGAAAAGTTTAACTCCTGTGCCGTTTCATCTTGGTTCAACCTCAAGTCGACTTCCAGAGTGAAGTATCCAGAAAAACTGCTCTGCTCCTAGATAATGCAGCTCTGCTGTACATAAGAGATACATGCATTATCATTGCAGAATTCTTCCTCTACCACTACAAAATATCCTCTGTAACAATATTTCACAAATGTTGAACATTTTTAATATTGGCTTTACTCTGTCCTTCCTTATGTCCTTGCAAGAATCAATGAGCCCAGTTGCACAAAGGCACCAAGACCTCTGTCAGACTTCAGGAACACTGGGACTGAATTTACTGTGGTTTGCATACTTATTGCCAGCTTCAACACAACGTCCAGTGGGGTACCTTGTGATGGCTTGCTTAGACTTTCCAGCTGAAAGCAAGAAAAAATTACTGTTCTCTATTTGGAGCAGAAAAGCAATTTGTCCAAAACCTGCATAGCTTTCAGCATAAACCTGACAAAAAAGGATGAGGGAAAGGCAACTGTAAGTGTTCAGGACGCAGTTAGGAAGTTACAAGTGAAAACAGAACCACCAGGTTCATGCTTTCACAGAAAATTATAGGAGGAAACTAAACCGCAAAAGCAGTGACAAATTCCAAAACAGGTGAAGAGCTCAGGAAAGTGCATACATTTTAGATATACATATTCAGGCAGACATCTACATTGAAGTTAAATCGTGCGTAGTATTCCTTCTTTCAATAAGCTTGATTTAAGGCAGCCTGCGAGTGCCTTATTAATGTCCCTCTTCCCTAACTGCATGTGTGACACACATACACCTGTTCTTTAGCAGGGATGGTGAAAGAAAACTGTAAGGAGTTGAGCTACATGACAGGACATGCCATTTGCTCCTAACAAAAGAAATGAGAAAGGAGAGTGAAGCGGCATTTGTCAAAGAGAAAGAAGAAAATGAGAGGAAACACTCTACATAGATGAGAAAAAGAAAGAATAGTTTGATGGAAGAAGACAAAAATCAGTGTCACAATATATAATTTCTTTTTAGAATTAACTGAGTGATGTAAGAAAAGCCCCCAAAATAAAAACAAAAAACCACAAACCCACAACCTTTTAAAATTCAGTACCTGTTCAGCAAAATAAGTGTTTGTGAATAGTGCTCCTTTCAGTCAGAAATATATTTTATCACTTGTAAGAAATTGAACAAAAATTTGCTTAATTTACAAAAGTCTCATTTTCAAGACATTCTTTTAATACTCATTTCTTTTCTCCTACACACTCTTACTTTTTAGCATAGAATTCCTCCCTTCTCATCCTGTAACTTCCCAGAAGCACAAACTAAAAATGGGAGAGCCTTCCCAAATTACTTGCATGCAGATTATTTCCAAATTAAATGAGAACAGTCACTATTTCTAATGATTCTGCTGAGAGCCATTCATATATTCTGTAAAAAGAATGTTCCATTATTTGACCCACGTCCACCTCTACAATACTGCGCATGTATACTCCAGTGTCACGGTAGCATAACCTCTAGTTTGAGGCATGGTCTCTCCATTTACAGGAAGCACAACATTTTATAAGATGTAGACAAATTAGCCTCAAAGTGCATTTAGTCTTGCAATTAGCCTGCTGCAGTGAGGAACCTAAAAGCAGGTTTCCATTATTTGGCTGTGCTGCTTTCAGTTGCAGTACTAAAAGGTACGCATTTACCTTCACCTGCAGTTTCTTGAGGTCCAGAAATAACCCATTTTAAGAGACTGCTTTATTAAATATAAGAGAGTTTGACCTGAATTCAAGGTTCCCCTGCCTGAAGATGTTAAAAGAAGTAAAATCTTGGAACACGGAATTTAAATACTGATCATTCAATTAAGATTATATTTAAATATTCCTAAAATTGAGAGCACTTTAGTGGGACAACCTGCTCATGTCAACACAGTATAAGGTGTCAAATACATATAGAATCAAGTAGAATCCAAATGCAATTTAAACCCCAGTTCTGTGTTGCCTTCACTGTACAGAAATTAAGACGAAATCCATAAAATAGATATACTGGTTCCGTGTTCATGAGTGATCTGATTGATCCTTCCACGCACACAGTCAAGAGAAACTGAGATCAGTGTTCCATTGTGTACTTCAAAAGATGCACGGAGGGACACGCTGGTCCATATGCTTCCCTCTGGCATCTGACCTCCGATCTGCTGCGCAATTGCTGTGGGTTGCATGTGATCCCTGGTCAACTGATTGAGAGTCATTTTGAGCACATTGCATGAGTGGATTAGCTTTAAGCTAAATGCGAGGCTGGCAACTCCCTTTTCAGTAAAAATGAAATATTTGTGGGCAAGCTGTCCAGAAGAAACCAGCTGTATCTGTTTCTCGCTGGATGAGACCTGGGTGAAATCCAATAATTTGTTTCTCACAGCTCCAGTAGGCAGACCCATAACAGAAACAGTGGCTGATATGGCACTAGAAACTGCTGAAGGGATCCAGATGAGGCTAAACATACTAATTCCAGAACTATCTCCAAAATACCGAACATTACACTGTGCAGGAGAAAGTATCTCAAAGCTAATCAGATCTCCAGCACCAACTTCGGTGGCCCAAGAAGCAGATATGGATGTATCTCTGTAATTTACCCCGGATTTAAATACATTCATTAATTCTCTGTTGGTACCATTCCTATTGATATAAGAAATTAAGGAGAAGCCCTCCCGGACACAGGTATGACCCATGGAATACAATGCTTGGTGGAATACAAATTTGACAACACCCGTTTCAGTGAACTTTATAGCTCTGCCATCATGAGATAAACTTAGCATGTAAGGGTCAGAAACAGATACTATTTTAAAGGTAGGTCGATAATTGGTTTGGTAATGTATTGCCGTTGACATCTGTGCACTGAGAGCCACGGCACCTGTGTCGTGGGACAACCAAAACAAACTGAGTGGGGTATTAAGATCATAAATATTTAAGTCTTTACTTTGATTGCAGAATTGATTTGGGCTCCTCAAATACACAGAAAGAGTTTGGCTGGGCTCCACTTCAGCAGCACTGCTTAAACTAGTGCTCTGGAAATATTTTCCTTCTGGCTGTTCAATGCGAACGCCGCTCAGTTCATAGCCTTCCTCGCTGCCATTTAGCTTTAAGGAAAGCTGCAAAAAATTCCTGCAGTTGTGCCTCACTGCAAAATTTAGGTCAGTCCACAACAGCCCATGTTGCCGAAATACCAGGCTGTTATCTTCAATGGAGAGGATTTCACAGGGAAGCTTTCCCTTGATCTTCAGGTTCAAGCCGGAGTAGATCTGAGAGATGCCAGGCTTTACAGAGGGCAGAATGATGTTTGCAGCCCAGGACTCTGAGAGCTTGTTTTCACTGGTTGCTGAACACACTGCATCACTGACTGTGGAGCAAGGCACGGCCACCATCCCACCTTCACATTTTAAACACGCCTGGCATTCTTGCATTTCCTTATTAAAGAAATACTCCTCTCCACACAGTCCCAAAGCTGCGTCTTTCTCGGCAACTCCAAGGCATCGGAAACCACCTGTTTACAGGAAATAGACATCTTTTATTGTCATACCTTTAAAACAATAAATCTAAGAATTCTACAGCTTGACATATTGAGTATATTTGACAATGCATCTAATCAAATGAGAGACAACGAGGACAACTATGATTTTAGATCCCTTTGTACTATTAAATGATTCTTGATACCTAACAGAGGAAGTACCAGGCGTAACTCACTTTGTCCAAGTAGAGTCCACTGGTTTAGAGTGGGAAAGGGGCAAAATAGGGCTGCACAGGGGCAAATCTAACCAAACCCTGCAATGTACCAGAGACAACAATATTGCTGGAAGGGCCCTCTCTCCCTTCCCCCAGGTGAAAGGCACGCTGACCACCTAGTGTGCTGAGCAGCAAAGATATTAGCAATATTTTGTATTTTATGGCACATCACTGCTGTTGCTGTGATTGCTAAAGCAGTGCTTCCAACCCAAAGGACATGGACCCTGGGCATTCTGTGTACAGTCTTTACAGAATCTGCATGAGATAAGCAGGGAAAACAAAACTGCAAACAGCAGGCAAAACACTATTATGCAGAAGTTCACACATTTAAAACGTGGCAAACCACCACCCTAAGACAAAGGACAGCAGTGAATGCGACAGTCTAAAGTTAAAATAAAACACTGCTGAAAGCAGTGAAGAGAATATCTAGAGGTGCCACTTGAAATTACTTTATTTGACATAAAGCAATTCTGTGCTGTTAAATGGTACGCCGTGACCTCGGTGGATCAAAGAATACACACCCAAAGAGCAGGTTTTGAAAACTGCTGTAATTACTGCCTGTAATTTTCTGTGGCAGTTTTCCAACAGCACCGCCACCTGTCAATGCCTCCACCTGTAGAAACCGGTGCCCAAAACCTTTGTGCACGGAGCCTTCAGGATCTAAATCAACACACAAGATTTGAGGCACCCTAAAGAATAAACACTTGGAGTTTGGGCCTCAAAGCTTAATTGCTAATGCACTCACTCCTGCTTTTTTGTCACCATAATCAAAACTCAACAATCAACATTTTTAGAGCTCTTCTTAAATATCTTTTACTATCTAAATACTGTGTCATATTTGATTTATTCCTCGGCTGGAAAATTGCTGTATCTGGGCTGGAATTTGCTTTGAGACTGGGACTACAAGCATTTGACACGGACCCCAACAAGCCATTTTTCTACACTGCTAACCCCAAGGTGGAGCTGGCTGTGCAGAGGGCTGATGCAGGCAGGAAAGCACACCACACGGGCTGCAAACTCCAGGACAGAGCAGTATACATGCACCTGGCCCACAAGGGAAGTGGAACTCACGCGTCAGATCACATCCCTGTATCCCCTACATTACCCAAAACAGACATTCAGTTTCAGCCTCCTTTTTGACAAGTTGATTGCACTGGTATAAGATAATAAGCCATCATGAAGAGACATGCATAAAAGAATGCTCTCTCTTCCATGACAGATGGGAACGACATTGACAGGACATTGATTCCTGATCCAGGTGATGGGAAATAGTTTGCTTTTACATCTTTACAAGCCACCGTTAGAACTGGGAGAGAAAGAATCAAGAGAAGAGTCCTTTCCTTTCAAATACATTGATAATGCCTTTCTGTGGTCTGACACACCACCACTATCTGCCTGGTTCTTGGTAATATTTTGCTTTCGTCCAGCAGTTGTACAGACTCACTCTTGGTCTGGCTCTCCCCACCACAGAGCCCAGTGGATAAATTCTCCCCTCATCCAAGCCACAGACTAGAGCAACACCAAATAACTACCACATTGGTGGCTCTGCTTTCCTAGGGCTAGAACCTTGTGGGCTTCCCTTCACAAAACCATCAATTCAACCAAACTCAATCTCTTACTAAGGAAGAGACAATGCCTTACACCTTTCCAATGCTCTGCCTCGAATTTTGTGCCCTAAGCTGTCTTGCCTCTAACTGCCCACCACTAAGGTTGTCTAAGTGTCTTGCCTCTTTTATAAGACCAATGGTTTCTCCTCTCCAGTATTTGACACATAAAGCAACACTAAGTGTTTTTTTCCTCTAGTCATTTCCAGTTTCCTGCGGTGCCTGTAGTAATACCACCACAGTTTCTGTCCTGAGGAAGTAAGGGGAATATAAGTGAGCTCATGTCCTCTTTCAGCCCCAGGACTAATATCCTCACACTTTTTTCTCCACCAGTAGCAGGACAGGAATAGTAAAAAATCACTTACAATCAGCTGAGAACAGCCCTTGCCGCTCAGAGAGGCCACCCTCTTTCGCTCAGTGTGTCTATTAATTTTGCTCTTTTGTGTCTGACTGCCATGGGAAGTAATTAAGGCAATGTCTGCAGTGCAGAACTCCAGTCAAATCTGTTCCTAAATGTCTGAAAAATTCCCCCAAGCCCCTGCAAATGATGGAAACTGCTGATCGTTCCTCAGTATTTGACAATATTGTTGCTAAAGGAGAGTAAGATTGATGGAGAGAGGCCTTATAAGAACCTTTATTAGACCAAATCAAATATCTAGCCCCGTGCAGCAGAAAGAAAATGACAACTATTTTTTTCCATTAGGAATAATATCTTTGATTTTGACCCCATTTGCACCAGCATAAACAAGAATAAAGTCAGGTCACAAGTGAAAATTAAAACCAGAGCATACAAAACCCCAGGAAAATAAGGTAAAATAAACCATCCAATGCTCCTAGTGGATATTATGTCCAGTGTAGTTCGCTGTCCACAAGAACTGCATCAACTTAGAGCTCAGTGTTTTCCAACCCCTCTGACTCCAGCAAGCTGAGCGTGTCATGACTCACAAACATAAAGGCCTGAGTCATTATCTGTCTCTTTGGTCTGTTCTAAAGATCTAATTATATTCATTCCTTAATTATCAGAGAGAAGAACTTACCTGGAGTATTCAGGCATTTTATCCTCTCGCCACAAATGCTTGGAGATTCAGTGCATTCATCTCTGTCCTGTAAGTCCCAAGAATCATTTTGAAACTCTTTAACACGACAACTTAAATTTGAAACAGGCACTTCTTCAGGCTCTGTGACACCCATCTGCCACTAAAAGGTGTATGTAGGGATAGAGAGGGGGCATGCACAAGCATGTTGGAGCACCACAACTTGATTTGGATTAGTCACCTATTTTAACAAGGTATCCAGAAAGACAACATGGCATCCACAGAAAGCTAGCAGTGTGCAGGTGACAAGCTAAATGAATTGGTTGTACAACCAACGCTTGTTATGATGCAGGATCTGTAAAACAGTACCACATCCCTGAGAGCAATGCATCACTCCATTAGCCTTAAGGGCACTGTAACAATTGAGACAGTGTTAGGAAAAGCTCTTAAAGACATTTAGTCAGGAAAGAAGGTGCTAACTGAAAAACACACAAGAAAGGTAAATGATAAAGTAGTATATCCTGTCAACAAGCCCTCCTTTCACCCTACAGAGGGCAGAAGGGAAAGAATAACACACTACATTTGCATTTAAATACTAGCACTAAAGAAAACTGACACCAGCAGAGAGGATTCTGAACAGATTCTTTAAAGTTCTCCTCTCAGTATCTTGGGCTTAGGTCACCAGCTGTTCAAGCCCATATTAAGCTAAGAATTGGGGGCAACACTTGGCAAAAAGGACACTGCTTTAAATATCAATTGCCCCATATATCTTAGGATCTCTAAACAAGAGAAAGTGACCAAAGAATCATCTTATTTTGCTTACATGCTGTTTTTGTGTTGTATAATAAAACGTATTTTATAATAAAATGTAATTAATAATTTTATTAAAATTTTTATGTGTTAGTATGCTATACTTAAGATGGACCTAGTTTTTATATTTGCCAGCTTTTGTTCGAAAACTGATAAATAAATATCTGACGTCTAGTTTTGGTCAGTAAAGCTTTCCTCTGCTTTTCAGAGATGTCTAGAATTCCTGGAGAATGGACTGGGATTAAATAAACAAACTTAGCATGCATGAGTATACATGTTTTAGGATGTCCTATCCTACCATCAGGAAAAAAATAAAAGTCCTGCCATCTGTCAGGTTTGGGAAAGCATCATACCCAACAGGCACGAACTAGTGCCCCATTTATAGCAGTAGATGGTAAAGACAAAACCCACAAAAAACTTTAAGTGGGCTTTGAAGTGGTACAGATCCATTTGGCAAAGCACATTCTTTACACTAGATCTCTCCAGCTCTCCAAGTAGTTATTTCCAGAATGCTATTCCAGTATGACCAACACAACACTTCATAAGCAATAATTGAAAGATACAAAATTATATTTCACCTGGCAAATCCGATCAGAGTTTGCAGAACACTCGGCCATTTGGAAAAAACCAGCAGGACACAATGTGCATTTTTCACATTGTGAAGGTGTCTTTTGGAAATTGCAAAATTCATCACTTTCACAAAGGCCACAGTCCAGCAAAGACTCCCCAACATTAATCACTTTTGCATCCACTTCTACTTTATGCACAGAGTATGACTTCTGGAGATGATTTCTGACCTGGTTCTGAAGTCCTTGAAGATGACTTTCAAAATAATTTTGAATATCTTCTTGCAAACTCTGAAATGACATTTGTTTCACTGTATCAAAAAGCATGCCATACTGGACTTTGATCAGATCCATTTGCTCATACATTTTTCTTTGCTGTTCAAGAATCTCCCGTTGCTGGCTAACCAATATGTGCTGCTGTTCAGCAAGTTTTTGCTGCAAATCGACAATGATCTGCTGTTGGCTTTTTAGCATTTCAGTAAATTTCTCATGCCCCTTTGCAAGGTGCAGCTGTAGTATTAGTGCATCTTCAGATGGAACTTCATTTTCTCCTGAAATACAAATGGTTGATTACTGCCCAAGAAAAGTAATTTTCCAGCTTGTTGCATTATTTCTTCAAAGGCATTTAAATTTTAATAAGTTAATGAAAATTCTCACTAAATTCAAGTCATGATTACAAGGCCAGTTCCTTTACTATCTTTGTAGCCCCTTCTTGGGACCACAAGGTCATCCATTTCATAAGCAGCAACATTTATAGCTGCAGACATTTAAAAAGTCGTAATTAATTGATGCCCTGAAGCATGGGGCTTGATCATCACTAGGGTTCAATAACAGATTAATCATTCCTATGTACATGATCAAATACACTAAAGAGTAAATGGCCAATTTGCACTGTAGAGGTGATAAAATAAGGTGATAAAACTTGCTGAGAATACGAAGTTATTAAGTGTAGTAAAAGGGTCAATTGCAAAGAGCTACAAAAAAAGTCTATGATACTGAGTAGCAGCAATAAAATGGCAAAAAGAAACTCAAAGGAGATAACGTTGAAATGAAGCACCCACTGAAAAAAAAAACCTAAGTGTTTTATATCAAATGTTGTACTTGTAGATTATGATGACCACTTGGAAACGATCTTGAGGTAATAAATCTAGACACAGATGCTGGGGCACACAGCCATGTAATCAGAGGTCAGTGTCCAACAGAGGTCAAAAAGGCAAATATAATGCTAAGAGTAATCAGAAGAGGAACACATAACAGAAGAGAACGTATTGTTACGACATTATATTAATCAATAGAGCATCTTTAATACAACATGAAGTCCTGGTCCCCCATCTCAAAAAAAAGGGCACAGAAAAACTCGAAAAGTTCACAAAAGGGCAGCAAGGAACATCTAATGTATGATGTTGCTACAGTATGAGACAGTAGGTAGGACTTTTCAGGCTCAAAAAAAAGAAACCAAACAACTGCGCTATATTACATTTGACAGGTTAAAGAAGAAGAACCACCTCTGCTACCCTTCTTCAAATGCTCATATTCCACTCTTTCCAACCCTGCCTACTTTTAAGACCTTTGCCTCTTGTCAAATTTGCCTGAAATTAGCCCATAGGTTTGACAGATACAGCAAGACAGCTACAAGCACACTGTGACTGCTTATCAAGTTTTTCATCAACCTACGTGGGCTCCATTTGTGCTTGAGGCTGGAAAGACATGAACAAATTCCATTTCACAAAATTTTTGCTCTGAGAAGTCTGGCTTACAATCTAGAATACAGGCAGATGAACCCAAGTCTTTGCTGAGTATTATGGCTTTACAAGTGACAACACGGTGCAAAAGGACTACCTCATGTCTCAGTAAGAGTTATGTCTTCAAAGCAGATGGAAAGCCTGTGAGGAAAAGGATGGCTCCTACTTGGCCAGATAATGCATGTGCACCTAGAAAAATAAGCTTATGGAAGCTGGCATATTGAGGCTTTGGCTACCATGCTGACCACTATTATTTAATTGCTTCTTGGTAGATGTCCCTGTTAAGTTTTCCAAGAGGGACTTCATCTTCTTGTCCTGCATTAATATGATTTCTTACATGCTAGGATCACATGTGGGAACGGGGCTCCATGCTAGTACTGCAATACAGTTACCCATACAGATAATATAAACATAGCAAATAATGAGCAGAATATTCTTATAATACCCGAAAGGCTAAAATCTAAATTCATTCCCCTAGGAAACTCTACATAGTACTAACAGCCATTGCATTTACTGTCAAATAAGCTGTTTGCATCTCTGCCCTAAATGGCCTTACAGAACTTTGTAACAAGAGCTACATTCCAGCCAGTCAAGGAGCTTTGCTCCTTCTGCCTGTCAAAAGCTCATTTGGTGAGAATATGGGGCCTAAAATTTCTTCATGACTGCTTTTTTTTTCTCTCATTTTTATCCATTTTGCAGTACCATGACAAAACTTATACTTACCAGTAGAAGAGGTCCTTCACTACACAGTAGCAGTTGGTGCTATTGGCAGTTCAAAATGTCAGAACAACAGAGCATAGCAAAGCTCTTGCATGAAAGAGAAGACTCTACTGGAAACAAACTACATTTAATTAAGCAGAAAGGATAACTTGTTTGCCAAAAGAATCCTGAAGGAAACATCTGAAATAGCTCAGATGCAGAGTGCCCAAAAGGTAGCCTTGTTTCTTCCATTAACTATATAAAGGTAAGGCATGGTGAACATGTCAGCTGAAGAAATCTCTATTTCAGATGTCCATAATTATAAGAAGAATTCCACTGCAAGTGATGTTTACACATTAGCAGATGCCAGCAACCCCACTTAAATACCATTCAACTTTGGCCAGACAAGCATCAAACAGGTACACCCACTAGCCACACTCAAATGTCCCCATGGTCACAGATGCAATATTAATTTCCTTGCACATGCACACCACAAAGTCACAGCAAGGTCTGCTTTGCAGGCCGCCACTCCACATTCCCAGGATCAATCCATGGTGCAAACACAGCATCACATACAAACCTCTGCTACACTTCCCTAGTAAGCCTGGAAAGGACACCTCATCCTGAAGGCATGCTGCATGGACAAGGGAACACTCAGGCACCGTTTGCCACTGCGGAAGGGGCAGCAGCTACAAGCAGGCAGTCATCCTACTGTGAGGAAGGGAAGGTGAGAGCTTGACTGGGACTAGAGGGCTACAGGCACTGCTCGTTGCAGATAGCAACATGAGAACCTACAACATCGTTCACCAGGTGTGCCAGCCATGAGATATTGCAGCTCCATATTAATTTGCCCAAATGCAGGCATTTGCAGCTGCAGAGAACTCTGCCCAAAAGAAAACAACAGCACAATGGGTCTGATAGGAAAACCGAAGGATTTAATGGCTATTAATGAGCGAGGAGAGAAACATAAAGGGATACAAAAGGATAAGACAACAAAAACAAGGTCTGTGCATTCCTTCTTTTGGGATGCCAGTCTTTCATTTGAAGTAAGGTGCACTCAGGGTGCTGCTGAGAAACAGCAGTGGCTATCTTGCAGGTGAATGGGTTCATGTGATTTGAAAAGGAAGTACAAGTCTGTACTCCAGCATCTTCACCTGCCAGACAGAAGCGGTGGTTCAGCTGCAGCTGGAAGGAGCTTTCCAGATAGTAGCTGTGGCGCTGACTGAAAAGATGATGATGTTCCATCTCCCCACAGAAGGGCTGTGCTGGTTCTGACAGGCAGCTGGTGGAATAACTGTCACCTACCTCACACAGATGAGCCTGCAAACACAGACACAGCACTGGGAGTCAGCTAGAGCCCCTGACACTGGCCTGTATCTTGGAGGGGTGATAACAGGTCGCCACCTGCGGATGGTGAATTAATACATGCAGGAAAATGTCCTTAGGGTCACCGAGGCAGAGTATTCCAGCTCCTCTGCTGTCTGAGGAGATGGCAATGGCAAAGAAACCCCCATGCAGCTGGTCTTAAAGTAACATGCTGAAATGGTAACCAGACAGAAATGTTCCCCTAAAATCAAGAGAAAGAGGAACAATCACTGACCTGTTTCTTCTTGAATAGATGGTTTCCTCTATTTTCAGCTACAGGACCTTAGATGTGAAGCTGAAGGGCCAGAACACCTTCTGTTTCTTTATTCCACCAGAAATTAACTATACCTCTACGTTTGATCTGAAAACACTGGAAATTCCCCAAATGAACTGTCTGCTGCCAAAGAAAACTTCTCTTTTGGGGTGATTAACTGAGAAAGAATTAGGGTGGGTGGGGGCGTAGAGGTGATAGATAATCTGTCATAAACTTGTGTTCTTTTGGACCGTGTAACAAGTTTCTGGAGGCTAAAAAAACAAAGGTACAATTGCCTGGGTTAGAGGCATACACCTGCACTGTCCATAAAATGTATAGACATCACCCTGCAGTCACGCAAAAGATGTATTTTGCACAGGAAAAAAGTATTTTCTTTGCCTCCTGCTCACCTAATGCCACATGCTGAGCACATGGAGCAGCCTCATCTCACAAGAGACTGCAGGGAACTCTGAACACACAGCAGACACTCCAAGTACTAGAGGCAACTCTGTGCACTCAGACCAATCCCAGGCACCTCTAGAGCTCAGCTAAGTCTCTCTGCAGCTTATTTACCACTACACTCAAGAGGTTCCTAGATTTCCTTCAGGGGGACCTTTGCTGGTGCCCACATGCTACTGATCACCAAGGTCAGTTTTCCCTGAATCTGGTTCTTCATGAAGTTACATCTGCACTACACATCTGTAAAAGACTCCTGCCATACTTGCATAAAGAGATTTATCCACAAAATTTCATGGTAGGAAAGACACCATTTCCACCATACAGACTGGGCACAGCTCTTGAGTGAGCTCAGTTTCCCCTAGTAGGGGACACTAGGGCTCTTTAGAAGACTAAAGCTGCAGTACTCTCTTCATGATCCTTACGTTCATTGCCCATCATGTTCACTGCATGCTTTTCAAGCAGCAGCTCTCCCCAGACAATTGTAAACACATTTCCCCTAATTAGATGTCTGGTTATCACATTTTGTTGTTCTATTTGTTCTAGTAGAAAAGCCATTCTGAAACTGCTTATGAAGCACCATGCTCATTTCCAAAAAGACTCACCACTCCAGCTGCAATGGGGACTGAACAAGGTACTCTCTGCACTAATGCAGGAAACCCACTAACCTGTGTTCAAAAGGAGGTCTCCAGCAAATGCAGAGAATGTTAGAGGCTGCAGGCAGAGCTGAATACTTTGCCTCTACACTGGCTTGAAGGAAACCAAAGACTGTCAGCACGTCTTATTGTTTTTGTTCCTGATGCCAAGAACATGGAATTTCTGCTAGATGTTGATGAATCCAGTATGCTATTCTTCCACTCCTACGAGAGAAAGCTTCCTGGGTCCAGTCTTTGGAATGGGCAAAATGTGTAGAGATGTCCTTTGTCCAATGTGGACAGCAGTATGTCTACAGCACGTCTTATCCACACCAACTGCAGCCATTGATTGTTGGAGAGGGCCTGGGTGTGGGCTGGTGCCAACCAGTGTCTCTCACTGGCCACAAGGCAAAAACAGTGAGATGGGAGAAATTCTGAGGGTGCAGTTGTCCTCATCTGAAAACTCCTTCTTTCTCACACACAGATGTTCATGTGTTATTACAGGTTTGCTCACTGGGTGCTTCCATGCTGACATTGCCTTCCATAAGATTACATGGTTTAGTGGGCAGTGTTGCACACTGCTTTCCCTCCAACAGGTAAGATGCTTCTCTCTGCCACAGGAAGTGGATGGATGCACAAATCTGTGACTGCCACTGGCCATAAGGTATTCTTGATGCATTCCAGAATTTTGTTAAGGGAAACTTCTAACCACACTTCTGTTCTTCCAAGTATTCACCCAGCACCAGGCCTGCAAAGAGCATAAAATGGAAAGAGTAGAGTGAACTCTGTGTCAAGTCACCAAAATCCCCAGCATCTTCACTTCCAACCCTTTTGCTTTAATTTCCCTTATTCTGTTTTCTCCTGACCCACATCAGAGGGGACAGAGGACCTAACCCTAAGGCCTAGGAACTGAGGGGTGCACGTAACTCACCATGTTAGCTGGAAGTGCTGATGGTACTGGAGACTGGGCAGTACAAAGTGATCCACGTCCTCTAAAGACAGCCAAAATATAAGATGATGTTTGGAGAAAGAAGTCACGCTGAGCTGGCTGCTCTTTGTAAGACCTTCATGGAGATACAGCATGTCTGCTTTCAGCACCAGCCAAGTAGTATTAGTCTCTTCTGTCCATGCAGAATGCCCTTATTATTTGCCAGGGGTTGTATTACACACAGACTGATTTTGGTGAGGACAAAGGAAATGCAAATATCCTGAGTCCTCTTGCAAAAGGCAGGCATGGCAGTTATGATTATAGCACAAAGAGTACATGCAGAAGTAGAGAAAATTGAAGCTGACCATACTGACTGCTCTGTTTTCTGTCCACCTTTGGTCATGGAGCATACAGAGGTTCTGCAAGACATCTGGGAACAACATCAAGCAAGATGAAGAGAGCCAGTGTCACTGCACGAGGCACAGCTGTGGTTAAATGTCAGCCCTGGGACTGGAACACTAAGTGCCAGAGTCTGCTTTAGAGGAGATGTCACTTCACTAAGTAGAAGTTGGTAAGGAGGCTTGGCATGTGCTCCGGTGTCTGAAGCAGCCACAGCCCTCAGATTAGATCTATGGATGTGACAAAGTTTAAACGACCTTTTTCACACTTCCCATTAGCTTTCAACATCAATGGGGAACACAATAAATCACCCTTCCTCATATACTTCATATCTTTCAGATAAGGCATTAAATCAGAACCTGAACTGCTTTATGGTCATTAAAGATCTGCTGGTGCTTTTCAGGTGGGTAAATCCACATATCCCCCGCAATTACAGAACGTGTTCTGCTGACCTGTGAGTGCAACCTCAGACATCCCTGGCTTCCTATGGAGATAATGAACTGAGCAGAGCTGTGCTCTTGTCAACTGACAGACAAGTGCTCTCAGTGATGTGTGCTTAGAGGGGCTCTGCAATCTCTTTTGGGTTCTCTTTGCTGGCTGTAACAGCAAGACAACTCGTCAGCAGCAGCAGCAGCAAGTTTCTTACCAGTGGCACCAGCCTGTTCAGCCCGAGTGTGCAATGTACACACGCCCCACTGAAAGAAGCCTTGTACGATGTTGCTATAAATTAAAAACCCCAGAAATACCAGACTGTGAAGAGAGGGAGACGATTAGAGGTCTTAGCCTTGTTGAAAAACAGAACTAAAAGGTTTTGCCACGTTTCCATTTGCTGTGGGTCTCCTGTGTGCAGAGGGGAGACGATGGGGAGAGGAGCAGCAGTTCCCCCACGCATCGCGGCGACCATTCGCCTCCCAAACCGAGGGGCTCCGCTGCACCCCGTTGGCCGGAGCCCCGGAGATGCTCAAGCCCCTCAGCTCAGCCGTGAGGAGACCCAGCACCTGGCGAGGGCGGCTCCGGGCCACCC